>CM055649.1:5570682-6053182 GCA_029378325.1 Elaeagnus macrophylla | reverse complement strand
CTCCACATGCGCGCTCAGGGATGCAAATCCTAGGATTTTAAGCCGAAAAATTCGAAACTTCAATCGTGGGCCCGCACGTCTTGCGAATACGAATGTCATCTAATTTTGATGGGCCTTGAGCGATTTAGGTTTGGGTACAACAATTTTTGCCTGCTACCCCAAGTTCGAGTCCCCTGATAAGCATTTTTCCCATCAGAACTCCGTAGTTTGGAAATTTTTTGTGGTTCAAGTGGTAAGATTTTCAATTCTCTCACTAAGAATTCAAGTTCAAATTTCACCTGAATGTGTGAGTGTGTTTTCTCTTATTAATGAAAAAAAATAGCACTTTAGTGCCCCTTTTTTAAAAAAAAACCAAAAAAAACAATTCGTCTGATTAACGATGATCGGTGTTACAAGATTTGGTGTGAAGTGATTCTACAAAGCCTTGCTTTTTGGCTAGAACCTGGGAAAAATTGCTTTGTTAACAAGTGCAAAGAATTAATAATGGTTATGCCATTTTTTTTTTTAACTGCGAATAGTGCAAGATGAACTTATATTAAAATATGTTATCATGAGTGCCTGAATGGGGCAATTTTGTGATTTTTTTTTTTTAGTGATCAAATTATCATTTAAGCGGAGTTTGTGAGGATAATAAAAGGTGTGAGTAATTTATAGAAAGATCAATTTTTCCTTTACAATTTTTACAATCTTAACCGTTAAGAGGATAATTTGGAACGGAAAAAAAGGTTTCGAGGATTAAAAAAAATGTATAAAACGTTCATGCTATTGATACTGTCCCCCAAAAAAGTTAAGGAATATTACATGAGATGATTACCTCCAAAGTAGTATTAACAATATATAACAACCAATGCAGTACAATGTAGATAAAAAATTTAATCTTAATTGATTAATAAATATTTTATGTTCTTAAATATTTTAGAGAAATTACCAAAAATAGCACCCCTGAAACTTATAGTTACATAACTAACACCCCCTTGTGTTTAATTAGAATTGAACGTTTAATATTGAACGTTCAATATTCAATTTGAACGTAAAATATTGAATGTTCAATATTAAACGAGTCTAATTGTCGTCATTCAATTCTAATTGAACGGATAATATTGAACGTTCAATATTGAACGGGTCTAAATTATTGTCGTTCAATTTTAATTGAACACGGGGTGCTAATTTTGTTATTACAAATTTAGGGGTGCTAGTTTTGTTATTTTTTCAATATTTTATTAATTCTTACCATATATAGACACCATGAAATAAATTGAAATAAATTTTTTACATGTCAACAAATATGTGAACATGATAAATTAATATCAAAATACGAAATGAACACAACTAATTAATACGATTTTCTGTCCCTTACTTCAAAAGATGCTACCATTTTTTACTCCTCATTGCTTTTGAACACTTGATGAGAAGGTTTTTTTTTTTTTTTTTTTTCTTTTTACATTGATTGAAAAGCACAAAGACCATTAGAGCTATAGTAACTTAGGTGACAAACAATCACCATAAACAAACCATGATATACCTTAAAGAAAAATTTTGTACGATGAATAATATTCTTACACGTGTTTAAATGAAATCCATTTTTATCATGTTTTACTTTTTTTTTTCATAAACTGATTAGGATTAAAAATAAAAATTATTATAAGAGGAATAAAAAAATTATCGAGATGGAAAATTATACATTTGTACTAGACCAACGTTGATGTGTTAGTTTAAACCAATAATAAATTTAAAAAAAATTAATATATAAAAAAATGTTAAGATTTTGTCTAAAATAGAGTGAAAATTTAAAAATGTTCAAAAGGGTGCAAAAGTTTAAAAACAGGCTAGTTAAAATGGGCTACCTGCTAACAACTGGGTATTAATTTTGGTTAAATCAAGTCGATTTTGGATGATTTTGGTAAATTTTTTTATGGAATTGAACTTGAAACAATTGAGAGTTTGAATTGCGTTTTAGGTCAATTTTTGTTGTTCCCATCAATTTTGGATGATTTTGGTTATGGTTAATTTTGGTCGTACATGTTTGATTATTTTGTGGTGAAATACGTTAGAACATTGCGAGTTACATCTCGATTATCGACTTGAATTCAAAAAGATAGTATGGTTGGTGGTGGTGGCCTGTGAGGATAATCAGTGGATGAACGAAGGTAGTGCTAATAGTGGGTGACAACACTAATGGGTGTAAAAGTATGAGGTGGTGGCTATTTGGGAGGATTGAGAAAGAATAAGAAGAAGAAGGAAAGAAAAAGAAAGGGGGCTACCCATACTCCTATCAAATGGGAGCCTACTTTTAAATTTTTCATCATTTTGGACAATTTTAAACTTTTGTCATTGATTGAGCATCTATAGACAAAATCGCTAATTTTCTTCTCGTATGAAAATGATATGCTATTGAGTATTGAGACCAATGAATAATTCTCCACATCAAAATATTACCATTCAATGAAACGAAAGAAAAAAGGGAAAATACTCAACTTTTTCCTCAGCCATTCTTTCTAGTTCGTAAGCTTCAATCTCTTCCATTGTGGTCTTCTTCTTCACCAATCATTCATATTTGTACTAGTTTTTTTCTTCTTCTTCTTCTTCTTCTCTATACTAAATAACTTTCACTTTTCTCGAATATCTCCTAGATCGATACCCCTCTTTTATGATTGCGAGTTGTAGAATATTGTCATTCCTTCATCGGATTTTCACACTGTTTTTTAGCTCATCCTATGCTTCTTCTCTTCCATTCTGCAACTTCCCATTTTCATGATTGTCATTCTGATCTGATTTATAATTTTTACATCTTATCTAGTCCTTTTTTTCCAGGGTTCCTCCTCCAACCAAGTGTTGGTTTGCTAATCTGTGATGAAATTTTTTTTATGATTGTGTGGAGCAAATTTACTTCTATTATAAATTTGTGAATCCATATTATACGTTGCCTACCATTCTCTTATATGTGGGTACTGATGCTATTGAAAATACAATGATAATTTGCAATTGGAAACAATTTTGTGGATGCTATGGACTGAGGACAAAACAAGGATGCAATTAGAATTGGATACGTTTTTCAACACTTGGTTGCTTAGTGTCTGTATATGTTCCTTGTTGACACTCTTTCTAGTGTGAAGGTTTTTTAATATTACTTTGTTGGTGTTTTTGGGTGATTTTGTGGTTCTATTTTCCATTAGTTGTCATATCTAGTTTTGAAACTATGGGTTACGTCTTTTAAGTTTGTTATTTCCTTTTGGATTTTGCTGCTTTTGTGTCGAGTCTTTCTTTGTTATCTTGTATTTACTTCTTTGTGGAGCTTTGTTCTTGCGTTGGTTGTTCATTCTTGAAGGATTGTTGTTATGCTCTTTGCCTACCTGAATAATACTAGTGAGCTTGTAAATTCCTTCTTGAATGGTGTCACTAGCAATAGGGCTAGATATTGTTTGTATATGGTTCCTTGGGCAGTTTTGTTTGGCTACTCAACATGGAGGTTGTTTAGGTACTATGTTATGCTTTGTTTAGTTTGTTCATATGTTTATGGTTGTATGCTTTTTGGATTTGACTCTATAATAAAATCTTTTCATATGCTTTTTGGATTTTTCAGCACGGAGCGCATCCTGAAAAATCATTCTGATCGAGTAGACTAACTTGCTTACTAACTAATTCTAGGTTGTGTCAAAAACATAATTGAATAAGTCCCATAACAATTTTGTGGAGTTTTCCTAAATTGGGACTAATCATCTTGTAATAAAATGACAATAGTTCTTAGACATCATAATCTCTTACACAATTATAAAATAACTCTTATCAATCAACATTGCTACACACAGTGATATATATGCTATACACAAAAACATAAGGCTTCTTATTAGCCTTGGCTATTAGTCCACAAACACGTTAAATGAATTTTCTGTACAAAAGGGTACAGAGATCAAACTATTTAAATTATACAACAAAAAATTGATCCTAACACTTCAAACTTGCTGTCACATTACGTTTCCTCAATGTTGATATTTGAGGGAGGAAAATATAAATAGCGAGCTTGAAAGTTTAGAGAGTGAATGAGTTTTTTAAAATAACTGTAATTTGGTAGTTGTGAATATTATGCATGAAATGCTCATAAATTACAATGAAATAACATGGTGGTAAAAATATTTTGTGTATGATATTTAGAATAAAATAATGTACTATCTTATAAATTATCATAAAATAAAATTATGATGAAAAATGATCTGTCTAATCTTTAGAATGATAACTTGTTATGATAAGTATACAAATAAAAAATGTACTTTAATTTTATTATGCCAAGATTGATCGAAGATCTGGTCGCATACAGAGAAGATGCTTAGCACTAGCGCAAGTACTTAACTACACATTTGGGGGACTTATTTGATACAGTCATTAAAATAGCTTAGTTGGCTTTGCTACTATTTATGTTCTATGCGCACTTAATTAAACTGATTATATCATACTTAGTTTATAAACATTACGTTAAGTTGAACTAGATTGGACTGATAAATATCATACTAAATTTGTAACATGATACTAAAATGAACTAATATCATATTGAGCTGAATGAGACCAAATTTGTTGATCATGATGTCTTACCAAATCAAACTGAATATTCTAAATGTTAAGTAAAGTCAACTATCATAGATGTAGAAGGAGAAGTACTTTTGGTAGTTCTAAAATATTTACTCAACTTACAAGCTTGTATAGAAACTAGTACAAGTAATTAAATTGAACTAATTTTAACTTATTTACAAATTATCTTGCTTAGCTGGCTGGTTATGATAATGTTAATAAAATATATTCTCATAGTACTATTATATTAAAAGTGCTTTGAAACTATATAATATGTTATTCAAATTATTGTTATAATGTGAATGCATTTTTAATTTTATTGATCAAAAACATGCTACTAAAATCAACTAAAATTAATTGAACTTGAATAAGAATCACAATAATGCTATAAATTTTTTAGAAAAGCAAAATCAATATTCCTTTCCAAACTTTCATTTGAAATCAATATAGCTAAAAAAATATATTTTCTTGTGCTGGTGCTGATAACTATGTACTAGCTAGTTCAAGTGTCAAAAGACAAATATGTTTTCATAACATGATTTGTTGCATAAACACATAAAATGCATCAACATGAAACACACATTTTTAAACTATATATGAACAACTTTGGTAGTAAAGTTTTGGGATGAAAGCTACACTGTTAGAAAATAGCTAAATGTGCTTATGAAAATTAGTTCTGACTGAACTAGTAATTTCATATCCTTATGCATTAACATTACTAAATATTTGAATGAATTGGTTGTTGAAATTAAATAATCAAATAAGAGTGTAAAATCATGTGATCTAAATTTTAAAATGCTGAATATCTACTTACAGTATTGTATCACTGTTATTGCTCTAGTTACATTATAACGTCCTTTGAACCAACCCTTCTTATATGATCATACTTATGTTAGAAACAAGAATAATATTATAACTAATTTGGTTAATTTAAAACATAATGGTTCTCTATAGTTTCTAAACCATAGGATGTTAACATGTAACTTAGTTTCTCTTTATTACTTAAAAGCAATCAAATTACTAACTTTAACTTAGATATTCTTAAGCTCCTTGTCAATTAAAATTGCATACTCTTAAATCATTTTAACTTACACAAAAATGGGCTCTAAACTATTTAGAAATATCATTGAAATACAAAGATTGAAATTAACCCCTTGGACATGAATTTGGGTGAACATATTTTGAAATCACCAAAAAAATTCTCTTCATTCAAATAGACATAACTCTAAGTAGAAATGACCAAATTAAAATATGTAAAAACATTCGAAAAGTAAACATTTTAAGATTTCTAGAAAGTTAACACATGTTTATTAGAGACCGTGAAATCTGTTTTAAGCTAAACTTTAAGTTTGTATTATCTCATTATAAATAGCTTTAAAGCAATTCTGACCTATTATCATATAAGTAGACATAACTTTTGGTAAAATATCTAAATATAATTCTGTAAAAAGATACAAAAATTTAATATTATAAGCTTTAAAATAAGATATAATACATTCAATTACAATATATATAACAATTTCAAATATACACTTAATAATAGTTTTACTTTTATGTAAGAGATGAGATATTACACTATTTTTCTATTTTGAAAGAAAAAAATATATATTTTAATGCTATTAAATAGACTCGAATGCAAACCAATAAATATTAGACAATTTTATTCAATATTTTGATTTAGTTACAAAAACATGTGTTTGGACATGTATACATTGGATAGCCTACACATTGCGCCCAATTCTATCTTTATGTTAAATGCCTCAAATCCTTGGCTATGTATACGTCATTATCTTGCTTTATTCATCAGCCATTCCAGTGATTCCACACTAACCATACGCTTTATGTTTGCTCCAAACATCACGATCACAAGGTTAAGAGCCTTGGGCGCTATATTTTTTCTTCCTATATCAGCCACAGCTACTGAGATTATGTTTGGTGTAAAGTATTTAAGTTAAGTATAATTATATTTAATTAAAATATAATTAATTGTATTATAATTAATCTATAAAGTGTTCGATGAAAAGCTATATAATATCATCAGATTAAATTGATTATATATATTTTATTAAAATAATTTATATTTAAAATAATTTTTTATTATAAAATTTATTTAAATTAATATTTAATTCATTTTTATATTTTTATTATATTTTTTAAAATAAAAAAAAATCATTTTTAATTTAAGATTAAAAAAAATTAAAATATATTATTTTATAATTGAAAATTCAGACAGACTAAGTTAGACCCACCCTTTCTGGCCGTATAAAAATTTGTACATAATTATATTATTTTTATACTATACATACAGTCTGATTTCATAACTAAATATAGTATTTATATACGGTCAGAATTATAGTATCATATAAAATGACTCAATTTCAAATTTCGGAAATTTTTGCTAAGTGACATTTCAAATATCGATCTCATCACCAGTCACCTTTCTCTTTCTTCACCAGCGAAATGGATCCAAACCCGAAAAACTTCCCGATCCTCTTCATTCGGAATCAAACCCCCACCCTCCTCCACCTCTGATCACACCGACATAGAGAAACCACCTTCCCCTATTTCCAAGTTTCTTGATAAGAAAATCTAACGTTAAAAGGGGCTTCTTTAATTCTAAGCCAGCTATACGGGCTACTTAGAAATTGCCAGACTGTCCTTTCCCCATTTTCTTTTTGTACGAGAATGGTTTACATACACATGAGAGTTTCCTATCTTTATTAATTTTATGACTCACTTTTATTTGGTATAAAACATTGGTGTTTGGCTTGCTGATTAATGATTATGAATAGTTGCTTAAGCCTGAAGCTTATGATATTGACATATTTTGAGTTTTGTCAATATTTTTAAATGAGAGTTTGATTGCGAATCAATAATATTTGGTATCCATTATAGCCCAAGATCTTCACGTAAAATGTAATTTTTAATCCAAAGAAGAGCCACACATGCATCTAAATATGCTAATAGAGGAGACAATATAAGAACAATACCATGATTGGTATTATCCTTTTGAAATCTATGAATACAGGGAGTTTGTTTGTCTTTCTAATGTTAAACTTTACTTCTATTTCCTTACATTTTCTTATTAAAAAATATATGGGAAAGTATAATAAAGAGTAGTTAGTTAACATACCAAGAAATGAGTTTAGTGAAAGTTATCTTGGACTAATTATTTGTATGTACAAATAGCACTCTATGTTTGAGATATTTATTAATATTGGTTTAAACCTATAAACTTATTAATATATTAAATAACTGAGTAAAGATCACATGTTTATTAGGATCTAAAGGTCTCAAGGTGTTGACGAAGTGAAGAGGACGACCTCAACACACAAAGTGGGGACGACCCTGCAGCACCCATATAAGGACAACATCGTCCGATTACGAAGTTAAGAGGACGATCTCATCACACAAAGTGGGACGACCCTGCAGCACCCATATAAGGACAACCTCGTCCGATTACGAAGTGAAGAGGACGACCTCAACACACAAAGTGGGGGACGACCTTGCGGCACCCTGATAAGAATAACCTCGTCCGATTACGAAGTCGAAAAGACTCAAAAAATGATAACGTGGAAAAGAAGACGTATAACCAATCGAGTGATTAAATAGTTTTTATTTATTTATAATTATTAATATTTCTGATATCCTTTCTAGTCAACCTGTCCCATCAGAACAGAGATAGATATTTATTGTGTCTATATATACATGAACATACAACTAAATAAAAGGAGAAAAGATTATATTGATTTCTAGAGCGAGAAAATTCTCTAAAACAATTGGCGCCCACCGTGGGGTTTTCAAGTTTTTTAGCTCAAGCTATTTTCCTTTGAGATCTTAAATATAGTTTATACTCAGAGAATTAGATCGTATTCTAAGAAATCAAGCTCGTCGGTCTAATCTGAACTACAAATCTATTACCTGAAATAATCAGCGATTTGCTTTTCATAACCTTTTAACATGCCTGAACTTCAAAATCAGATCCCACCTCGAACAGAAGAGGTGGTTGAACACACTGTCCAGATTCCACCTGGAGATAACCACCATCAAATTCCTGATGGAGAACAATCTAGTTCATCCAAGACATCAGGTCAACCCTCCCTAAAAGATCCCACAATGATGGGTCTGTTACAACAACAATTGACGGAGTTACAGCAAGCGTTCTTCCAAGTTCAAAAAGATAACCAGGAATTACGAACTTACCTAGCCAATGGGCAAGGATTACCATTGAAGGGAAATACGTTGACCCAGCACCAACCCTTACCTGATGAAGCCGAAAGTTCACAGAGAGTTCAGAACCTACCTTTTAACCAAGTTTCACTCCCAGAAGCCGAACTCATTTCGCCACCTGTTCCGGATATCTTCAAACAAACGTCGTCCAGTAAAGACTGGGAGGAAAGGATGGGAAGAATGGAAGAACGAATAAAAAACCAAGGAACTGGGAGAACTCAATATGACATCGAAAAAATCTGTGAACAACTGACCGTGTCTCCCTTCTCCGATAAAATTGAGCATACTATACCTCCACAAAAGTTCTCTACACCTCGTTGTCCGTCATACAGGGGAACTAGAGACCCTGTGTCCCATGTAATGCACTTTAAAACCATTATGGCACCTATTTGTTTACCCAGTGAAACAAGAGAGGCGATGATGTGTAAAATCTTTGCAGCTACATTACAAGATTCAGCTCAAAAATGGTTCAATGGTTTAGCTCCAGGGAGCGTTACGAGTTTTGGGGATTTGATAAAGTCATTCATCACTAATTATGCAAGCAACAAACCAATAAGAAAGGAAGCTCACCATCTATTTTCAATAATCCAAGACACTCATGAAACCATCGAAAACTATCTAAAAAGATTCAAAATAGAGAAACTCGAGATATTGGATTGTCCGGAATCATTAGCTATTGAAGCTTTTCAAATGGGAATTAAGCGAAGCTCAGCATTGTTCGTAGAATTAACAAAGGTCACTCCTAGGTCACTAGAAGCAGTTTATGAGGAAGCTCACAAGTTTGTAAATGTTGAAAGAGAGTCACGATCCACAAGACTTAATATTTCCCGACAGGATGAAAAATGAAGGATAATAAAGAAAGAAGAACATTCGTTTGACAGAAAGCATTATGAAAGACAACCCTATCTGGGGGCAAAACCATACTCTTCAAGATTTCGATCTAACTCTAAGCCACCACTTCAACCCGGAACTTGGGGAAAATCGTTATCCCCTTTCAGAGGACCTCCTCTTCGAGTAACAGTGGCAGAAGCTGTTCAACACATGGAAAAAACCCAGCAAATCAACTGGCCATCTCAGATGAAATCAACCCAAAGGGATCCTAACAAGTATTGTGCATTCCACAAAGATATTGGACACTGGACACAAGATTGTCGACACCTGAAATGGGAAATGGAACAGTTACTATCTAGAGGCTTTTTGAGAGAGTTGGTGGATGATGAAGCAGTTAAAAAAGGCAAACAGCAGATAAACCCTCAGAATTTGGCACGGGGTCCTCCACCTAGAATAGAACGAACAAATCAGGAACATACAGCCAATGTTCGAATCATCCACACTATCCATGGAGGTCCTACAATGTCGGGATCGACGCAAAATTCTCGGAAGAGATATGCTAGGGAAGCTCGAGAAGTGAATAGGCCTGTTTATTCTACAAGAGACGCGGAACCCAGTCACCCAATATGTTTCGAGGAAAGAGAAGCGCCTTGCCCACATGATGATCCTCTTGTAATAACTGTAAAGATTGCTCATTGTGAAGTACGAAGAGTATTGATAGATAATGGAAGTTCCTCTTATTTGCTTTATCTCACTACACTCTTAGACATGGGAATCGATCCAAAGGAAATTCACCCAAAGGAAATGCCTTTGGCAGGATTCAATGGCAGCACAACAATGTCTATAGGAACTATCCGTCTACCCATTTCAGTTAGAGGAGCCATCACACTCACCAATTTTGTAGTACTCAATACTCCAACCTCTTATAATGTCATATTGGGGCGAAGTTGGTTGCACAAAATGAAAGCAGTTCCTTCTACCTACCATCAACTATTGAAGTATCCTACGCAGGAAGGAATAAAAGAGATAAAAGGAGAACAAGAGAGAGCTCGATATTGCTATCATTCAACCATGAAAAATGCCCAAACCCAATAGCAACCAAAGAATGAACTAGATCTTAGTTCTCGTAAACCACCTGGTCCTACTCTTTGCAAAGCAAGTTTAACAGTCTCTCTAGACGAGTACGAACTTATACCCATAGGCAACAAAGAGGAAGACAAGTTTTTAAAAGTCAATGCAAAACTTCCTGATCATATTAGGAATTTCATAATACAGTTTCTAAAAGCTCATGTTGATGTGTTTGCATGGAAACCACAAGATATGCTAGGAATCGACCCAGACATAATCCAACACAAGCTCAATATCGACCACACAAAGAAGCCAATACAACAAAAAAAGAGAAAATTCGCACGTGAAAAAAATGAGATCATAAAACAGCAGGTTAATTCTCTCAGGCAAGTAAATTGGATACGAGAAGTGAAATATCCCACTTGGTTGTCCAATATTGTATTAGCCAAAAAAGCGGGAGGAGACCATCGAATGTGCGTAGATTTTACTGATGTTAATTCTGCGACGCCAAAGGATTGTTTTCCCCTGCCCAGCATAGATCAGTTGGTAGATGCAACGGCTGGTTATGAAATCATGAGCTTTATGGACGCATATTCAGGGTATCATCAGATTCAGATGGATCCCCAGGATGAAGAGAAAACGGCTTTCATAACTGAAGAAGGAACCTTTTGTTACACACGTATGCCATTCGGACTGAAAAATGCAGGCGCAACATATCAGAGAATGGTCAACAAAATGTTCGAACTACAAATTGGAAACAACATGGAAGTATATGTGGATGACATGATGGTGAAAAAAAAGAATCTTCAAGATCACATCAAAGATCTCGAAGAAACTTTCTCGGTCATCCGCAGTTATAATATGAAGTTGAATCCAAAGAAATGTGTTTTTGGTGTTGCTTCCGGTAAATTTCTGGGATATCTAGTATCTGTAAGAGGCATAGAAGCAAACCCCGACAAGATTCAAGCATTGATGAATATGCGGTCACCGCGGTGCCTCAAAGAGGTTCAACAATTAAATGGTCGAATAGCAGCCTTAACTAGATTCATCGCCAAAAGTACCGAAAAATGTCTCCCTTTCTTCCAATTGTTAAAAAAGAACAAGGAATATGATTGGAACGAAGATTGTGAGCAGGCATTCCAATCAATCAAAACATATTTAGGTCAATCTCCCATTTTGGCGAGCCCTATTAACAAAGAAGTTCTGTATTTATACATGGCTGTCACTACACAGGCTGTTAGCGCAGTTTTAATGGTTGATCGTGAGCGAAAACAACAACCGGTTTATTATGTAAGTCAGGCGTTAAATGGAGCTCAACAACGTTACCCACCGCTGGACAAAGCTGCTTTTACGCTAAGAATGGCATCTAAAAAATTGCGACATTATTTTAGTGGTCACACTATCATAGTAATCACCTCGCACCCACTAAAACAAATTTTGGGTAAGGTGGGAACCTTAGGAAGGTTGTCACAAATTGCCATTGAACTAAGTGAGTTTGAAATTCAGTATCAAACTCCTACTGCAATAAAAGGTCAAGTAATAGCTGATTGTGTAGCTGAGTGGATGGACATACCGCCAGAAGCCAAAGAAGTCCTCACCAATTCTGCGGAATTTGTTTCCAACGAGTGGAAGGTCCATGTTGATGGAGCTTGCAATTCTAAAGGTGCAGGTGTTGGAATCGTCATATTCACCCCAAATGGCGGCATGATTGAGCAAAGTGTCAGAATAAATTTTCAGGCAACTAATAATGTTGCTGAATATGAAGCTGTTCTTCTAGCATTACAACAATTGAATGATTTGGGAGCCAAAAAGGTGATCATGAATAGTGACTCCCGATTAGTTGTGATTCAAGTCAACGGGATTTTCGAGGCCAAGGAAGAAAGAATGATGCAATACTTGAGCCTAGTCCAAACGGAAATATTGAAATTGGAAAATTTTGCACTCATTCAAATACCCCGAAATCACAATAACCATGCGGATTCACTGGCTAGCCTTGCTTCATCTGTCATGACAGAGATGAAAAGAACTATACCCGTCACATGTATGATTTCTTCAAGCATATCTTCGAAAGAAAAAGCAAATAATAAGAGCAGAGAGGGTGAAATCCTTTGCAGTACAAATACTGGTGTCAATGTGAAGAATACCTGGATGACCCTATATCTGGACTATTTGATATCTGGACTCCTACCGCCCAATAAAGATGAAGCACGCAAGATAATTACGAAGTCAAGAAACTATACGATATATCAAAATAGTTTGTACAGAAAAAATAGTGGCGGTCCTTGGTTGAAATGTTTGGCGGATGATGAATCACAACTAGTGATAGCTGAGTTACATGAAGGGGAATGTGGAGCCCACTCTAGAGGTTTGATTTTGTCACAAAGAATCATGCGCCAAGGATATTACTGGCCCACTTTGAGAAAAGATTGCATCTCCTATTACAAAAAATGTGATCAATGTCAGCGACATGCTAATCTTTCCCATCAACCTACTGATGAGTTGAGATACATTGTGAGTCCGTGGCCCTTTCAAAAATGGGGACTAGATATTGTCGGTCCACTACCTTTAGCCCCATCTCAGAAGAAATTTCTCATAGTAGCCACAGATTATTTTTCGAAGTGGATAGAGGCTGAATCTTTGGCCAGAATTCAAGAAAATGACGTCATTGGTTTTATTTGGAAAAACATCGTTTGTCGTTTTGGTTTGCCCAGAGAGTTGGTGACAGATAATGGGAGGCAGTTCACAGGGCAAAGAATGGTTACATTTTGCGACAATATACGTATCAAGTTATCTCATTCCACCCCTTATAGACCATAGGCAAATGGGCAGGCTGAATCCTCCAACAAGATCTTGGTGAACATCTTGCGGAAAAGGTTGGAAAGTGCCAAAGGCAAATGGAGTGAAGAATTGCCAAGCGTATTATGGGCCACCAGAACAACTCCACGAGCGGCCACTGGACAAACACCTTTTTCCCTGGTCTACGGAACAGAGGCCGTTATTCCTTCAGAATTACATGAACCCACTATCCGATCAGATTTACTAGAAGATAGCAACGGAGAATTAAGAAAAAGAGATCTGCTGTTGTCTGAGGAATTAAGGGAGCAAGCTCTAATCAAACTTGAAGCACAGAAGCAGATCGTACAACGAACATACAATAAAACAATCAAGCCAAACAGTTTCGTTGTCGGACAATGGGTTTTGCGTAAGGCATTTGGAAACAAAATAGATACACGACAAGGTAAATTCGCTGCTACTTGGGAAGGTCCTTATGAAATCACTTCCCTCACTTCAGGGGGAGCTTATCACCTTCGGTCCAAGGAAGGCAAACAAGAAGATTTGAGTTGGAATGCAGATCAACTCAAGGTGTATTACTTTTAAATAAAGTATCTACTTACGTAAATATTGTATGCTTATCTGATGTTTATTGTCTCAAATAATTATCACAAGGTTTATATATAACATATAGCTTTCATCATTATACTGTACTGTTATCACGAGCACGGAGAAAATGGAAGGAGCCATTGCGAGATATCGCAAAACAAATGCGAAGAGTTCCCAAATGGAGAACCTACTCCTAGAGGATTAACATGATAGCGACAGATTCTTAAATCGGCTAGTTCATGCCCCTCATCACTAATAAATGTGATATCGCAAAACTAATGCGAAGAGTTCCCAAATGGAGAACCTATTCCTAGAGGATTAACATGATAGCGACAGATTCTTAAATCGGCTAGTTCATGCCCCTCATCACTAATAAATGTGATATCGCAAAACTAATGCGAAGAGTTCCCAAATGGAGAACCTATTCCTAGAGGATTAACATGATAGCAACGGATTCTTAAATCGGCTAGTTCATGCCCCTCATCACTAATAAATGTGATATCGCAAAACTAATGCGAAGAGTTCCCAAATGGAGAACCTATTCCTAGAGGATTAACATGATAGCGACAAATTCTTAAATCGGCTAGTTCATGCCCCTCTTCACTAATAAATGTGATATCGCAAAACTAATGCGAAGAGTTCCCAAATGGAGAACCTATTCCTAAGAGGATTAACATGATAGTGACAGATTCTTAAATCGGCTAAGTTCATACCCCTCATGTGAAACATAGATAACAAAACATAAGTGTATCATCTATGACAAATCTGACATATATACGTTAACTAGTTTTTTTTTATTATTAAATAAAAACATGGGAAACATTTCCAAACACGGACCCCAAACGAGTCATTTCTCTTCTACATCATTACAAGACTTATGATACAAATTCTTCCAGTACTCCACGTCTCTACTTAGCGTTTCTTTCTCCTCTAACAAAATTCTTTTTTCTTCTGCTAGCGTAGCATTTGTTTGTCTCAGTGTATGACGTTCTTCTAGCAACAGGTCTATCGACAAGGTCACTTCGTTCTTCTCCTTCATCAACATGTCCCTATCATTCCGGATACCTTTCACATCTTCTTCCAATTCGCCAAAATCCCGAGATGCTTGTAAATAAAGTTGTTTTCGTTCGTCAAAATCCTTTTGTAATGTCACAGCAGAATCGTATAACATAGCAGCTTCTCTCTCACTGTCGTAGGTTAAAGATATGGCCTAAAAAAAAAAAAAAATCTCAAGAGGTACGACTTCAAAAAATAACTTGTCTACACAAACTACATAATATACAACCATAAAAATATTAGTAAAACAAAGTACCCATGAAACATCACCACGTACCTCCAAAATACGACGACTAGCCATATGCCATAACGATCCCTTTTCTTCCTTTTTCCTTTTTGAAATACTTAGTCTATCTTCTTCAATACCCATATGATGATAAAGATCGTCTTGCGCTTTTAAGTTGTCAAAAATCCCATTTTCAAACAAACCAGGAAGGTGAGGATCGTTACACACAACACAAGGAACTTCGTAACTAGATTCTGTAGACGAGGTACGATCCGATCTCTCCCTATTTGATGTACCTGGTGAGTCAGAATCTAAAAAAATGGTGAAGTCGGCCTGTGGATTCACGTTGTGACTACCCTCATCCATCGAATCTTCGCACTAGGAAGTCAAAATATCGTCTACATCAACCTTTGAGAAATCCATCACCTCGGTAATACAAACAACCTGATCTAAAAAGCATAAAATCACGATCTAAAATCTATTCTGTACGACCTGATAATCAAAACTTTGAACTCAAACTCTCTGTTTTTTTTATTAAAACAAACAAAACAAAAGGAGCCTATAAATAAAAATTGTCACTAGGAAACAAATATATCAAATTATCTGATTACATTAAAAGCGTCAAAGGAAATTATTAAATAAAAGACCAAATAATAATAATCGTAGTAAAAAAAAAAATAAGTATAAATAAAAAAAATTTCATTACTAAAATACCCAAGTACAGATCTTTTTCATTTACTAATTCAAGCTTACAGAAGTTAGTTGTTACAGGAAAAACAAGTCTAAACAAAACACAAGTTCAAAATTATCCCTTGAGGGACGAGGCCTATAGTTTTTCTTGCGCTTCATTGTGTTCTTCAGGGGCCGAGCTCTCTGGTTTGGAAGAACCAGTAGGTTTTGACGAACTCCCACTCGACTGCATAGCTCGTATCACGCTTGTTAGCGCACTAGATAGACCCAACTTATTGGCGTGAGAGTTTAAGTTGGATATCACCCAGGCCACCCCTTCACGATAACCTCTAGTACAGTCTTCTTTCAATTTCAAAATCAGGTCGTTTTGGTTTGTAACTTCGTTTTTTACCTTCACCAGGTCGTCATTTTTAGATTTGAATTCATCTGCCAACCTCTTCATCTCCTCTTTTAGTGCAGATAATTCCTCTTCGGCCTTTTCAGCCCTGGAAGTTTGCTCCAAAGCAAAGTTACCTGCATTTTTTATTTTTTCACTACGATCCACCAATTCTGTTCCCAAATCGTTGATACGAAGCCGAAGACGACCAATTAGAGAATCTTTCTTGTTTATCGCTTGCTCGTACTGGGTTAGAAGTGACTCCATGTCTTGAGTCCTTTGACGATATGCACGATTGGCAATCTCACCCTCTCTCAAAATGGAAAGAGCCTGGTACAGTACAACCAAATATTTACTACTGCAAAAAAAAAAAAAAAACACATTCACATCGTATGTATAAAGCAAACAAACACTTACTTCCAACAGTCTTTGAGATTTCATCTCCCCGTGAGTCAATCCCTGCTCCCTACAAGCTGCCTGAACACGAGCTCATTCCTCACTACTACCGAAGTGCTGATACAGATCTAGTTGGAGATCGGTTTTACCAAAAATGCCTTTGTTGAAGTAAGTCACAGGTGTGTCAACCACTTCGATATTTTTGACATAAAGACTACTGAGTTCCAGACTCTCTGGGTCAAGAGTTCGTACAGGTGAGGTCCCCACTTCGGTTTGCACCTCTTTCATCTTTCTCTTCTTTGCCAGACGAGAATCAGATTTAGTGTGAGACAAACTTGGAGAAAGGGAAGACTCTGGAAAGTCACCTACAATTTGTCGCCCAGCGTCGTCTTCCGAACCCTTAGCCTGAGTACTCGGGTTATCAATTGCTGGTTCGACCTCAGCAGGATTTTCATCGGAAAGAAGATCTGTACAGTCGACGCCTGAAAAATCCATATCTGCACAAGCCAAAAGGTCGTAAAAATTAGCAACATTCATTAACAATAAATTTCATAAAATTATATATTTTTTTTATTTCTTCTAAAGTTCGTACGACCTGAGCGTCGTATTACGATGTCTTTCCAGACCCCTGTCTCCATAAATTATCAGAAGTCAAGATGCTTTTGTATGAATGATACTCTGAATTTTTCAACCGAATACGACGTAATTTTTCTCTCTCTTCTGATGACAATCTATACAGAACTTCGTCGCCTTTAGGTTGATCATTGGCAAAACCCACATTCCAAGTATTTCGTATCGTGCGGTTCAGATCTTTTTCCCATAAATCACCTCGTACTAAGAAGTATTTGTCCTTCCATGCGTGTTGACTATCCGGGAGGTTCAATACAAGCCCCTTTTGTTTTATAGGTGAGATGTACGATCTGCCTTTGTCCTTACCATTTTTCTTAAGGGTGTACATCGAACGAATAATACGTTCATCCAATTCCATTCCTAACTCACCACACAACACGGCTAAGCAGAGTAAGATCCTCCATCCGTTGGGGTTCAATTGAGCTGGACATATGTCGAACATGCTAAGGAACCTTGTAACAATGAGTGGTGCAGGGAAGCGAAGTCCTATTTTAAGTGCTTCTTCGTGAAGGACGTACCACCCTTGTGGTGGATCGTCATTATCACGACGATCAGAGGGTACTAGTTGCATGCTAATATGGGGTTGTAGATTGTAGTGTCTTCGGATCCTAATAAGATCGTTGGTTCCCAATTTACTAGGCAATTTGGGTATAGGTTCCTTTTGGCCTCGTCTGACTTTTCCTTGTTCCAAAACTATTTTATCCCCTCGTTTTTTTTTTCCTCTCCTTCGAAATTATGTTCGAAATTTTGATCCTAGGAGGGGAACTCTTGGAAGATTGCCCTGTCTGGACAAAAGAAATGTTTGGCTTCGGATTCGAAACAGGAAGTGCTAAAATATTGGGCCTACTGGTAGAAGGGCTGTCGGTATTTTTCCTTCCAATTTTAGATACTGTTTGAACTTGATCCTTCGTTGACGACCCAATTTTTTTCTTTAAAACCTCGGTCCCAGAAGACGAATCTTTATAACCAAGGGGGTACACAACCTCGGCGTGTTGACCTGACGCGTCCGTACTCACATTGAATGTTAGTTTTCTTCCCCGTTCTAGGGCTGAAACTTTAGTTTCAGAACTGGTTCCAGCCATAGGATCCAGAACCAGTTCCTGGTGATCTAGGTAGGGTAGATCTGGAGACTGAGTTCGATCTTCCTCAGGATTCATTTCGTACGCTGAAAAACAAAACAAATATTGTATGGGTTGTAGAAAACAAAGAATGAAAGATGAAACTAAATATATTGTTACCTGAGTAAAAAGAATTGAAGACGATCTCAAATTCTTAATCGACGATCTCCTTTTCCTAATCGACGATCTCCTTTTCCAAAAAGTACGAATTCCTTTTCCAAACTGATGAACTGCTTTCCCCTAAAACTTATATTACGATCTGCTCCTCTAAAAAGACGAAGTCGTTTTCTGTAAAAGTAATTGAAGATCCAAAAAGTAAAAGAAATGAGATCCACAAAGATTGGAAACGATGAAATCAACATTTTCTTTAATAAAGATGGTAGCCTAGGGAAGCGCAAAGGATATGACGTTTCATAAACCCGATGCATTTTCGTCAAAAGACATGACGTGTCATAAACCCGAGGCATTTTCGTCAGGAGACTTTAGTGATTTATATTCTTTTATTTAATGTCTACAATACAAAAAATGCTTAGAAATAAATACTTGTAAATAATTAAATAGTCATAAATAGATAAAGAAGACCCTCATCATTAAGATCGCAAATTTGCTTAAATTCTTTCATTTTGCTTCAAATTAAAAGAATGGGGGACTTGATGTTTGAGATATTTATTAATATTGGTTTAAACCTATAAACTTATTAATATATTAAATAACTGAGTAAAGATCACATGTTTATTAGGATCTAAAGGTCTCAAGGTGTTGACGAAGTGAAGAGGACGACCTCAACACACAAAGTGGGGACGACCCTGCAGCACCCATATAAGGACAACATCGTCCGATTACGAAGTTAAGAGGACGATCTCATCACACAAAGTGGGACGACCCTGCAGCACCCATATAAGGACAACCTTGTCCGATCACGAAGTGAAGAGGACAACCCCCACACACAAAGTGGGGGACGACCCTGCGGCACCCTGATAAGGATAATCTCGTCCGATTACGAAGTCGAAAAGACTCAAAAAATGATAACATGGAAAAGATGACGTATAACCAATCGAGTGATTAAATAGTTTTTATTTATTTATAATTATTAATATTTCTGACATCCTTTCTAGTCAACCTGTCCCATCAGAACAGAGATAGATATTTATTGTGTCTATATATACATGAACATACAACTAAATAAAAGGAGAAAAGATTATATTGATTTCTAGAGCGAGAAAATTCTCTAAAACACTCAACATGATAGGGAGACCATAGATAGGTTGTATATCATTTGTCATGATAGTATCACTTGCCTTTCATGAGATTTGATATGAGTTTAAACTTTTAAAATATTTGTTATATAAGCGATTGATGATTCTTTTTATAGATGTCAAATGCTTTTCATGAGCACTAGCTGCAAAAATCTTTAAGATAAGTATTTACTCTAAACCTTATCACTTTGGTCAGTATAGACCTTATCATGAGAGACAACACAACATCGAGCTGATATTCCATACTTATATGGACTTTCGTACTTCAAGTCTTTAATTAACATGAGTGCAGTAAACATAACACTATATGAAAGAACTCGCAAGCTATTGGATTTTTGGATTACCTACATATGCTATAAAGTTTATGATATTACCCCGACATAATATTGGACCATTTCTTTACGTTCTTTGCATTTCATGAATAGTTATGCAAGGCTTAAAAGTATATATACTATAATGCTTATTAAGGCAACTCAATTAGTATGAAATAGCTATGGTAAAGGCCGACCCACAATTGACATCTCAATGGTGCGTGATTACTACAGATTCGAAACGTGAACCAATTGCTTCTTAATACAAACAAGATTTTTACTAGTGGAAGACAAATTTATTCCACTATTCAAGAATTATGTTGAAGACTTGATCATTTATTCGGTGAAGCATACTATGTAGTCGGGCCTTTCCAACTCTCTTTTATTGGAGATAATTTCACAAAGTTCAGGGTTACTCTCTCCGACATGATATTATAGAAGATCATTTAGCCTCTTCTTTGACTTGTTCTTTTAATGTCAATAAAATTACTATATAGAATGGATTGCTTATTTCAGAATGACATACAATAAAAGTATGAGCTGATCACAAGTTGATCACCTTGGTAATGAACTAGGTAGAGCTCTCGAGATAAAAGTACGAGCTGATCACCTCAGTCATGAACTAGGTAGAGCGCTCAGGATAAAGGCACAAATTGATCACCTCGATAATGAACAAGGTAAAGTGCTTAGGATAAAGGCACTAGCTCATCACATTGGTAATGAACCATGTAGAGTGCTCGAGATAAAAGCACGAGATGATCACCTCGATAATGAACTAGGTAGAGCACTTGGTCTTAATCTTTTTGAAAGTCCTTTCTTAGGTGGCGTTTGGTTCGTTGAATGTAATCGTAATCGTAATTGTAATTGTAATGGAATGTAATGTAAAGGAATCAGTATTACTATTACAGTGTTTGGTTTAGTCACTGTAATCACAAAAGGAATCAGTATTACAGTGTTTGGTTTGACAACTGTAATGTAATGGAATAGAAAAAAAAATCACAACAATTAATAAATTTTAATTAATCACATAAATTAACAAAAAAAAAATTAATTCAGCAAAAAAAAAATTAATTATAACGAAAAAAGTAACAACAATTAATAAATTTTAATTAATTACATAAATTAACAAAAAAAAATTCAGCAAAAAAAATGCAACAAAAAAAATGCAATTTTAAGGAAAAAAAAATTGGAGAGGAAAACAAAGGAGGGCGATCGTAATCGACGGCTGGACGGGAGGACACGAGCTGGACGACGACGGGTTGGATGGCGACGCGAGCTGGACGGCTCTGCGATGGCTGGTGACACTCCAGATGGCTGAGGACGCTCGAGATGGCCGGTGACGCTCGCGATGGCTGGTGACTCTCGTGATGGCTGAGGACGCTCGCGGTTTGGCTGGTCTGGTACTGTTCACACATGTAATGTAATTCCCTTTCCTTGTTCCAACTCATGTAATCCTTATTCCCTCTCCACATGTAATTAATTACATTACATTACATGTGTTTGTACTAACCAATTACATTACATTACATTACTGATTCCTTTACAGTCTACCAAACATCACTTTAGAGAAAGAGACAACTACATCTCAGATTTTCTAGGCAAGATGTGGGTTGATCACATGATCAAAGTAGAGTTCTTAGGATAAAGGCACTAGCTGATCACCTTGGTAATGAATCATGTAAAGCGCTCGAGATAAAATCATGAGATGATCACCTCGATAATGAACCAGGTAGAGCCCTCGATCTTAATCTTTTTGAAAGTCCTTAGAGAAAGAGACAACTACATCTCAGATTCTCTAGGCAAGAAGTGGGTTGATCACATGATCAAAAAAACACATGTGTAGCACCCAAAATTTCTTTTAGCTCAAGTTGATCAAAATACCTTTAAGTAAAGTAATATGGGTTTTATGCTGTAATACGGATAGTGCAAACAAAATGTTGTACACATCACTCCAAATGGAATCGAGTATCCTATGTAGATTGAAAGCATGACTAGTACTTATAGGTTGGATATAAGACAATTATATTCTTTCACTTTAATAGTAAAATTAAAGTAAAAGAGTAAGGGTTTTGATGTTCGAACATGTTTATATAGGGTAGCCCACACATTGGGTCCAACCCCATTTTTATTTTATATGCCTCAAATCCTTTACTATATATATTTCATTATCGTGCTTTATTCATCAGCCATTTCACACGATCCACAAGTTCTATGTTTGCTCCAAACAAATATATTTCTTAGAAGAATAAATAAGATCAAATTAACACAATCAAAAGTAGCAAAGTAGTTGGGCTCAATAAACATGCAGGTGAATATTGAACTTTAGTTCAATCATATGTAGGGGTGATAATTTGTGCTATAGTTCGATTGATTGAATCGAACCTGAATCGAAAAGCACAAATCGAACATGAATCGAATTAAATTTAGGCTTGTTTTGGCTTAGCTTGAATAAACCGAAAAAATTTGAGTTGGATTAGGGCCAGCCCATTAGCCCTAAATAAAATTAAATTAAATTTTAAATAAAAAAAATAAAAAAGACTATATTAAAATTAAAATAATCTTTCATTTCTTTCAATACTTCTCTTTCATGATATATTAGTTATTTTTCTTCCATTTTTTTTTTGAAAAATAAGCTGATAATGAATAAATAGTTATAATTTATTTATTTTGTTACAATATTATGCTACATTTTTTTATGTTAATGCATTAGAGTTTAAATCTACCTAGCTCTTTAAACAAAAAAAATAATATTTATATTTAATTTAAATTAGTATTGCGAAGTTTCTATTTTTAAATCGATTAGGTGTTAGTTTTTGAAGTAAAAATTTTAATTTTTTTTATCAACTTGTGTTATGCTATTCTCTTTGTCAATTGTTCATTGTCTTGAGAATTATATAGTATATAATAGTCAAAGTTTTATTCTAGTGTATATAAAAAAAGTTATGTTCTCATGTAACATTTTAATTTACTTTAACTATTTATTTTTTAATAAGTATATTTATTTAATCTACTCATCTCTATTTATTTTGTTTAATAGCTAGAAAAAATTTTATTTGGACTTGAGAACTCTTTATTCTAAATGTGAGTTTTCATGAGGGCACGACGGCTTCTAACTTTTGCATGTGTGGGGTTTAATGCATTACTCATTGCCTAATTAATTTAGTAATTGACATTTTGGTTTAATAATTAATTTTTTCTTATATTTATATTTTTTTTATTGTTTTATGTAATGTTGTTCGAACTTTAATTATTAAACATATTTTTTTAATAAAACAAAGTCATATTAACTAAAATATATATATAATTAATAATTTGGGCCAGCTCATTTCTATTTGGTTTGGGTTCATGTTCGGGTTCATGTTCGGGTTCGGGCTCACTTTTAGTAGCTCGAATTAAATTTGAATTGAACTAAGGTTGAATCAATTTGGGCCGAATTAGTTTGAATCAGTTCAAACTAGCCTAACTCGCACGAATTGATACCCCTAATCATATGTTACAACCTTAAGAAGAAATTAGTAAAAGTTCTATGTAAATAAATGAAGAAGGTATCGATACTATCTTTGTATAGAGGTGGAGCCAAGGGGAATTCAGGAGGGTCACGGCCCCTTTTAGCTCCATGAATTTAAATAAGACATTTAGTCCCTCCAATTGAAATAAAATAATTATTATATATATAAATAAATAAAAATAAAATAACTAATATAATCATTTTGCATTTTTGAAATATCTTACTTTTATCTAAAATATAAATTTAATATATACAATCTTAAATTCATACATCTTATAAAATATTACTTTATTTACCACGAAAAATTTATAACACACATAATATTTTAACTATTATTATAATTATATTCACATGACCTTAAGTTCTTTTGTGTATTTTTATTTCATCTGGAACAGCATATATTAATTGATAAAAATGACCTTTAAGTATTATATGTATATGTAAAACTTGGGCCCTAAAAAATGTACATTTTTTTTTAAATAAATTTTTTTTTAAATAAATGTTTATACACTAACATATTCACGTATTGATTTTTCACTAAGGAACTCGAATATATTTTATAGCTCTGGTCTCCTATAAAATAAAGAAAAAAGTGTCATAAAGGTCCTTTTATTTTTATAAAAGGCGGCATTTAGTCCCCTAAGTTATAAAAAGTATCTTTAAATTTTTTTGTTTTTGAAAAATGTGTTTTTAAGTCCCTCTAATTGTAAAAATTGTGTCAAACAAGGATAAAGTTAATTTTTCATCCAATTTTCCTTTAAATCTAACAGAATAGTATATGTGTCACATGCATATTTATATTTTTCGATATATATATATATCCGTAAAAAAAAAATATTTAATTAAAAAATTACTTAATTTTTTTATTTTTCAAATAAAACTTAAATAAAATTTTCATTGTCTAATATTTAAAGTCACAACTTAGATAATAAAAATTTTATTTAAGTTTGATCGAATTCAATAAAATTTAAATAGAATTTTCATTACTTAATATCTAAAATCATAAATTAGACAATGAAAACTTTATTTAAGTTTAATAGAAAGAAGTTATAAAAAATTAGAGTAATTTTTTAATTAAAAATTATTAAATTTGATAAATATCTATCGAAAAATATAAACATGCATATGATATATATACTATTCCGTTAGATTTAACGAAAAATTGAATGAAAAATTAATTTTGTCCTTACTTGACACCTCCTGCATAAACAAATGAACCATTTTGGCTCTTCACCCTAAAATAAATTATGGCTTGCCTTTGCAATTCAGGTCACATAAGCTTCAGCCCATGTTGTGGCTCACAATACAAGACCTAAGGTCAATAGCTTACCGTTCCTCCACCTAAACCAACATAAGATTCTTCTTTGCTGAAACAATGGCACATACAATTAATATTTTAACTTTCTTCTTAAAAAGAATAAAGTAGTTAAATAAATCTAATTGCAAAATCCATTTTTAGATATGGTATTGATAGCCAAAAAACATGGCTACTTTCTAAGTTTCAAGCACCTTATACAACAAACCAGAGCAAGATTAATAAACAAAAGCTGCACAGGACAAAGTAGTGCCAAATTAGTTCTCTCCACGGGAGTGTTCATTGTTGTAACAGATATATTAAACACTCCTCAAGAAAAATTTGAAATTGATGTCTTCTTGTAGTGTTTGTCATATGAAACCAAAAATCCAAATCTTCGGCCATCAAGCAATGAAACACAACTCAAATCCACACTAACGGATTAAAACCATAACCGAAATACCAAAAGACTAAATAAACAAACAAGCTAGAGATTGCATAAACTCTGTAATCATTGGATAAAAAAATAACAAACCCAACAAATCTGAAGAACAAAGTTTCTAGATCTAGTTAGCTTTTATTGAAACTAATGTTGGAAAAAATGGGGTTTTAACTCGTGATTAAATTCTATTTTGAGTCATCATTTTGAGTAGGACCCATTTAGTATAAGTATGTAGTCATGATTAATTTGGGTTCTTCTCCGTGAGAGCTTCAAAATCGTATATTTATATACTCAAAATGATATTGAATAATATTGACAAAAAAAAAATGTAGTGTTTTGTATTTATCTCACATGGGACAAAACCAACAACACTTGTAATGCTCTATAAAGCATTGGATTTCCTATGAGAGGTAAGCTCGTGTAGTAAAAATGTTTTTTAAGTAAAGACACGAATATTATCCAATTTTGATGGGTCTTGTGCGGTCCAGTTTTGCTACATGTAATTTTTTTATGTTCCTTCTTAGAATAAAAAATAATTGTTGAAATTTTACTGTTGGAGAGTCAAATCAATTGATTGTAAAGTTTTATAGCATTAATTGCAGTAGATTCGTTTTTAGTTTCTAACATCCACATTTAAATAGTTATAAAATTGATTCTAAATTGAGGGAAAAGCAAGAACAGAAAATGTCATTCTCTCTCAAATGTTTCCCTGCATTAAATTCATTTCTCGTCCAAAAATATTTGTAATTTAGAACTAAGCTTTAGTGTGATAGAGAGCAGGTATAAATCAGTTCGCCGGAATAATTTATGTTGGTATTCATAATCTATTTTTGATTATTGTATCCTAAAAAATATTTTTTTCTTAATCTTAAACACCCTTATATTAGGAAAAAAATTTATTTTAAAGACACCTTATTACACGGGTCTCAATTATCTTTTAATTTCTTATTTCTTAAGTTTTCATTATTATAATTTACATATTTTATATTTTATATAAATTTGAATCACTTTTATAATTTATAATTTACAAATTATAAATTCTTATTTTTCCTATACTTATTTCCAACAATCTTAATATAAATTTGTTCACTAAATATATATATATATGTTTTTTTTTTTTTTTTTTTTTTTGTGTGTGGACAAATTAGAACTATTTTATATACTGTTTTCTACGACTACTTTTGGACTACTGGTATTTTTCCTTTGAAGTTTCATACATTACGTTTGCTTTTCTTTAATTAACTACAACTCCTTTTCTTTTCGTACATCAATACTTAGTTATTGGATTTTACATTTTATTTATCTATTATGCTTGTATATCAGTTTAACTGATCTTCTTTAGTCTTACTACTAATTTTCACTTTATCGCACAAACTGATCTTCTTAATTTTTTTTTTCTTTTTCTTTGCTGGCTTTTAAGATTTGTTTCACTTACTTAGATTTATTTATTCATCTCTACTGTTTCTACTTGTTATCTCTTTTCTTATTTTCAGAATTTAATCTGACGTCTTGATTTCTTTATTCAGCTTGTGTTACATGTTTATTCACCTTCTTCCGGCAGTTTGCAATTGCCTTTAACCCTTTATCATTATTATATTTTTACATTAACTTGTTTATTTTTATTTTAATATTTGGCTACTGTTTTCACAGTACTTAATTTACAGTGCTGTTTTTTATATGTTAAGTTCTTATGATCAGTATTGGACCTTCTTCAATTTTTTGCTTGCTTTTTTAATTCAAATAACTGATATTTCTTTTAGTTACTTTCAATTTTTTTTTTTTATTATTGGTTTTCTTCTAATCGTTATTTCGGAGAACTGTTAAAACTTATTATCCTATTATGCTTTAATGACTACTTTTTACGACTTTATATTTTGGACAGGTACACTTCCAAAATTGTGATGGGTTAACTCCCACACTTTTGTCCATAGTAAAACACTCAAGACACTTGGTGCATTTATTTTTCTCTAAGGCTTACAGCATTAGAGAACTGATCGTTTGTTGACTTACACGATTTTTTTTCAACCTCTTCTGCCTTGTCTAATTTTTTTTTTTATGTCAAGTTTAAGTTTTTGACAAATTTACTCACAAATTGATGGAGATTTCATGCATGTATCGGTTATAAAACACTACTAATGCTATATTACCTATACCAATGGTTTTTAGATTTCAAAAGTCTAGGCAATGACTTTTGTATAATTAATTTCTTTTACCTTGACTCTTTAATATATAATAGTTATAATATTAATTTTTTTGTGCATGTTTGATAATCTCTTTGATTCAATGAAATATATGTTATAGTGTGCTGATGTGTAAATTATAGTACTCGCAAGTGCATGAATCACTTATAGTCAAATAATAAGTAAACTTTCGAAGTTAATCTCTCGTAGAGTTGCACTGGTTTCAAATTCTTTAAGTATTTTCAAAAGTAATAAAATAAAAAATAAACAAAAATACTTAAAGCAAATGGATGGTGATAAAAAAGTTAATTAATCAAACAATTAAATTAATTAAAAGTAAATAAAGACTTTTAACTAAAAAGATATGAGAAAAGTATGAAAATTGTAGCTTGCTAACCAATCATATTTTGGATTATTTAGTTAAATTTAATAAATGTTCATAAGTTAATATTATTGATTTTTCTACTAAAGTTAGAAAATTTCAGTGATCATGACAACTTTCAATTACAATTAAATAATCAATTTCTTTGATTGAGATAATTAATCAAATGATTGGAATGAGCACAGAGAAATTATATACTCATCTAAACTAACACAATGATCATATAATTAATTTAGATTCATGTTCAAGAGGGCATAATTAGGTGAAGATGATGTTTCTAACAAATTAATTCACACATATCTACTTTAACTATAAATAATAATTTGATCCATCTACTATTCACAATTAAAACTATAAAGAAAAATGAACATGAAATAATACTAAACTTTTATATAATAATTAACTTATTAATTCAAAATAATCATGGTAACATAACTAAAATTCCATATTTAAATTTAGCCAAGCATAATTAAATTCACTATCGTAAATTTAATTACTAAAGGCATAACGTTTACAGTAATAATATTACAAAATTAGAAATAAAAATATTAATAATAAAACAAATACCTAAACTATTGAATTGGTTGATGTTCCTACTCCAAAAGCTTAAAATATTATACAATAATATAATATTTTTTTCTCTAAAATATAGTAAAATTGAACTGTAAAATAAATTAAAACTGAAATAGAAGAAATAGTAAAAGAGAAACAGCCAAAACTAAACTAAAAACACTCTAAAAATTATACAGCAATCTCAATCTCTACTCTCATCTCTAATTCAGCTAGTATATATAGCAAAAAAGTGGGTCAAAAAAGCTGAAAAGTATGACACGAGTCACCATGCCATTCGTCGATTGATTGTACACGCAGATAAGCAGGCCACGTGTCACCACGCCATTAGTTAGACGGTGTTGTATGAACAAAAGAGTATGACACGTGTCACATTTTTATTGGCTGGACGGTGATGTGCAGCAAGTGGGAAACAACTCATAAAGTGTGTGACACATGGCATTTTCTGATTCGTCCAAATTACGGCACGGTCTAGTAAACGCTTGCTGAGTTGTTTGACACGTGGCTTCCTCTGATTTGTATGATGTGTATTGACGTGGCGATGACGTATCCAATGATGTGGATAATGACTTTGACTGGGCTTTTTAAGTGGATCCACGGTTCCTTCTGTATGAATCCATATTTCTAAGTACATCCATAGTTATTTTTGTATACATCTACCTGTTTAATTAAATTCATAAAAATTCTAGAAAAATTTCAAAAAAATTGTAAATTCTTCTCAAATAATTATAAACCTAAAAGTGACCAAAATAGCCTTAGTTTGGGTAAAATATTTAAATAAACTATAAAAATAATGGCAAATTATAACAAAATATTAGGACAAATATTGATTTATCAAATTCCTCCAAACTTAGATTTTGCTGGTCCTTAAGTAAAACAAAAGTTAAAGCTCAATATAGTAAAATTTTCATTCTGAATTTTTTCTTTATAAATTATAATTAAGATTTATGTACAACATATTTAATTTTTCGATATTTCAAAATTCATCATACAAACCAAATTCACATCATTCATCTATATCTCAATAATTATATTCATATTAAATTCTCTAAATTTAATGTCAAGAATCTGAATTCACTTTGACTCTAAACTTTACAAGATTCACTCTTTAATGCACACAGATCCTAAGGTTTAAGCACTCATCAATATATACGAACAGAAATTATGTAAATAAGAAAAACAAAAGATTTGCATATGTATGTTAAGAAGAAAAGCTTAAATGCAACAAAATTGATTTCATGAAAGGAATCAAATATTAGGATTGTAAAGATATCATATTGCTTATATTATATTCTAATCAAACTTCTTAAGTAAACAATATCAAGCATGTGCCTTGAGATAAATAAAGATTTACATGATTTTGACTTCAAAGGACTTTTTTTTTTTTTTTTGATAAAATTTTAGTATAAGAATGACCCTAAAATTTAGATTTTGACTTATAGTGAATGACTATATTTATATAATTTTTTTTTGTAACCCCTATATATTATTTTGTATAACAAATCAATCATAAAGGCTAGACACATGCTCTAATTTTCACACTCAAGTCATTTAATTAAGATAATGAAAATAAACAACATAACTCTTTATCAAATGTAAAATCCTAACATTCAATGCAAAACCTATAGAGATCATCTAATAATTTAAATTATAAAGAAATATGTTTAAAGAGTGGAAGAATATTAATCTCTCATAAAGGCTCAAACATATCACAATATAGTCTTTACTATTTGATTCTTGGACATCAAACTCAAGTTCATCTCAATTTCAATAAAAACAAGATTTATGGATTATAAATATGAACTAATTGTTTATAATAATTTTTTAAAAATATTAAAGAATATCAAACACAATTTGCATAATATACTCAATTATTTATTATAAATTAATAAACATGAAAATTTTATCCCAAAATACTTAAATACTCCCCCCAAACCTAAATTGAACATTATACTCAATGTCTCAAAATAAGTGCATGTGCAAAATAACAAATTTTATTTATTAGTTTTATAGTTTGCGAAATAAGTGAATTTTGTTAATTTTTCGAAAGAATTGATTTTCAAAATAGCAAAATAATGAATTCAGTATTCACAAATTGGTGAAGTTTATTTTTACATAAGTGTAAATTTTGTAATTGAGAAATAAAGAATTGTAAATTCACAAATTTCGAATTAATTAATTTTGTAATCTATGGATTATTAGAATTTTATATGTGTTGAATATGAATTAGAACTTGATTTTAAGAAAATTAATTTTTCATTATTAAAAAATTAATTTAAAATATTGTATTATTAATTCTAGAAGATTGAAATTATTTTCAAATTCTAAAATTAATTTTGTTTATATTCTAAAACTATTTGCATCTAACAAATTTATGATTTATTTATGAGAAGACATTGAATTTGATAACCATAATAGTTCAGAATAGAGATCTAATTGTGAGACAAATAATTGTCTTTATAATGTTAAATTTAAGGTATGTTGATGTGATAAATTTAGTACTCGCAAGTGTATGAATCACTTGTAGAAAGCGTTAAGCAACTCCGAGGTCGATCTCTCAAGGAATTTGCGGTGGTTTTAAAAAGTAAATTGTTTTCTAAAAATTAATTATGAAAATAAATCCTAGACACTCTATCAAAAGTTGGTTTTGTAAACGATTTCTAAAGTTATAAAATCTTAAAACAAATAAAGTGAATATGTGAAAATATTACCGAAACGATAAGATGAACGAGTGTGAGAAATTAGCTAGTTAACCAATCATGGATAGATTTATTTATGTGGTTTTCACAATTAAGCATAAAAAAAGTAGAATTTAATGATTGTTTTCACTAACCCTAGAAAATCCCAAATCAATGGCGATTTTCCCTTAATTAACTAATTAACTTATTTGATCCGGATCGTTAATTAGCATTAAACTTAGGAAAAATAATTTAATCACCTAATTTAAGACAAGTCAATGTACTTAAATTAGGCTCATGCTCAAAAATGCCCAATTGAATTTAGATAGCGTTTCTAAAACTCAACCCTAAAATATTCCATACATTCATAAATTAAATTGGCCAAAAGTAATTAATGAATATAAATGTTAAGAACAATGAATATGAAATAAATCACTTTAATATAAAATAATCCACATAAACAATCATCCATTCATGGTTACAATACTAAAATTCCACACACAAAAAGTTTAGCTACTCATAATAGAATCCAAATCAATATTTTTCATTAGAAATAACATTCTATGAGTTCTTAAAGAGAAAAGAGATTACACACAATAAAATACCTCACTTTCACTCTTGAAACAAGCTCTTGATGTTGGATGGTCACCTTCTTCAAGATTGTTGATGGAGCTTCAATGGAAGAGTATTAATGGAGTAATTTCTCTCTCAAAGTGTGGAGAAGAAGAAGAAAAGGCTCTATTCACGGACACTGTTCACACTGGATATGTGGGGAGTGTTAAAAATGGGTATTTATATGTTAGAGTTTGAGTGTGTGTGTGTTGGGGTTGAAAGGTTGGAAATAAAATTCGAGTAGGCGCGCGTTTTCTATGCCTCGGCGGGCTATATTTTCCTGTAATTCAAATCAAGACAGAAACCTCCCTGCCTCGGCGCACGTTTTCTATGCCTCAGCGCTCTATATTTTCCTGGAATTCAAATCAAGACAAAAACCTCCCCGCCTCGGCGCACGTTTTCTATGCCTAGGTGCGCGTTGTTGTAATGCCATGTAAATGCCCTTACATAATTTGCTGATTCTCGATGTAAGGCTTACGTTCCTAAGCTTTTGTTTGTCCCCCTTACATTGAGTCCCTTACATAGTGAATGACACCCAATGTGAGGCTTACATTCTTTAACACTTTTTGCTTCATTTTTACTCTCTTTTTTCACATTTCTTTACAAACCTTTTTGACCTACAAAACAATAGAATACCCTCCAAAACAAGATTATATAGAAATTAAATGCAAAATAAATACTTAAAAACGTAACAAATAGTAGGTCAAAATAGTGTTCATCAAATACCCCCAAACCTACATTTTGCTAGTCCTCAAGTAAAACTAAAATGAAATTAACAAAATTTGTCATGCTTTAGTTTCTTTCCAATTTATAACCAAAAAGTTATACACAAATTTATCCAACATTCTAACACATCAAGGTTTACCATTTAGATTAGTTTCGCTTCACAAATCTAAATCCCAATACTGAAAATATATCAACATTGACTGCCCCAAACCTAGTGTCAAGAATGTGAATTCGTTTCAACTCTAATCCTCACAAGAATTACTCTCTAAATCACACCGATCCTATGGGTTCAAGCACTCATCAATGTATATACGAATAGAAGTTATGTAAAGAAATGAGCTAATAGATTCGCATATGATTAAACAAGAAAGGCTCAAAAGTGCATAACATTGATCTCATGAAAGGAATCAAATGATAGGATTTATGAAGAAATCACATTACTAATCTCATGCATCAATTAAAATCCTCAAGCAAAAACTTCAAGTTTGTGCCCTAGAATGAAAATGCTTTGACTTTAAGGGAATTATTTCCTATTTCTTTTTTTTTTTGTATTAACCATTCATACTTGAAGAACTTAGGGTCATAATAAACTTATTATCTCTTTTTTTTTTAAGACCCAAATACATATGCATTTTGTGAATGGCTAATTCTTAGCTCTTCTTGTATTGGATATAGGAATTCTCTCTTTCTCTTTTTTTATTTATTTTTTATTTTTTTTAAGTCAAGCATGAATGAGATAGGCAAACACTTTAAAATTTTACTCAAATCATTTAATCTAGGCAATTTAATCAAGTATATGATACTTTATTATATGTTCAAAATCCTAACATTCAATGCAAAAAACTTATAGAGATCATCTAACAATTTGAAATGATATGAAAGATGTTTAAAAGAGTAGAAAAATAATTATCTCTCAGAATAAAGCGTTAAAGGCTCAATAATAATCTCACAAGGTAGTCTCCACTATTCAATTCCTAAACACAGGATTCGGGTTCATCTCAGTTGCAACATCAAAAGCATGAAACAAAGATTGTAAATTAAAACCGATCCATACAACAAACCTTAAACATTTAAAAATCAGACAAATAATGCATAAAGACGCGATTATTCATCAAAAATTGACTAAAAGCATGAAAATGTTGTTACCAACCAAAATGCACCCCCAAACCTAAACTAAACATTGTCCTTAAGGTTTTCAACTACACAATAGTTCAGAAAAGAATTTAGAAAGGGGAAACAGAAAACTAAACTAAACTTAACTAATTTAAAAGAAACGATAGATAATACCAAAAACGGTGGGTTGCCTACCACCAAGTGCCTAGTTTAACGTCTTAGCAAGACGATGCTCATTTTTATCATGGAGGCCTCAATGCATCCTTGAAGTGCTTGCTTCCTCCTTTCTCTTTGCCCTTCTCAAAACAAGGCTTCATGTCACCTGAAAAAGACTTAAAACGAGTATTACATGCATAACAATCTTTTCCAAGATAGAAAAACTCACAATCCAGGTTTCTAATTTGGGAACACTTGACATGGTCTTTGTAGGCATTATCCTGAATTGAGTTTGTAAGTGTTTCCTTCACCCTCCTATCTGTAGATGAAACAATAGTTTTATTGCATGTACCCTTCTGCAAATAATTGTCAAAAATAGGTAAATCATTAGAATCTAGAACAACATAATTATTAGCAGAAGAAATAGGAGTAGTAAGTAAAGGGTTAAACACTTTGAAGTTTATAGTCTCTCCTAAGACTCTCATTGTCAATTTCCCTCTTTGGACATCAATGATTGTAATTGTGGTAGTCATGAATGGACTAAGAATAATAGTGTGTTCATTGTCCTTAGGTATGGTGTCTTCCATTTTCATAACTACGAAGTCGACCGGTACAATTATGCTCTTTACTTGTACCAACAAACCATCAACTATTCCCTTGGGATATCTAATAGATCTATCAGCAAGGTGAAGTGACATATTTGTGGGCTTAAGATCCCTCAAACCTAGTTGCAAGTACACCGAATAAGGCATGACATTAATACTTGCCCCTAAGTCTAACATAGCATTTGACAACATCTTATCTCCCAAAGTGATTTTGATATTAAAACTACCTAGATCCTTTAGTTTGGGAGGTAGTTTCTTTTGCAACACCACACTAGCTAGTTCTGAAACTATTACTTTCTCCTCATTCTTATACTTTCTCTTGTTGGATATTAGAGTTTTGAGAAATTTTGGATAAGATAGAATGTCCCTAATGATAAATTTAGTACTCGCAAGTGTATGAATCACTTGTAAAAAGCGATAAGCAACTCCGAGGTCGATCTCTCAAGGAATTTGCGGTGATTTTAAAAAGTAAATTGTTTCCTAAAAATTAATTATGAAAATAAATCCTAGACACTCTATCAAAAGTTGGTTTTGTAAACGATTTCTAAAGTTATAAAATCTTAAAACAAATAAAGTGAATACGTGAAAATATTACCGAAACAATGAGATGAATGAGTGTAAAAAATTAGCTAATTAACCAATCATGGATAGATTTATTTATGTGGTTTTCACAATTAAGCATAAAAAAAGTATAATTTAATGATTGTTTTCACTAACCCTAGAAAATCTCAAATCAATGACGATTTTCCCTTAATTAACTAATTAGCTTCTTTGATCTAGACCGTTAATTAGTTAATTAGCATTAAACTTAGGAAAAATAATTTAATTACCTAATTTAAGACAAGCCAATGCACTTAAATTAGGCTCATGCTTAAAAATGTCAAATTGAATTTAGATAGCGTTTCTAAAACTCAACCCTAAAATATTCCATACATTCATAAATTAAATTGGCCAAAAGTAATTAATGAACATAAATATTAAGAACAATGAACATGAAATAAATTACTTTAATATAAAATAATCCACATAAACATCATCCATTCATGGTTACATTACTAAAATCCCACACACAAAGAGTTTAGCTACTCATAATAGAATTCAAATCAATATTTTTCATTACAAATAACATTCTATGAGTTCTTAAAGAGAAAAGAGATTACATACAATAAAATACCCCACTTCCACTCTTGAAACAAGCTCTTGATGTTGGATGGTCACTTTTTTTAAGATTGTTGATGGAGCTTCAATGGAGGAGCATTAATGGAGTAATTTCTCTCTCAAAGTGTGGAGAAGAAGAAGAAAAGGCTCTATTCACGGACACTGTTCACTCTGGATATGTGGGGAGTGTTAAAAATGGGTATTTATATGTTAGGGTTTGAGTGGGTGTGTGTGTTGGGGTTGAAAGGCTGGAAATAAAATTCGAGTATGCGCACCTAGGCGCACGTTTTCTATGCCTCGACGCGCTATATTTTCCTTGAATTCAAATCAAGACAGAAACCTCCACGCCTCGGCGCACGTTTTCTATGCCCCGGAGCGCTATATTTTCCTGGAATTCAAATCAAGATAGAAACCTCCCGCCTCAGCGCACGTTTTCTATGCCTAGGCATGCGTTGTTGTAATGCCATGTAAATGCCCTTACATAATTTGCTGATTCTCGATGTAAGGCTTACATTCCTAAGCTTTTGTTTGTCCCCCTTACATAGTGAATGGCACCCAATGTAAGGCTTACATTCTTTAACACTTTTTGCTTCATATTTACTCTCTTTTTTCACATTTCTTCCCAAACCTACTTTGACCTACAAAACAATAGAATACCCTCCAAAACAAGATTATATCGAAATTAAATGCAAAATAAATACTTAAAAATGTAACAAATAATAGATCAAAATAGTGTTCATCATATGTGGACAAACTATGTGATTTTAACATAGTCGGTTGAGGTTCATTCGTGAATCATAATAAGAAACCTGAAAAGTTCAGTAGGTTTCAAGAGGTGGCATTAAAAGATGTGTTCTATCTAACCACTTTAAATCTTGCGAGATTTTGAATCAGTGATTATTATGTAATCCTATGTGTATAAATTGATGACAATCCCATTGTGAGAAGTATTGATTAAATCTACCTAGAAAATGTTGAATTTCAAGTATGAAAGATATGAGACCAACTAATATATAATGGTCTCATTCTAAGTATGTGCTATTATGGTGACAAAATACATAGTAATTCTGAAATTGTCATAACACATGTAGATATTAATCTACACCTATTAAAGAATAAAGATGAGAATGTGTCTCAACGGGATTATTCTAGAATAATAGAAAGTCTTACGTACTTAATAAATTGTACGACACTAAACATAGTTTACGTTGTAAATAAACTAAATAGATATACCAGAAGTCAATGACTTGATCAATGGAAAGGTATTATAAGACTATTTAAGTACTTAAGAGAAATACGTAGTTGTGAACTGTACTACACAAAATATCCAGTTGTATTAGAAGGATACAATAATGTAAATTGAATATTTGAATCAAAGACTCTAAGTCTAAACGGTGGATATGTGTTTTCAATGGATAGTGCAACTGTATCATAGAAGTCCTCTAAAATAACATGCATATCTAGATCCATGATAAAATCTAAATTCATCATTTTGGATAAATGTGTCAAAGAGGTCGAATGATTATGCAATTTCTTAGAGGATGTTTCTAAATAAATGAAGCTTGTGTTTGCAATTTGCATACAATGTGATTTACTATTGACAAGGCATAGAGCAAAAATGTATAATGGTTAGTCTTAATATATAGGTCGTAGACATAATACCATTAGACAACTATTCTCATACTAGAGTTATCTTTGTTGGCCATATGAAGTCAGAGGATAATATAGTGGATCAATCCGTTTACCAAAGAGTTAAATGGAGAGTTAGTTGAGACATCATCGAAGAAAATGAGACTAAAAGCCCATGAATGAATATGACTTTACAAAGGAAACTCAACCTAGTTGACTAGAGATCCCAAAAGCTAGGTTCAAAGAAACAACCTAGTTGTAAAGACTTAGTGAGGTAACTGTAGGGGGTTTACCCTGAAGTCTGCTCCTATGATGAAAACAGTGATACCATAAGTAAAGGTTAAGCTAATGCTTTTAATGATTCTTCCGAAGAGAATAACCGAATGAAGTACAACTGGTTACTTTTTGCGGATTACCTAAGTGAGAGAGAAATGGGGCCACTTCGAAAGAGAATTGTTGAGCCCAATTTTTGAGAAACCCTCATAGAACCAGGCAGATGTTCATGGCCAAAATGAACATAATAGTGAGAACTAGATTGTATCAGGAATGATTCATGTGCGAAGTATGTCATCGTTTATATAAATAGTAGAACAGTTCAAAGATATCGCATCTACTGTCTGCCAGTAAAGTAAACATATTTTTACAGAGGAAGGTTCAAAAGATAACACCTATCTATCCTATGTAAGTCTCAAACTATTGAAACTCTATTATCGCGTGTCAAATTGATTTGAGTCAATTTTCTTTTGAAAAACTCTGTCAATTTTCTTTTGAAAAACTCTATTAATTTTCATTCATATGGGGGATTGTTAGAAAAATGGGGTTTGTTGGAAAAATGGGGTTTGAACTCGTAGTTAAATTCCATTTTGAGGCATCATTTTGAGTGGGACCCATTGATATAAGTGTGTAGTCGTGATTAAGTTGGATTTTCTTCCGTAGGGGCTTCAAAATCGTAAATTTACACGCTCAAAATGATATTGTAGTGAATGAAAAATTGAGTCTCAAAGTTCATTTATTGAGAAGAAAAAAGTAGTATTTTGTATGTCTCACATGAAAAAACCAACAACACTTTGAATGTTTTATAAAACATTTGCTTTCCTATGCAAAGTAAGCTTGTGTTACAAAAATGCTTTTGAAGTATGAATACGAATGTTATCAAATTTTGATGGGCCTTACGTGGTCTAGTTTTACTACATGTTTTATTTTCCTTGTCAGAATAAAAAAATAACTGTTAAAAAACCACCTGCTAAAAATGGAAACAATGAACTCCAAACACACAAGGAGATGGAAAAACAAAGCAACACATAGTGATAAAATCCCCCAGCAACGGCCGAAGTTAGGGGTGTCAATCGTGTCGTGTTAGTCATGTTCGTGTCGTGTTATTCATGTATTGTTTTCGTGTTGGTTGACACATTAAAAAATTTACTTGAATTTTTTTTGTGTTACCTATTTATAATAGTAAGAAATGAAAAAATTTTAAGAACATAAAAAAAATTATTGCTCAATTTTTACGAAAAAAATTCGTGTCGAATCGTGTTCAGATCGTATTATCGTATCGTATCAAAAATTACCACTCCTAGTCAAAGCCAAAAAGAATAGAAAATCCCTTTAAACGTTTGTTAAAACTTAAATCTAGTCACATCTTCTAGAAAGAAAAAAAAAATAAAAAAACTCATGTCCTCACGTATAATAACATCACAAAATATTTTCTTGTGATTTTTTAGTTACTTTATTTATTCAAAATTGTTATATTAATTTTTACTTATTTTTATCTTTTTCTTTTAAGAAGAATAATTGTTTCATTTTAACGTTAGTTACTTTATTTATTCAAAGTTGTTATATTAATTTTTACTTATTTTTATCTTTTTCTTTTAAGAAGAATAATTGTTTCATTTTAACGTTATCATAATACATACATTTGACCAAAATTACTATACTGTTAATAGGTCAGTGGCGGTGGGACTCAACATAGGACGTGGCACAATAAAACAAGGACAGAAAATCAACTTCCCAATCGTAAAGCAACGGAGAGAACAGAGAACCAACCGATACATTAATTAATTATTGTAATTTCAATTTATAATTATATTAATTAATTTCCGAAATAATAATATTTTTAATAACCAACCACAAGGCCCAGCAGACTACTTCCCCCAGAATCAGATCTACAAGTAATCTCGCTCGCTCGCTCGCTCGCTCTCTTTCTTTGTCGTTCAAACACTCTCAGAGGCCATGGAGTCTCTAGGATCTATGGCTATTCGTACGCTGACGATCTATTCGATCCTTCTACTTGTCATCCATGGTGCCTATTCCTTCTATCTTCCCGGAGTTGCTCCCGAAGACTTTGCAAAGGTCGGCTTTCATTTGCACAACTTGTTTACTATTGTGTTTGTATTTGTTCTGATCTGTTTGATCTGAACTTTAATTTCTTGGATCTTTAATGGAATTGAACCGATGGAAGTTATATTTTTATTAATTAGTCAAGAAAATAGAGGAAAGTGGATCGGAAATTATAAATTTCAAACTCTAGCTTGTGAGGGTTCGGGAGCAATTTAGAATATGCTGGTCTTAGGTTAAGTTGACCATTGTTGAGTTCAAATAGCTTCATATTGTTATCTGCTATTTTTTTGTTGTAGTTGAAACAGTTTGTGTGAATCTCTTTTATGTTACTAGATCCGTTACTTTATGATAGCACTTTATTTGGGATCAGTCCCGTAGAATTTGGACTTCGGAAATCTCAGAATATTAAGATGCTAGAGCTCTTTCTCAATTTGATAGCTTTAATTGGTCGGATTAAATTAGAGGGAATGCAAGTGTGATATTCCTGTTTACTGAGTATGACTTGAGGAGTTCATTTGTAGCTTCGATTTATCAGATATCTTATCCTTGTTACTGAACAAGCCCAACACGCTAATCAATGTCATCGCGTTTGCTTCATTTCATTTTACGTTATTCTATAATTTGTTTTTTTTCTAGTCACTCTATATTTCTTGCGAGCTCTTGCATGTTTATGCATATTTTTTAGTACTACTCTAATACATTGTGATCAATGGATGTTTTGTGAATGATGATGAATATCATTTTCCTTGACATTTGAAACGATATTTAGGTAACTCTGTCCTAGGAATTGTTTCGTTGGATTAGTCTCATTACAGATTACTACATCGATATTGCAAACAGTTGGAATTACTGTATTATAGTAATTGTAATATGTAAATGTGAATGTCTGATGTTTTCATTCAATTTAGATTCTAAAGGGTGTGAAATGACTTACAAAACTGATTGTTCTGTTTTTTGACCTCTGGATGCAGGGAGATGATTTGAAAGTGAAAGTGAACAAATTGACCTCCACAAAGACTCAGTTACCGTACTCGTATTATTCTCTCAATTATTGTCACCCAGAGAAAATAGTAGACAGTGCTGAGAATCTTGGGGAAGTGCTCCGTGGTGACCGCATTGAAAACTCCCCTTATGTAGTAAGTTTTTGTGGACATATTTTTATGACTCAAAGCATGCATAATTGTTTTGGAGTTAAGTTTTGTTCTGTATTTACAGTTTAAAATGCGGGAGCCACAGATGTGCAACATCGTCTGCCGTATTGCACTTGATGCTAAATCTGCGAAGGAGTTTAAAGAGAAGATCAATGATGAGTACCGGGTGAACATGTATGTTTCGTTGCATAATACAGTTGATTTTTGTGTAAAAACATCATAGGACAGTGGATTTTAGTAATCTTTTTTGCTTTGCAGGATTCTAGATAACTTGCCTTCAGTGGTTCCCATTCGTAGACTAGATCAAGAATCTCCACCTCTTTATCAGCTTGGCTATCACGTTGGGCTTAAGAGCCAAACCGGGGTAAAAGTACTATTTTAGTGTTACATAGCTTTGTAATATTGTAGTATTTGCTTACTTATGATGTTACTGCTCAGGGAAAGGATGGAAGATTTTATATCCATAATCATTTATCATTTACCGTCAAGTATCATAGGGATCCACAGACTGATTCTGCAAGAATTGTGGGATTTGAGGTTAAGCCATTCAGGTCAGTTGTTCTGTGTCCACCGTTTATATCAAAGCAGTTATTTTTGGAGTCTCAAGGGTTGCATGGAGTGACATTCATCTCTTAATGGATATACAGTATTAAACATGATTATGATGGGAAATGGAATGGCGAGAAGACTCGTTTAAATACCTGTGATCCTCATGCAAAACAGACGGTTTTGAATTCCAACTCTCCCCAAGAGGTTGAAGAGAAAAAAGAAATTGTGTTCACTTATGATGTTGAATTTGAGGTTAGTTTCTACAATTTGATACATAGTTGCGTTTTGTTCTTCTTCTTTGTTACTCTCTGAACCTTAATAAATATCGCTTAGTTTGCATAAGCTGAAGAGGTGGATGTCGGCCAACCGGCTGGGTTCTACAGAAGTTTCAATTCAACCTGAAGTCACAGGTTTTAAGAAAACTCTGGGCCAAAATAGGCTGATATATATCCCAACCCAACTCGATCCAACCCATTATGCACTAGTTTGGGTTGGGTTCATTGAGTTAGATTAGAAACTTATTTTTTGTTAACCAAGTATGTTTAACTTTTAAAAATACAAAATTATTATGCAATATTTCTTTATCCTTTATTTAAAAAAGTCACTATTTAATAACACTTTGAGATTTAAAGAAAAGAAAGAAAAGGAATTAACAATATTTAAAAGTTATATTAAAAACTAATTTTAAAAAAATATAAATTTATTGATTTTTTTAAATAAAATCAATAAGGCTATGTGATTTTTTAATAAATATTGTGCAGCTTGTTGAACAAATATCATGGAATGTCAATTGCTATGTATAATTTCAAACTAGTAAGGTTTGAACATGAATGAATCCCTATATAAAATTGTAACTTTTTTAAAATAATTTTTAAAGCGGCCAGGTTAGGTTCCACTGGTTGCAATTTTTAGCACCCGAATCTGGTTATCTAAGATTGGGTTTGTTGGGTTATGACCTTTACTAACCCGTGATGTTATAAAACTAAACCAAATTCAGCTAGGTTGGGTTGATTTCAATGGGTAAGATTTAGTTCAGGTTTTGTCCACTCCTAAGCTGAATACCTTGCTTGGACTAGATCTTTCATTGTCAGTGGTACTTATAGCTGTTTTAATATTCCACTAATTTGATTGCTATGAAAGATGGTTTTTTTTTTTTTGGGGTACTTTTTCCGTTTGTGAGGGATTATCAACTTACTAAACACTATCCCCTTGTGTCTGCCTTCTAGGAGAGTGAAGTGAAGTGGGCCTACAGATGGGATGCATATCTTTTAATGAGCGATGATCAAATTCACTGGTTTTCAATTGTTAATTCATTAATGATTGTCCTCTTCCTCTCGGGTATGGTGGCAATGATAATGCTAAGGACACTTTACCGTGATATTTCCAAGTACAATGAGCTTGAGACCCAGGAAGAGGCCCAAGAAGAGACTGGATGGAAGCTTGTCCATGGGGATGTTTTCAGGCCCCCAAGTAGGTCAGATCTTTTGTGTGTATATGTTGGAACTGGCGTTCAATTCTTTGGTATGATTCTTGTGGCCATGATCTTTGCTGTTCTTGGATTCTTATCCCCTTCCAACAGGGGTGGTCTCATGACTGCCTTACTCTTGCTTTGGGTCTTCATGGGTCTTATTGCTGGATATGCCTCTGCTCGCATATACAAAATGTTTAAAGGGACAGAATGGAAGAAGATTGCTTTCAGAACTGCTATCTTGTTCCCAGGAACTGTCTTTGCAATTTTCTTCTTCTTAAACGCACTCATTTGGGGGCAGAAATCATCTGGAGCTGTGCCATTTGGAACAATGTTTGCCCTAGTCTTTTTGTGGTTTGGGATCTCAGTTCCTCTAGTATTTGTAGGAAGCTACATTGGGTTCAGGAAGCCTGCAATTGAAGATCCAGTGAAGACAAATAAAATCCCGAGACAGATCCCTGAACAAGCTTGGTACATGAACCCTTTGTTCTCAATCCTAATAGGAGGAATCTTGCCATTCGGAGCTGTTTTCATTGAACTTTTCTTCATCCTCACTTCCATCTGGCTGAACCAGTTCTACTACATATTTGGTTTCCTCTTCTTGGTCTTCATCATACTCATCATCACTTGCGCTGAGATAACCGTTGTGCTTTGCTACTTCCAGTTATGCAGCGAGGATTACCTATGGTGGTGGAGGTCATACCTCACAGCTGGTTCTTCTGCACTATACCTCTTCCTATATGCCACATTCTACTTCTTCACGAAGCTAGAAATCACAAAGCTGGTTTCGGGATTATTATACTTTGGTTATATGTTGATTGCTTCATATGCTTTCTTTGTGCTCACTGGTACCATCGGATTCTATGCATGCTTTTGGTTCACAAGGCTCATTTACTCATCAGTTAAGATTGATTAAGGTGGGAGGTTTACTATCACTCTTCAGAAGGATCGAAAATTATAATTATAGTGTACGATTCTGAAAAGATAACGCTCATGCACTTTAGATGTAACGTATTCTACTCAATTTTTGAACTGTGACAAGGTGATGCTTCTGTTATAGCTTTTTCTACTTTCAATTTTTGGAGAATTCCTCTTTACTACCAATTTGTTAGGAAGTTTCGCCTAAATATTCTTATGGATTTGTTGTTGTTGATTTGGAGCTCGTGTTCAAATTCAATATATTGCCCCTCTATTTGTCCATTTGCAATTCTTGTCGAGACTTACATAGGTGCTTCTATGCAAATATCATCTTCAATTGGATTCAAACCCCTCGCTACCCACTTAGCCACTGGGCGTGGCCAAAAATACGTGTTTCAATCACACTGATATGAACTCAAAATCTGAACCTGTCTGACTTTTCCTGAACCAATTTACCCAAGTAGTCTGATTTTTGGTTGGGTTCTATAAATCTCTAGGTCCTTTTCACTTTGGTACAGTTCTATAAATCTCTGAATCCCTTTCCCATTGGTTCTGTTCTTGATAAGTAAGTATCCGTGCCTCATAACTGTAGAACCACTGCCAATTGTGCCAAATGAATTTACATCAAGTTATGATAATATAGCATTTTTTTTTTTTCCTTCCATTTTTAGTCTCGTTTAGTTTTCAAAATCGGTTGACTGCATATGGATTTAATTCTAATTATAGTGGTTTCACAATTTGCCAAAGGAACCCAATACAATTTTCTTGACGGCTGACGATTTACCAATTTTTTCTCTTCTTAGGCACATGCAAAAGTGGATTTCTGAATGTAGATTGCAATGCATGTGATCTTCACATGCTATATGAGTCACTTTTAACTGTTGATCGCACAAAAGGAATTGTGCTACTTAATTTTCCTTTTCATATTAGCTTAATTTCAAGACATGCCAACGTATACACTGAAGTTGAAACATGTATTATATGCGCACTAACCAAAACAAAGTAGGCTAATTCTATAAGCAACACAACACAAGACTCTGCCAAACGAAAGGCAGCAAATTATGCAGAGGCAAAGCTACTACTTCTTCGGCTGAGTATCTTCAGGTTCGGCAACACCAACAGTGACTATAGCAACATCCAAAGGAGTAGCCTCAGGCTTTTTCATGGTGTAAAGAGTGAAATAAGCAATGACACCAGTGATGGCTAAGCCGGCAAGGGTCATGGTAGCATAATTGTAAGGAAGGCTACGCCTTTGGTGAAGAACACCACCTGGGTTGTGGCCTGGTGGTCTCTTAGATGCCTCAACTCCAGCTGCTTTTACTTCCTCTGGACTCATCTTGTGTGTGTCCGCCATTTTTCTCCATTCTTCATTTCCAGTTGCCATGTCTCTCTCTATCTTGAAACTAATTTCTGTTCAACCTCTTTTATCTGAACATTTGAATGTTGATTGGTATTGGAAAGTTGTATCGTAATGATATGTTACATATGTACGCCTGCTACTATACAAAGAGGAGTTCTCTATTGCCACGTTTGGAGGTGACTGAATGGGGGTTCCGTTATTAGACACGTATTTGCTGCATGTCATAGTTAAATGACAAATGTGTGTCACAGTGATGACTGATAACAACCCTTCTCTTTCGAGCAATGTTAAATAAATCACGGGACTTAATATTTTTAATCAATGACAGTTAAATTATTCATATTTAATAGTAAATATTTTATGTAATTTTATCTTAATTTTTAAAATTATTAATTAATTTTAAATTTTAAATTATGATATTGTTTATATTATTAATTTAAATTATTTTAAAGTTAAAATTATTAATTAAATTTCTATATATATCACAATTGATATAAAAATCTTAATCTACCTATCAAATTGTCAATTTTAATTGGAAAAACTCTCATAAAAGAGATTTAAAAAAAAAAATTAGTGGAGGCTTTTTTTACATATCTATTTTCTCTCATATTAAGCTTTTAGTCTAAACTAATTATGTAGAACTAATAAATAATATTCCCTTGATACTTGATAGGGTTTATTGAAATCAAGGGTCCAATTATATAATTATATGTGGATTGAGATTATGTATTAGTCGTGACTTTTAGCATTTTTTTTTTCTTTTGTCTCTCTCTAAAATTTATCAATTTTTTTCTTATTAAGTAGGTTTAATTATTTTATTAGTCTCTAAATTTTTATTAAATTCATATTTAGGTTCACAAACTTTTAAATTATATAATTTAATTCTTAAACTTTTAAAATTTTATATATAGGTCCTTGAATTTTTAAATTTTATAATTTAGTTTTCAAATTTTTAAAAATTCATATATATGGTTTTATCTTAAGTACTAAACATATTTTTGAATCAAAATTTTAAGACCTAAATATAAACTTTTAAAATTTGGGACTAAATTATAGGATTTAAAAATTTAGAAGCCTATGACATTTTTTTAAAAGTATGGGGATTAAATTATATAATTTAAAATTTTGTTTACCTAATTATAAATTTAATTAAAGTTTAAAGATAAACGATATAATTTAGCCTATTAAGTATTGACTAAATTTCATTCAAGGTTTAAAATGTCAATGATAATCTAAATGTTGAGAATTAAATTCTTTGAAAATGTCGAAAATATTGTCGATGTAGATGAAAATTTTGAAAAAATTTAAGAAACTAATGAAAAATATGTCAAAATTATGAAATTTGTTTTTAAAAAATCAAAACAATCAATTACTTATATTTTAAACCTATTTTTTTTATCTAATACATATATTTATAAAAGTTAAAGTATTCAATTCGATCAACAAGTGATAAATAAATAATTAATTAGAATATATTGTAAAATGGTTACTTAAAAACTGAAATAGCTATTTATATTACAATTGTAGTATTATTGTAAATAGATAAGCCTCAACGGTATACAATAAAATTTAAATTATGAAAATTCAAAAATTATAGGTAAAATTAATAAAAGAAATGTATAAATTAAAAAAAATATAAATTTTCAAATTTAAATAAATAATTTTTTGACTGAAGATAAAAAACTATAAATAAATAAATAAATTTACAAGTAAATTATTTAGAAAATAAAAAATTTAATACGTAACAATATGTTGTCGATATTTCATTAATATTTTAGTGATAATATCTAAAATAATTTAAAAAAAAAAATATATATATATATATATATATATATATATATATATATATATATATTTTCGACAATATAATGACAATAACAATTTAGGAATGTTTTCTCGACAATATAATGACAATAACATTCGATCCAAAAAGAAAAACACGACATTCTCGATATTTTTTTTTTTACATTTTAACTAAAAAAAATATATATGCATATAACGTTTCAATTTTGGGATGTGTACACAACCGACACTATCAATGATATTGTCGGTTTTCATTCTTGATTTCATTGACTGAAAATGATTTCTAATTTTTACTTAATTTACATTTTAATGCTTTAGCTTTTCTTTTGTAAAATTTAGTACATAACTTTGTAAATTTTATTAAATTGATCTAAAATTAGTTGAAATTTTACTATGCTAATCAAATTAAACATATTAAAATTATTTTTTCCTTATAATTTAATAACTTAAATTTTCAAATTTAATGTTATTAATTGCTAAATTAAAAAAAGAACAAATTATAAAATAAATAAAAATTAAGGTATAATAAATATTATTTAGCTTATTTCATTGTATCCAACTTTATAAGTTTATATCCGGTTTATAGTAAGTTATAATTTATAAATTATAATTTACTATATATAATAATAATAATAATAATAAGAAGGGGTATTCAAGATCGAACATAATTGGATTAAATTGAAAAATTAGATCAAATTGCCCTAATTTGAACGGTAATATGAGTCAAATGATTTGATTTAATTTATATTTTTTCAAACAATTTGGTTCAATTTTTTGAATTTTTTAATCATCCAAACCAAATCAGACCGTTATATATTATAAATAAAAAATCTTATTTTTAAAAATATATTATATTATTATTTATTTTAAAAAATAAAAAATAATATAATGTTATTTATTATTAAATATTAAATATTAAATATTACATTTAAATTTACTTTTTTTTTTTTGCAATTTCAGCTTTTTATCATATAGTTTTCAATTGTATGTAATTTATAATGATTTTATATTTTATAAATTTTATCATTTTAATTGGTTTATGTGGGATATTATATCATTTATATTTGTAACATATCTAAAGTAATTTAGTTAGATTTATAGTTTTTTTTTTCTCATGTTAATTTCAAGTTTGAACATGATTTGGATAAAAAAAAAATTGAAATTTAAAAACCATAAAAAATCATAAAAAAAATTGTTAATCAAATAGCGTCGGACTGTCTAGTTTTAATAATTTTATTAGACAAACGATCCGGTCTAGTTTAGTTTAAGTCATATAAACGATCCAGTTTGGTTAATTATTTTTTGTTAAAAATCAAACCGGACTAGATCATGGATACTCATAATAAGTTGTACAAATTTTTGAGAGAAAGAGAATTTTATTGATTTAAAATAAGATTACATCAATAATCTCTAAATCATAATATCAAAATTATTTTGAGAGCAATAACAACAAATCTGTATTATAAGAATTCGAGTATTCTTCCTTAGCTCTTTATGGTCTCCACTTAAGTTTGGTTCTTTCAACCAATAATATGATAAATCTTTACATACTTGAATATACGATATGTTATCAATTTGAAAAAAAAATCTAATTCTATTCGGTTACTGTTCAAGATAATTTAGCTATATAATTTTTTTTTTTTTTTTGATAATAGATAAAACTTGTTATAAACATGTCAAAACATCCTTGATAATCCTTTTAAATAGGATAATATAAAATAATTTTATGATAATAACATTTATAACACCTTAAAATATTTATTTTTTGGTCTAAAAATTTATTAAATGTAGCAAAAATTACAACATCCAAACCAAACACTAATATAAAAAACAAAAAACGAACATATACAATTTGAAAAATCAACTATTATGTACGAGAAGTTTTCAAGCCTAGAAAAAAAATTCTCTGCACCACCAACAAACTAGTTTAGCACAAATTTAAGTAAGATAAGAGTAACAATGAAGACTAAAAAAACAGTGGATCCACCAACATTAACAACAACAACAAAAACCACCAATCAAACCCTCACAAACTCATATATATATATATATATAAAAGAAGTAAAAAGAACAAAATAAAAGCAATGAAAAAAATGTGAAACAAGATACTACTCTTCACTAAGAAGCAAAGGGCTGCAAAGTCTCTTTAATGGTAATCTGATGGCTGGCGGCAGCTAGCATGCATCATCTTTGATAATTATTTAAATCTAACATTTAAGAAAGATACAAGAGAAGAGAAAAGGGGGAGGAAAAGAGGAGACCAGAGTTTTAAAATGCAAAAGTTAAAAGTAAAGGCTACAAGCTAAGCCTTTTAAAGGCAAAATAAATAAGAAAAGAAAACGATTAAAATAACCTTATAATAAAATATTAATTAACTCTAATATCCCCCTCAAACTCACGATGCAGCTGTAAGCATCGCGAGTTTGCCAACTAGAAAACAAAAAGCGTGAATTAGTATGTAACTTGGTAAAATAGTCTGCAATCTACAAAGAAGAAGGAACAAAAGGCAAGATAATGGTGTCTTGCTTGAGGTAATGACGAGTAAAATGACAATCGATCTCAATATGCTTGGTGCGTTCATGAAAAACTAGTTGTGAGCAATTTGGATAGCACTCTAGTTGTCACAATACATAGGAGTGAGATGAGAACAAAAACACCAATATCTACAAGTAGCCAACGTAACCAAACAATCTCTTTGGTAGTAGATGTTATAGCACGATACTCTGTTTTAGTAGAAGATTGAGAAACAATAGTTTGCTTCTTGCTCTTCCAAGAAATAAGAGAATCATCCAAAAAGATACAAAAACCAGTGACGAACTTGCGATCTGTGGGATCACGACCATAATCAGCATCAGAGTATGCACGCAGCTTTAAGGAAGCCCGAAGATACTGCAAAATACGTAGAATAGCTGCCTAATGAATGGTAGTAGGAGAAGTAACAAATTGACTAATAATATGAATAGCATAAGCAATGTCTAGATGAGTAATAGTAAGGTAGACCAAGCTGCCAACAATAGTTCGATATAAGGTAGGATCTTGCAAAGAAGTACCAACAGAAGGAGAATACTGAACATTATGCTCACAAGGGGTATTAACAATTTTAGTATCAGTAAGGCGAGCCAGCTTAAGAATGTCAACGTATACTTAGATTGAGAGAGAAGATAACCTTTTTGGGGATAATACAACTTCAATACCCCAAAAATACTGTAGAGAACCCAAATCTTTCATTTTAAATTAACGGCTAATTCAAACTTTAGCAATGTAGTCCCATCAACATCATCACTAGTAATAATCATATCATCAACATATAAAGAAAGCAAAATACGACCTATAGTGGTATGTTTAACAAAGAGAGCAGAGTCATGATCACTAGAAGAAAACCCAAGAGAGGCAATAACAATAGAGAACTTCTCAAACCATGCTCGAGGTGCATGTTTTAAACTATATAAGGCTTTCTGAAGCTCACAAACTTCTCCATGATTATGTGGGACACCAGGCAGGGGAACCATGTAAACTTCTTCATGCAGATCACCATTCAAGAAAGCATTTTTAACATCAATCTAAGATCTACACCACCCATGAGCAGATGCAACTGCAATAAGTGTGCGAACTGTAGTAATTTTTGCAACAGGGGCAAAAGTCTCTTCATAATCAATACCACTCATTTGATAGTATCCCTTTGCAACTATTCGGGACTTGTACCTTTCAATAGACCCATCAGAGTGAAGTTTAGTTTTATATACCCAACGGGAACCAATAGCTCGTTTGCCTGACGGCAAAGGTACCAAGACCCATGTGTTTTTTTGATGCAAAGCGGTAAATTTTGCAGCCATAGATTGCTGCCTAGGGGGATCAAGGACTGCTTCTTTATAGGATAATGGCTCATAGAGACAATGAATAGATGCTAAAAATGAAGTGAAATAAGTGGAATAAGAAGAGTAAACAAATTTTGATAGTTTAGTAGATTACGAGTGCGCTAAGGATAGTGAGGAGGATTCACAATTCCATGAGGAGCTGGGGCAACTGTAGGAGGAGGGGAAGCATTAGAAGTGTCAAGCTACAGTGTACTTGTATCTTCAGAATCTGTAGTTGGAGGAACTTGTGGAAAAGAACCATCAATATGGTCAGAGAAAGGATAATATGAATAAGATCTAATTTGGTCAAATCATGAGCAGTAACATGATTAGAAAAGAAATGTATATGCTCAAGAAAGATAACATGACGAGATACATATAGTTTTTGTGAAGTTAGATCAAAACAATGATATCCCTTTTGCCCTTCACCATAACCAAGAAAAACACAAATGGCAAAGCGTGACGATAATTTGGTACGTTCTACCTGAGGACGAAGGATAAAACAAGTAGAACCAAAGACTCTTAAGGAGGAATAGTCAGGACTATGTCCATATGGTTTTTCAAAAGGAGACAAACCTGAACTGATAGATGATGGGGCCTTATTAATTAAGTTGACCGTAGTAAGAACCGTTTCTCCCCAAAACTCACTAGGAACTGAAGATAACAACAAAAGAGAATGAGCAGTTTCAATAATATGCCTATGTTTCCTTTCAGCAACACCATTTTGCTCAGGAGTGTCAGTACAAGAAGTTTGGTAAATAGTTCCATCCAAAGCAAGCAAATCACAAAATTTATTAGAAGTATATTCACCACCTAGATCACATCTAAAACACTTAATAACAGTAGAATGTTGTGTTCTTACCAGAGCTCTAAAGTTATTATAAATATCAAAGAAATTAGAACGACATTTCATAAGGTATACCTAACAAAAACGAGTGTGATCATCAATAAAAGAAACATAATATCGAGACCCTCCTTTTGAAACAACAGGAGAAGGACCCCACACATCAGAATGAACTAAATCAATAGGTGCAACATAATAAGAAGTACTTATATTAAAAGGTAATGCATAAAATTTTGTAAGTTTACAACCACTACAATCAAAACTATCATGAGCTTGCAAAATTTTTAAGGCTCCAGTAGAAGCTAAGTATCGTAAATGTGAAGCAAAAACATGACCAAGACGTGAATTCCATAAATAAAAACTAGAAGATGAATGACACAATCGAAAAGAAGAAAGATTAACACTAGGAGCTGCAAATTCTGGTAATCTCAGCTCGTCCAAAACATATAATCCCCCTTCCTACAGCCTGTCCCAATCAGCTTTTAGGATTGCAGATCTGCATATGACTAGAAGTAGAAGAAAAAGAAACTGAACAACCAGAATCACACAATTTACTAACAGATATAAGGTTTAGTGAAAGCTTAGAAATGTAGTAAACATTATGAAGAGATAGATGAGAATTGACAATATAACTAACACTGCTAATGGCATAAGAGTACCATTAGTAGTCATGACAGGTACAGATGATGTAGGACACAAGGAAGCAAAAAATTTTGAATTACGAGACATATAGTGGGAAGCTCCAGAATCTAAAACCCAAGTTCAAGAGGACATGCTTGAAGAACTGGAGAGGGACTGACCTATCTTAGAAGAGTCAAACATGGCATGCGGCTGCGTATCAAGAAACCTTTGAAACTGTTCGATGAGGGCAGCCAGTGTAGAATTGGAGGATGAAGCTAAAAGGTCAAAGGATTTTGATGGAGGTACAGCTGTTGCAGTATTAAATTATGGTGCATAATGGAACCACGAAGGCTCTCAAAATATCACGAAGTGCCATTACGAATTGAACCAAGCGTTGTTCCTCTCTACGAACAATATAAGGTACATAAGCTCGAAGTTCTGCTGATTTTGTTAAAGTTAATTAATCTTAAAGATATGTCATTGCTGAATAAAACTCTTGAATATTCATATTTTTCTGTTCAATAGCTCGAATATCTAATTCGAATTGATATTACTTTGCAAAGTTTGACTATGTATATAGTCTTACAAGATGTTCCCAAACTTCCTTTGTTGTATCATATTTTGCTAATTAGGTGACTATTGAGTGTTCAACAGAATTGTTTATCCAAGTAATAATTTTTGAAGTATCTACTTTCCAAGTATCTAGCAGGGTTGCATAATCATTCTTCTCTACCGTAGGTTTATTCACAATTTCAAATACATAACCCTACATCTTTTTACCTTTGAGAAAATTTTTCATCACATAATTTCAATACGAATAATTCTTCCTATCTAACCTCACACTAATTGATTGTAGCGAGTCATCTTTACCACTAGTCATTGCGAAAATAAAACCAAGAAGCTTCCAAATTGCCAAATCGAACGAAAAATCCTAAAATTGTAATTCAAACAAAAATATCCAGAAATAGAAGAAAATACTTATTTGATGCGAAGGACAAGACTCGTGAATGATACCATCGAAGAAAATATTGTGTCTGAATTTACAGTTACTTCAATAACCATGCTTTGATACCATGATAATTATTCAAATATAATATTTAAGAGAGATACAAGAGAAGGGAGAGAAAAAGAAGAGATTATGGTTTATTATAATGCAAAAGTTAAAAGTAATTGTTACAAGCTAAGCCTTTTAAAGGAAAAATAAATAAGAAAAGAAAAAAAACTAAAATAATCTTACAATAAAATATTAATTACTCTAATAATACTCATCTTTATGGGCAGCATCATCCTCCATTTCCTCAACATGATCGAAGCAAAAATTGAATTGTGATTCCAATAGAAAATCTAGGGAAAAGGCGAGTCCAAGGAGATCAAAAGTCTCTTAGCTAGAGAATGTACAAGAAAATGTAACCAATGAGGCTTCTCGAAGATGGAGAAAGAGAGCTGAAGAAAGTGGACGGGTGAAGTAGTAGAACAACAAAAGGTGGAAGGCTAGAGAAAGTGGGAGGTGGTTGTGGGAGTTGAAGAGGGTGGCGGTTGTGGAGATGAAGGCGCGGAAGATGAAGAAAAAAATTATAAAACTTTTAGAGAAAAGACAAAGTGTCACTCACTAAGATAAAATTTAAACAAGTTGATAACCCTGTTACTGTAGAACTTTTGGCTCTGCAAGAGGCCTCTAAGATAGCCCTTGAGATAGGAGCTATTGATGTGAAAATTGAATGCATCTCTTTAGGTGCCATAAACAAGATATTGGCAGCTAGGTGTAACATTTCTTAAGAAAACCGCATAGTTGATGAAGTAAAGCGATACTTGAGCTTTTTTGGCTAGTCGGTTGTGATGAACACTATTTTGACCTATGTTTTGTTACATTTTTAAGTATTTATTTTATGTTTTATTTTATTATTTTTTGTGTTTTGAAAGGTATTTATGTGTTTTGTAGGTTTTTGGACTCTTAAAAGAATATGGGATTGAAATGACTCAAAAAGAGTAAAAATGGAGTAACAAGAGCTGATGAATGTAAGCTTTACATTGTACGTCATTTATTACGTAAGGGGTAACAAACAAGAGAGAAGAATGTAACCCTTACATTAGGAATTAGAAATTTTGTAAGGGATCCTTACAAGGCCTACACAACAACACGCGCCGCTGTAAAGAAATATGCGCACCGCGGCGAGGACCTCTCAGGTTTCATCCTGGGAAACCAAAATCAATGCACACCGCAGTAGGAAGAAATGTGTGCCGCAGCCCGCATGCCAAAAATGCCCAAAAATCCTAACACGCATGTGCTACTTCACTCCTATAAATACCACATTATACCTCTCTCAAACACAAGTTTTTATAGCTAGTTTCCTCTCCACCTTAACTGCTGTTACAGCTGGGGTTTTCACCCAAAATCAAGAGAAAACAATCCATTGTTGAAGCTACTCCAAGAAATTGAGAAAGGGGATCAACCAACTTCAATGTTTTTGAGCTAGAAGATTCAATGGGGTATTTTATTGTAATATCTTTTTTTTTTCTCTTTAATTTTGTGGTTTGCCTCTCATGACTAAATTGATTGACACTAATTAATTATGGTTGGCTAATTTATGTATTTGGGGATATTAGTATTACTTCCAATGATTTGAAGAATAATTTTGTAATTTAATAATATTTGAGTTTTGGATTTGTTTCTTATTCATGTTCTTAATATTTCTAATTATGAATTAATAATGTACCAAATCTTGATTTGTAGTTTGAGAGAATATGTTAGAATTTAAGCATTAAAAATGTCATCTTTGCTTGATTGTGCATTATAAACAAGTGTCTAATTTGATTGCATTGATTTGTGTTAAATTAGGTGATTAAAATATTTCTTCGAGCTAATTCCAATTGATTAGTTAACGATCTGGATCAAAGACGTTAATTAATTGATTGTAGTGAAAATTACCATTGATTTGGAATTTTCTAGGTTTAGCGAAAAAATCATTAAATTCGACTTTTAATTGAATTGCTTAATTTGCTCTTTTCATGAATGGATAGCGAACTAAGATTCTCATTTACATCCATCATCTCCACCTTGGTTGTGATTACTTTTATTTGTACTTTATGTTAGTTTTAGAAATTTACAATCTTTTCTGCAGCCGACAATTGTTATAATGTTTAGGATTGTTTGTTCAACTGAATAAGAAAATAAATAACATTTTAAAACCATCTCAATTCCTTGAGAGATAATCTTAGGAGTATACTTATCACTCATTACAAGTGATTCGTGCACTTGCGAGCTTTTTATAAAATACAAAATTTAACTACTAAATTTTTGTGCATCAAGTTATTCGTTTTTGTGCTCGAACTGCAAACTTTTCTACTCATTTATTTGGTAGTTTGATCTAAGTTTATTTAAAGGACAATTGTGTTGTGTTTTTAACTTGTCTTGTGATTAAACATGCATACTCAACTTTGTAGTGTTTTTGCTACATTAATAAAACATATTATTTTATTCATAAAAAATTAAGAGGCGCCTATTAATATTCTACAACATCTTAAAACTTATAACCATAAAAATATGTTTTAGACATATGACATTATTTTTTTTCATTAAATTGAATTTTTATTACTTTACAAACTAAACAAGACGTCAAATGGATTGTCTCATTACATCTCATCTCATTTCTTATTTAGTATCCATAATCAGTTCATGGATTGAAGTTGTTATATTCTATTTAAATCTTATTTCATCTCATTTATGCGTATTTACTAATATGTAATGGAAACAATTGCATCGTAGAGGAAAGAGAATATAAAATGTATTTATTTTTTGTGTTTATCAAAAAATTATAAAGAAAAATATCAATTTACTTAAATAACCGTTGAAAGTAATAATAAAACATATAAAGAAAAGAAAATATTAAAATAATGGATAAATTTGTAATTAAATATTGTGAGTTTAGGCGAAGGAATCAATACTGAGGGTGAAGTATAAAAACAATTAATGAGAATTATTCTCAAATTTGTGAATTTTTAATCCCCTTTTACCATATTTTTATAAATTAAACATTGAAATAAGAATGACCCTTTTTACCAATCCATTTTTCTTGTTAACAAACATGTCTTTAAAATTGTCCCTAATAAATTTATAGTTATTATAGAGGAAAAAGTATCATAAATGTCATTTTTTATATAAAATGTGATATTTAGTCCCCTATGTTATAAAAAGTGTTTTTAAATCCTTTTATTTATGAAAAATGTATTTTTAAATCCCTCTACTTGTAAAATATGTGTCATGTAAAAATAAAGTTATTTTTTTATTTAATTTTCCTTTAAATCTAACGAAATAGCAAATGAGTCACATGCATATTTATATTTTTCGATATATTTATATACTTAAAAAAATTAATATTTAATTAAAAATTATTCAATTTTTTAAATTTAAAAAATAAATAAAATTTTCAATGTAATTTAAATATAATTTTCAATCAAATTTAAATAAAATTTTCATTTTCTAGTATATCACAAATTAGAAAATAAAAATTTTATTTAAATTTAATCAAAAGAAATTATAAAAAATTAGTATAATTTTTTAATTAAAAATTATTTAATTTGATATATATCTATCAAAAAATATAAAAATACATGTGATACATATACTATTCTATTATTGAATGAAAAATTAATTTTATTCTTGCCTAATACTTTTTTTACAAATAAAGAAACTTTAAAACACATTTTTCATAAGCAAATAGAATTAAAAGACACCTTTTATAGATTAGAAGACTACAAAACATATATTATATAAGCAAGGGAACATTTTAGCCCTTTACCTTATTATAGATAATATGTTTCCTGTTATCATATTTTTGTAATTTTATTTGTTGAATTTAGATTAATTTAATACAAATGTGATATTCCATTCTCAACCCACCAAAAATAAGTGGGAGATAGGATAGGATAAACTTTATTATATAGACATCCCATCCTCGACATCTTTATCAAATTGTGTTTTTGTGGTGGCCTACTTACAGCCTCATGGTATAGATTTGTGGATGCAAGTGAAACAATTCAAGTTCATGAAATTAAGCATCGACACACATTGTCACGCTTATTATAACTCCATTGCCTTTCTGAATTCACTTTCCAGGCTAGATTTGACCGTTTACATCCTCTTTTGCAGAATAGAATACCAGTAACGGCTCTATAAACAAATACTTACCAGCAAAATAATTGCAAATTAAAACCAGCTGTTTATTTTACTTTCCCAATGTACCATACTACAACATTATTATTTTATTACTATTTAGTAACGGCTACTTCTTCACCATCCACTATATATATATAAATAAAGAGTCTTTCTTCATCCACATTCACAATATCCTCTGTTCTCTTCATCTCCTTCAGAATTTCCAGCTTCTCTAGCAATTATATCATATCATAGATTGTTCTTCTATAAAATACTAAAATGACCCTCTTCAGTACAAGACTCCTTATTTCATCATCATCTTCTCTATTTCTCATATTCCTTCTTTTCAACTTCTCAGAAGCTAGAGAGATAATAGTCGGAGGCAAAACAGATTCATGGACAATCCCATCTTCTGAATCTCAATCTCTCAACAAATGGGCACAAAATTCCCGATTCAATATCGGTGACACTCTTGGTATAAATTTTTTTCTTTCTTTCACAACTACTTTGGTACTATATCTTTAATTCCATTTATTGTTGTTTTTATTATTAATTTTTACTGGGTTTTTTTGCTATTTTCAGTTTGGAAATATGATGGTGCAAAAGATTCAGTTTTACAAGTAACAAGAGATGATTATTTGAGCTGTAACATATCAAGCCCAATTGAACAGCACAAAGATGGGAATACAAAGGTGAAGCTAAACAAGTCAGGGCCTTTCTATTTCGTAAGTGGAGAGAAGGGTCACTGTGAAAAGGGTCAGAAATTGATTGTGGTGGTTATATCTCCAAGACATAGATTTACTGGGATTTCTTCTCCAGCTCCTTCTCCTTCTCCTTCTTCTGATTTTGAGGAAGGTGGAGGTCCAGCTGTTGCTCCAACTAGCTCTGCTTCAAGCTTTAAGGCTGGTCTTTTCGTTGGTTTCGGATTTTTATTCTGGGGATTATTTTGATGAGAGAGGAGGATATCATAGACTCGTTTGATGATTTGTTTTAATATATTGGGGGGTCGGATTATTTAATTCTTTATATGGTGTGATTTAATATATGTAATTCAATGGTTGTCTATTATTATTATTATTATTATTATTATGAGTTTATTTGTGTACTATGTTAATTTGAGAGTCCATGAACTTGCCGATTGGCAACTAAAACCTTGCAGTGTGTTGATTGCAAAATGAAAGAAAAAATAATTTAAAAAAATGTTTTCTTGAACATGTAATGTGCTCACAAAAAAACGTGTAAAGGGGAGGGCAAGAAAAAACCTATACTGAACTTTTATAGTAAATTTGAAAATATTAGATTAAAAATGTGCAAAAATTCACACAATCAAAAACAATAATGAGTTAACAACAAAATTAAATTTGTGCATTCTTTAATTTTTTCCCCTCAACTAAATTTAAATATAAAATTCTTTAAAAAAATGTTGACCAATTTTTTCCCCATTGAAGTTTTTTGAAAAATAATTTTTCAATAACAAAAATTGTGTTCAAATTTATATTTTCACAATTAAAAAAAAATTAAATTTTTCTTTAAGTAAATCATCAAATTTTTATTAAAGTAAATTTTATTATCAAAAACAATAAATTTATTATCAAATTTATTATCCAACCTAAGAAAGTAAAAATGTAGCTACACGCACACCTACATATTAAACAACCATTCGAGCAACAGTAATTTAGATCTATTCAATATCGAATGTATATCACGTTCAAATTAAATGTACATTAAATTTTATTATTATAAATTTTAGAGGTATTATTTTTTATAATTTCTCAAGTTTTTTTCTTCTAATTACATTCCAACCTAAGAAAGTAAAAATCATCATATGTTTACCAATTTAAAAATGTAAACACACGCACCTACTACATAAGAGGTGTTCATATGTTAAAAATGTAAACAAGCATGACCATAAATTTGGTAAACCAAAACAACCTTGAATGTAGGAGATTCATAATAATAAGTAATAATAAACTTTCAATGAGGTTATGTAATGTGTGTCATTTGGTCCCTTAGATTATAAGTGGTGTCATTTGGTCCCTTAGTTTTAGAAAAAGGGGCCAATTAAGGACAAAACACATGATTTTAATGATTTTTTAATTAAAATATTATTTTTTAAGAGGTCAATTAATGAAAAATTGTATTATTTTAATGTTTATGATATTAAAATATTAATTTAAAAAATAATATTTTAATTAAAAAATCATTAAAATCATGTGTTTTGTCCTTAATTGACCCCTTTTTTCTAAAACTAAGGGATCAAATGACACTACTTATAATCAAAGGGACCAAATGACACACATGATATAATCCGAAGGACCTCCATAACACTTTTCTCTATTAAATAAGATTACCAATTTAAAAATGTAGCTACACACGCACCTACATAAAGAGGTGTTCATATGTGTTAAAAATGTAAACAAGCATAACCATAAATTTGGTAAACCAAAACAACCTTGAATGTATTGAATGATAAAGAGATTCATAATAATAAGTAATAATAAACTTTCAATGAGGTTATTAAATAAGATTACAGTACATTGTATTAAATATATTAAATTTAATTATATTATAATTAATTTATATAATATTTAATACAAAAATTATATATCAAATTAATATAAATTAATTTCATTTTTTACTAAAATAATTTATATTTAAAATAATTTTTTATTATAAAATTTATATAAATTAATATCATTTTTATATTTTTATTACATTTTTAAAAATAAAAAAATTATTATTTTTAATTTGAGATAAAAGAACTAAAACATATAATTTTATAATTAAAAATTCAAAAAATTTTGATTGTCCAATAAACTCACACTCTCTAGTCATACAAAATTTTTACATAATCATATTATTTTTATACTATACGATACAATTTAATTTCACAACCAAATACATGACTATATATAAATTATATAGTCAGGATATTTAAAATGGTATAACAAACATGCTATAAATTTTGAAGAAATTTTTTTTTTTTTAACAACTAAATTTCATCCTCGAATAGAAACGCTTTTCAAGAAATTTTTGGATAAACTTTCAAGAATATAAAACTAATCAAAACATTCTCCACAATCTTTGGATAAAAAAAACACATCAAGCCCCAAGAATTTTACTGATAACACTTACAAAAATATTCTCCACAAGTGTCTATTTTGTTGTAGCATTAATAAAAATAGTCGTGGCAACATCATCAAAAAATAATGATAATAATAATCACAAGGTCATTTAATTACCCTCTATCATCAACCGAATCTAGTAAATTTACTAACCAAAAAGCATTTATATGATGACAAAACAGTTAATTAACATTACTAGCAACCGAAGCTCCCACCCCCCCCCCCCCCCCCCCCAAAACAACACAGACGAGTGTCCCCAACGACACTAGTTTGTGCGAGTCCTGACTAACTATTGATCCAAAAGCTAGGAGTCATTAACAGCAAAGACAAAATCTACATGTACTCTCTCACATAATATGTCGGGCATGTTATGTGAGAAATGAGTACTTGCAACTGTTGTATTGAAAGTGTGCTCAAAACCTTAAACTTTATGCTAGTGATAAAGATGCATAGAATACAACAGGAAGAAAGCATTGAAAATGAAAATAACCCCACAATTCTACCAGACACCAATCAGCCCACAGAAAGGTTCTCTTCGTCTGAATCTTCTGCTCGTAGTGGTCCTTTAAGACGATCTTTATTATCACCAAGAAGCTCACGAGCTGCTTTCTCAAGAAAATCCTTGGCAGCAGCTTGAACAGATTGTTTATCAGTAGATTGATACTTCCTCTTCTTCTGGAGGCTCGTATCTAGATATTTCATCTTTGGTCCCTCTGCTCTACTAATATCCCTCATACTTTTCTTCTGCTCTGAACAAAGATAAACAAAACTTCATTCAGAACTTATCAGTGTTAAGGAAGTCCTAAAATCACAGAAGCCTACATTACTGACCACAGACCTCGTGTAAGATCAGGCAAAGAGTGCTCAATGAATCGCGTAGCAGCCTTATAATTCAAGGTAGTAGATGGCCGAATTGGTGCTGCAAAAAAGATAAATGAAAATTTCCAGTTGAAAAACATAAGCTCCCACTTTAATATGGAAATTACTCGATGGATAATTGCTACTGAAGAAGAGTGACAACTTAGCGAGGAGAACTCATGAAGAATGAAAAATCTAACAAGAAATACGATACCTTTGCTCAAATCTATGAATCGCTCTAGTTTATCTTGATACCGGCTTATCCTATCCTATATAAATGAACAGAAAGGTATATAGTTTTCAAAAATAATCATAAAACTCCCAACATGACCAAATACAAGCCAACCGAATAAAATAGCAGTGTAGTGAATAGTATCAAATAAGAGATCAATTACTATAAATGAATAAACCATAATTCCATACATTTAAAATTAACCATTTTAAAAAGCGTAATAATAATCTTTTGGTATTTAACAACTAGAAAATACACATCAAACAAAATCTGCAAATGAAGTTGTCATGAGATTAAATTCACAAATAACATGTAGAGTGCAACCTAGCTAACCTACAAGTTTGGTCTTCATAGAATGTTCATCAGGAATTCAGGATGTACAAAAAAAAAAATTCAACAGTAGTCATCATAGAGCTCTCTATGACATCAAATACAAGCAAACAAGCATAATGGAAGTAGTGTAGTATCAGAGTAAGAGGTCAATCACTCTCAAACGAACAAACCACAATTCACAAACATCTAAAAACGTTGGAAAGTGTGCACATTGTAGAACAATTAAGAACATAGAACTATTATTGAAGAAATATTTAGAAGTGTTTAAAGAAAAGTCTAGGTTTTCTGAATATAATATCTTCATCTATTAAATGATAAAAAAACTCGAGAATTGTAGAGAAATATATGTCGGAGGAAAGTCTTAGAATATCAAATAGAAAACATGTTTATGAATCTAGAAGAATTTATCTATAACCTTCAAAAACTATTCAACATGTGTATTCATAACATTAAGCTCCAAGTTTTGAAACTTCAATCAATACCAAGCAATGGGATTTTATCTACATTGGACCTCTGGAGGTGACAATTTTGTTTTAAGACCTCAAATATATTTCTCAATTTAGGATCTTTTCAAGTTTTTAACTTGTTTTAATCGATTTCTTTTTTCTTTTCTTTTTTTACCTAGTTTTCTCCACTATATACCCATAAAGTAGTTTGAAAAACCGGATACAACAGGTTTTTATGAGCTAATAACTTGCTAAAGGTCTTAAATTGAAGAGAAAAAAAAAAAAATTTTTGAGGTCTTAAGAAAATAAAATCCCCCAAGCAATTGCTAGTTGCTACATTTTCTAATCTCCTCCAACCCACATACCACAAACTATAAGTAATATTAGTGATATAAGAGCCTCCTAAATTCAACAAAAAAATAACCGAATTCACGAAATAGAGACTAAAAAGGGCAACCGAGGAAACCTACAAGTTCGGTTTTGACAGGGTGTTCATCTGGGTGAACGCCGGAGCATCTCAATCTCACTGGAAAACAATATAATTACGAAAGAACAATTTAAAACTTGACATTCAAACCAGCAACACTGAAAATAAAATTCCAAAGACGATAGCATCAAAAGCAGTGAAAAAGAATAACGGAAATTTACAAGTGAAGAGGGCAGAAGTGGCTTTGGCGAACAAAAGCAAAGATTGAGCACGCTGAAGAGGCGGCATTTCAGCTAAGACTTCTGGGTCGGAGAGAGATAAGAATTCAAGCATGTGTTTCCGTACATCTTCTACGTTGGTCAAAGTTTTCTTCACTGAATCCATTATTGAATCTGGTACTACTGTGCTTTCTCTTTTGCTGGTATCCATCATTGTTTTAATCTCCGTATCTCACTCTCCAAAACGCAGCACAGAGAAGAAGCTTAATCAACGTTAAAAAATTAGCCGTATCAGAATTTCTGTGTTGTCGCTAGGGCTTCGGGGTTAGGAAAGGGGTTTTGGGTTTTTGTCTTAAATAGGCAAAATCTTTAAGATAGTTTAAAAAAGAGTAGAATTGTGTTATTTTTTAAAAATGGGCTTTTTTTAACCGCCCACCCAATACCCCACTTACTAGCCGGTAATTTATTTGTAAATCGTTTGGAAGAATTCGAACAGTTCCAAACGTTTGCACGACTCTCCCTCTCCCTCTCCACTCTCTGTTATCGAATCTCCTACAAATTTTGTTGAGAAAAAAGACGAACAGTGAGGACGCACAAAACACTCGACCATTACTATCTCATTGTGAAGCTCTGCATTATCTCATTGTTGAGGAAGAAGATGAACAGTGTGGTATATCTGGTATATCTCAGGGTATATCTGGGGGTATATCTGGGGGTATATCTGGTATATCTCAGGGTATATCTGGTATATCTCAAGGTATATCTGGTATATCTCAGGGTATATCTGGTATATCTGGTATATCTCAGGGTATATTTGGTATATCTGGTATATCTCAGGGTATATCTGGTATATCTCGGGGTATATCTGGTATATCTCAGGGTATATCTGGTATATCTAGTATATCTGGTATATCTCAGGGTATATCTGGTATATCTCAGGGTATATCTGGTATATCTGGTATATCTCAGGGTATATCTGGTATATCTCAGGATATATCTGGTATATCTGGTATATCTCAAGGTATATCTGGTATATCTGGTATATCTCAGGGTATATCTGGTATATCTGGTATATCTCAGGGTATATCTGGTATATCTGGTATATCTCAGGGTATATCTCAGGGTATATCTGGTATATCTGGTATATCTCAGGGTATATCTCAGGGTATATCTGGTATATCTCAGGGTATATCTGGTATATCTGGTATATCTGGTATATCTCAGGGTATATCTAGTATATCTGGTATATCTGGTATATCTAGTATATCTGGTATATCTGGTATATCTCAGGGTATATCTGGTATATCTCAGGGTATATCTGGTATATCTGGTATATCTAGTATATCTGGTATATCTGGTATATCTCAGGGTATATCTGGTATATCTCAGGGTATATCTGGTATATCTCAGGGTATCTGGTATATCTCGGGGTATATCTGGTATATCTCAGGGTATATCTGGTATATCTCAGGGTATATCTGGTATATCTCGGGGTATATCTGGTATATCTCAGGGTATATCTGGTATATCTGGTATATCTAGTATATCTGGTATATCTGGTATATCTCAAGGTATATCTGGTATATCTCAGGGTATATCTGGTATATCTCAGGGTATATCTGGTATATCTGGTATATCTGGTATATCTCAGGGTATATCTGGTATATCTCGGGGTATATCTGGTATATCTCAGGGTATATCTGGTATATCTGGTATATCTCAGGGTATATCTGGTATATCTGGTATATCTGGTATATCTCAAGGTATATCTGGTATATCTCAGGGTATATCTGGTATATCTCAGGGTATATCTGGTATATCTCAGGGTATATCTGGTATATTTGGGGGTATATCTCAGGGTATATCTGGTATATCTCAGGGTATATCTGGTATATCTCAGGGTATATCTGGTATATCTCAGGGTATATTTGGTATATCTGGTATATCTCAGGGTATATCTGGTATATCTCAGGGTATATCTGGTATATCTGGGGGTATATCTGGTATATCTGGTATATCTGGTATATCTGACAAAAACCCCTGAGTTTTTGTCTAAAATAGGCAAAATCCTTAAGATAGTTTAAAAAAGGGCAACCTTGTGTAAAAGTTTAGAAATGGGCAAAATACTATTTACACTCCCAGTAACCGGTTTAGTTAGAAAAAGGGCATTAGTTTCCCACCAATTTCTTTCTTCTTCTCCCTTCTTCTCTACGCATTCTCTCTTTTTCTCCTCACTGATTTTCTTCTTTGTTAGCTTTCATGATTCTCGCAAATAAACAAAACCTCTCTAAGTTTCATTCCGTTTAATGTTATATTTTGGTCGTTAGCTTGTAATTTCAGTATCTTGTTTGGCTGGCTTTTGGTAATATATATGTAATATGTTTAACTGGGCTCTCTCGGATTATGAAGCTTTTGATTTAATGTAATGGTTTCAATACATTTCAAGTTTTTTTCCTTAGAATTTTAGGGCCTAATTTTTAATTACGGCCTATGGCCTCGCAAATTCTTAAACCGCACCTTATAATTGCTTGAATTATAATACCACTGCATGCTAACTGCCTCACATGAATAAACAAGTGAAATGCTGATTAAACTTAAGTGATATACTCTGAGATATACCAGATATACCCTGAGATATACCAGATATACCCTGAGATATACCAGATATACCAGATATACCCTGAGATATACCAGATATACCAGATATACCCTGAGATATACCAGATATACCCTGAGATATACCAGATATACCAAATATACTAGATATACCAGATATACCAGATATACCCTGAGATATACCAGATATACCAGATATACCCCCAGATATACCAGATATACCCTGAGATATACCAGATATACCCTGAGATATACCAGATATACCAGATATACCCTGAGATATACCAGATATACCCTGAGATATACCAGATATACCCTGAGATATACCAGATATACCAGATATACTAGATATACCAGATATACCAGATATACTAGATATACCCTGAGATATACCAGATATACCCTGAGATATACCAGATATACCCTGAGATATACCAGATATACCCCCAGATATACCAGATATACCCTGAGATATACCCAGATATACCAGATATACCCTGAGATATACCAGATATACCAGATATACCTTGAGATATACCAGATATACCAGATATATCCTGAGATATACCAGATATACCCTGAGATATACCAGATATACCAGATATACCCTGAGATATACCAGATATACCAGATATACCCTGAGATATACCAGATATACCCTGAGATATACCAGATATACCAGATATACTAGATATACCAGATATACCAGATATACCCTGAGATATACCAGATATACCCCGAGATATACCAGATATACCCTGAGATATACCAGATATACCAAATATACCCTGAGATATACCAGATATACCAGATATACCCTGAGATATACCAGATATACCTTGAGATATACCAGATATACCCTGAGATATACCAGATATACCCCCAGATATACCAGATATACCCTGAGATATACCAGATATACCACACTGTTCATCTTCTTCCTCAACAATGAGATAATGCAGAGCTTCACAATGAGATAGTAATGGTCGAGTGTTTTGTGCGTCCTCACTGTTCGTCTTTTTTCTCAACAAAATTTGTGGGAGATTCGATAACAGAGAGTGGAGAGGGAGAGGGAGAGTCGTGCAAACGTTTGGAACTGTTCGAATTCTTCCAAACGATTTACAAATGAATTACCGGCTAGTAAGTGGGGTATTGGGTGGGCGGTTAAAAAAAGCCCATTTTTAAAAAATAACACAATTCTGCTCTTTTTTAAACTATCTTAAAGATTTTGCCTATTTTAGACAAAAACCCTTAGGAAAGAGGGGATAGTGGAAGATGATTGAAACTTGCTAAAGCAACTATCGTTAAAAACGAATAAAAATTTAAATAAATAACAAAAATTAATACTATTAAAATTTGTAATAACAAAAAAAAATTATTTTTATATTTAAATTATATATTTTTATAATTAAAAAAAATTTTATATTATTTTTTTACGTCTATTCAATTAAATACTGTTTAAATTAAATTATATTAATTTAAACTAGCTCAACATTAAACGTATTTAATATTAAACATTTAATATTATTTTATTATTATTAATTTTAATGATATTATTTTTGATAATTTTTTTAAAAAATTTAAATACACCTTAAACAAAAATAGCATATTCTAAGAGCACCCTTAAGACAATGAATTGTAATTGTTTGTTTGTTTTTAATTAGAGAGCAGGGCCATAGAAGTCCTTTAGATTATGTCATGTGTGTCATTTGGTCCCTTAGATTATAAGTAGTGTCATTTGGTCCCTTGGTTTTAGAAAAAGGGGTCAATTAAGGACAAAACACATGATTTTAATGATTTTTTAATTAAAATATTATTTTTTAAGAGGTCAATTAATAAAAAATTGTATTATTTTAATGTTTATGATATTAAAATATTAATTTAAAAAATAATATTTTAATTAAAAAATCATTAAAATCATGTGTTTTGTCCTTAATTGGCCCCTTTTTCTAAAACTAAGGGATCAAATGACACCACTTATAATCTAAGGGACCAAATGACACACATGACATAATCTGAAGGACCTCCATGACACTTTTCTCTTTTAATTATTATAAATTTTAAATATATTATTTTTTATAAGTTTTTTAAAAATTTTTAAGATAATTTAAAAAATGGCATATTTTATTTAAATTAGGAGTGATAAGAGCACCTTAAGATGTGATCGTTTTTTTTTAAATAAAATAACATTAAGAATTATAATTTATAAAGATCATGTAATATATTTATTTAAAAAAAATTTCAAACCATTTTATATAAGTAAAATATAATTCAGCTAAATTATATTGTTTATTATCTTATTATTGCTATTATCTTAACTTAACTTAAATTTTAGATTATTTTATTTAATATATATATATATATATATATATATATATATATATATATATATATATATATATATATATATATATATATATATATATTATTGTATTAAAATTTTAAATATTTTTTATACAGTTTTTGTTTTTATTATAAAAAAATTAAAATATAAAATTACATATAGACTACATGCACTTAATATTATTTGCAAAATAAAAATAAGAATAATAAAACAAAAAAAGCAACGCATAGGACGTAGGAAAGCTTGTAAAAGATTATAAAATAACATCACATCAAATAAAAAATTTAATCAAATAAAAATTTTCATATTTAATAAAAAAATATAAATTTTATTTTATTTTTACAATAATTTGGAGGCATTAAAAAATTAATTTAATATTTAATTCATATACGTTGTAAAAATTAACTACAAAAATTAAAATAACAACAATTTTGCATGTAATTTTAAGTAATAATATTAAATATAACAAAATAAAATGCTTAATTTTATTTGCAAAAGTTTCAATAATTTGTTCGTGAACATTATATTACTTTAATTTAATTTTTTTTTAGTTTTATTTATAAATTTAATAAATATTTAATAAAATATAAGATTTTATATGTAAATAAAATATGTGCTTTGCACGTGCATTTTATTAATTATATTATAAATTTCGCAAAAATATCATAGAGGCTATCTATTTCTATGAAAATGAGTAATTTAATTTTCTACCTATTTTTATAACACTTAAATTATCTTCTTATGAAAAAAAACAGCCTAAGTCATCTACTTATAGAAAAATAATAGCATAAGTTCTCTTTTTTAAGAAAATATAAATAATACTTCTAGATTTTGTCTATTAATTATAAAAATTTAACTATGCATATTATAAATTTTATGTCAATACAAGTTTAAAAAGGAAAAATTATTCTAAAAAATTCATCTTCTTAAATATTAAAAATTATTAAAATAAATAAGAATTATTAAATACTATAAGTTATTTAAAATATTATAAAGAAGAATTAATAAAATTAATATTCTAATTAAGAAAAATAAAATAAAATAATTAATATGAAACAAGTAAAATGAATCTAACAATTAAAAGAAATTATAATTAAATTAATAAAATGTTATAAATAATAAGTTATTTTTGTAAAACCTTACAAATACTTAACAAAGGTTTGTAAAGTCTTACATAGTAAAAAAAAAAAAAAAAAAAAGAACTAATGGTGTCCATTTTACAAAAAAAAAAAAATTAACTAAAGTGATGCAAAATATAAGTAAAAGACTAAAGTGCATCTTTTCATAAAATAAAATAAAAAAAATCATTAGAATTCTCTGTCCTATAAATTTATAATTAATCTATATAATTATATAATTTATTTATGTATTTTCTTACCTATCAAAATAATTTTATTATAAACTTTTTTCAAATAAACATTTAATTAATTTTTAATATTTTTACATTAAAAAATATTGTTTTTAATTAAAAACAAAGAAGAAGAAGAAGAAAAAAGTCCAGTTAGTATACAAATTTAGATTGCAAATTTATAAAGAATATGTATCTAGTTTAGATGTAACAAATTGCTATATTATCATACATATTTTATCTATATAATATGGTCTGACTTTGTTATAAAATACATACATCTACAAAGGTTATATATTCTATCTTTACTACATTGTAAGTTGTAACAAACAAATTATAAATATATTATTTTTATTGTTATAAATTTTAATTTTAAGAAGTTAAATTTGTTATTTTCTCAAAAATAAATTAAATTTCTCATGGAATGAGCTAATATGATAGTGAAAGGTAATTAATGAAAGGTACATATATATATATATATATATATTACATAATCAACATGTTTAATGCTATGTTTAATATAATTAATTTAACTTAATTATATTAAATTATATTATAATTAATTTTTATAATATTTATTAAAAATTTATATAATATAGTTGGATAAAATTCATGAATAATTATTTGAATAAAATAATTTATATTTAAAATAGTAGGTAAATTATTTTAAGTAACTTTATTGCATATAAAATACTTTTATCATAAAAATATATTTAAATTAATATTTAATTTTTATTTTTAATACATTTAATATAAAAATATTATTTTTAATTTGATATAAACGAAAAAATCAAACCATATAAGTTTATAATTGAAAATTCAAATATACTAAGGCTACGTTTGATAATAATAATGATTTATAATTTATGATTAAATAATTAATTTTATGATTTATAATTATTTTATAAAAGTAATCATTAATAAATTTTATATTAAAATATTATTATTTTCTATCAAATGATTAAAACTCGATTAAAATATAAGATTAACAAGAATAAATTAAAATTTAATATAAAATTATTTAAAAAAATAAAAAATAATAATATTCAAACAAAAAGTTATTTTAATATATATTTTTAATTTTAATAAAAATTAATAAAATAAAATAGTGGCAATTTAAAAATATTCGTAACAAATATTTTGTCAATTTTTTTCATATTAATTATAATTTTACTAATGTTAAATACTAATATTTTAACCGTGTTTAATTACTTATCATAAAAATAATAATATTTTAATAAAAAATTCATTTAAATAATATAATTTTTTCTTAATTTTTCCTTTTTATAAAGCTCAAGAATTACCGTTTGTATATTAAGGAACTAAATGATACAAATAACTTAATTTAATAGACTTTTGTGACATTTTTTTTTATTTAAAATAAATATAAAATTAATTTTTTAAACTTTTAAATTAATTATGAAAGAAAATTCAAAACGACATTTAAGTTTATGAATCAATTAGTGATTTGTTATTATATATATTCTTTAATAAAAAATTTACATGTATATAAAAAATAAATATGATAAACATCTTAATTATAAGATCTTGATTATAAGAGTGTATTCAATTAAGATTTTTATGGCTTTTAAATCTAATTTTTTTTTTTTATAGATTTATATAAATTTTTTAAGACTTTTGTATAAAATTTTATAGACTTTTATATATTTCAAAATACTTTGTAAATTTTTTATTTTAAGACTTTGATAAACTTATACTAACTTTTATATAATTTCATATGCATTTCTTATCAATTTTTTTATATCTTTTAATTTTTTTTTATCTTAACTTATGTTTTAAACAATAAAATATAATGCATAAAATAAATATTTAAAAATATCAATGATGTAATTATTTTACATTGAACATGCAATAATGTTAAAAATAATAGAGAAAGAAACGAATACACATTAATTAAACTAATAATTAAAAAACGTATAAAACCCAAACATAATTAAATATTAAAAAGTTTATTATTAAATAAATTCTTACACTCCTATAAATAAATTAATAAAAAATTGTAATTTATTTTTAGATATTATTAAGTATAATCATTAGTAATATCTCTCTACATATCTAATGTTATATTTAATCTTCATTCATTGGCAATTTTTGGTTCTTATTCTTGTGTTCTAAAAATTTCTCATCTTCTTCATTGCAAAATTTTGATTTTGATTTTGATTTTGATTTATCATTTAGTTTTATAAAAATTCATCTGACATTCCTTAAGAAAAAAACTATATATTATTTAAATGTTACTGCAATATAGATAAATAATAAATTATTTTGAAACAATAAAGTGTATATATGTAATAATTTTTTATAAATAATAATTAATAATAATTTAAATCTTACAATTAAATAATCTTTTTATGCTTTTAAGCTTCTTTGATATAAGTTCACACCCACTAGAGCTATAACGCATAAATTTACAAAAAGTGTCATATTATTTTTTAAATTATTTAACATAACCTTAATAACTAGTATATGTTTTTTTACACACACTACTAAGAACACAAAGTATTTTGCTTTCAACAATTGTCTTGGTCAAAACATCATTATTATCACTCAGTTGGCAATTTTAATAATACATCACTCTCGTTCAAATTTTATATTTTGTAACTAATTTTACATTTTTTTTTTTTATGAATCTTTCATTAGTAATTATTATATCACACATATATTTTTATTAACTAATTACTATAAATACTAAAAAACATCGTACCTTTGAAATATGCTCGAAAGAATAAAGTAAATAAATCAGTTAGTAAACTACTCTATATATCTTAACTCCAATGGAAGTTTACTGCAAAAAAAAAAAAAAAAAGATTTTGGTTTGAAACAAAATGTAAATCAGTAAATATCAACTTTGCATAACTGCATAACAACAATTTTGAGTCCATAAAAAAAAAAATCACTTTTGTTCTTCTTAAATTATAGTTACAATATAAATTTATATAATTATTTATAAATAATTTTTTGGACAAATACTAAGAATAAATTGCTAATAGTATTAATTAATAAAAATATGTGTATATTACTAATATTTTCATAAATATATTTTTCAGTTAATATATTTATAACAAAAATATATTAATAATTAATTATATAAATTTATAACAAATGTTTGCTTATAATTTTTTTTTGACAAATATTAATAACAAAGGTTTAATATGTGTTTCAAAGTACAATGAAGCATAATGCATTACTTTATAGTTTCTTGAATAAGATAAATATAAGTTATAAATAGATATAGTAAGAAAATGATCCGTAAATTCAAAATCAAAATTTAATACTTTTCTACTAATCCTATAGCATTTTTATCGCAAACAAAATTACTTCAAAATCATAAACTCAACATGAAAAAGCAATTATAAATCAAGAATTACCTGAATTTATAACCCTACTAGCCATCAGTATCATTATAAACACAGTAAAATAATAAAATGGTGAATGAAGAGAGATTCATGCTTAATTTGGTATAATCTTAAACTGTAATTAATATAAACAATGATTATAAAACATACCTCGTAAGCGATGGAGGAAAAGAGAAAGGAAAATGCAGAAAATTCTAAAAAGTCTAAAAAAAAAAAAAAAATCTAAGAAAGTATGATTGAATTGTGGTAAAATATTTATTTATAGTAGTCATCAAAGTTATTGAGCTATAAGATTTTAAATTCTTTAAAAGTTATTCTTTTTTAATACAAGAAATTTTTTATAAAATATTTAAAAATTATTAATTGAATATACACCTTAAATTTTGCAAACTTTTTTAAATTCTTAAAAAAGAATTAATTAAATGCCCCTAAACTTTTGAAGACTATTTAAAAATCTAAATTAAATATCCCTAAATTTTTATAAACTATTTAAAAATCTAAATTAAATATCCCTAAATTTTTATAAACTATTTAAAAATCTAAATTAAAAACCCCTAAATTTTTAAAATTTAAATTAAATACAATATTTGAGTTTTAAAACTATTGCATAATTAAAGTAATTTAACAAATATATAAGTTATTATTTATTCCATATCATATTTAAAATTTTTATTACCTCAATCTACTAACTTTTAAAATTTAACAATTTTAATTTAAATTTAAAAATTAAACTAACTTATATTATATCAGCAGTCAAATTTTAACGTGCTAAAAAACTTTATTTTTTATTATTTAATCTCCTAATTTTTAAAATTTAAGATATTTAATTTATTATCTTTAAATTTAGACTAAAATTATTATATTTAAATAGATAATAGACGCAATATTACCATAAAACAATAATTACAAAAATGTAAAATCTAACAAAGTTTAGGTATTAATGACAAACTTCAGCCAAAATAAAATAAAGGAAAGATGAATTTTTGTTACTCAGAGACGCTCGAGAACTTCATGTATGCTAAAATTCATGTTTCTCTATACAGTTTCACAATGAGAAAAGTAAGATACTATTTAATTGGCAAGAAACGCAAAAAACTTCACTGTATAACCGAATTTTAGACCTTCAAAACAACCTGGTCTTGTACAGAAAATTTCTTTTTTCCAGTACTTTTCTCATTGACCAAACAAACTTTAGGCTTCTTGTCTACTCTCTTTACAGGATCCGTAACAATCTCTTTGCCCTTTCCCCTAGCATCCTGTTCTCCTCCCTGCAATGAAAGAAAATAACATTCAATGGATAAGCATGAAACTCAATACAAGTATTGCACTAAAAATTCCCTTTTTAAACTTATTGAAATCAGTATATTACCCAATTTGGAGGCTTCATATCCAAGACTCTCGAAGGATTATTCAGACCGTTTTGATTATAATGCTCCGCCTTTGAAGATAGCTTAGAATGTAGGTTGAAACTTTGATGTCCATCCATATTCATATCCATTTTACTTATGAGAGATTGCATCTTTATTAAATAGCTATGCCTTTCCCTTAAAAATCTGTACGTTAATAGATCCTAGTAATTGAGTACCTTTTGAAATTAAAAACTAAAAAATAAATTAAAACTAATTGAACATAAACTAAGAAAACAAAGATCATACCGAACTTCAGAAGAAAGGGTTTCTCTTTTCTGCGATGCAGCCTGCAACTTCTTCTTCTTTGAAACAAATTCCTACAAGATATATAAGAAACACTTTTAGCTGTTTTTGTTCAGCCTAAAAGATATGTTTAGTTTTAGGAAACTCTAAATATAAAAAATTTGTGATGTACTCGAATGATATGTGGCAGAGTGCGATTGTATATTACAGTTGGACTGCCATAGTTGTATCCCATAAAGTTCTTCCTTAACAATTGTATTTGTGATAAATTTGTGACATTAATACTGTTAAGGTATAGAAGGAAAACATGTATAATCACCTGTTCTATGATACATGATGAAGCTTACACATTCATAAGAACCAACATAATAGCAACAAAAAATTTGTTTGTTAGAACAGACGAAACACTCTGCAAACTAATGACTTCTCATATAGATATAAAATGGGCTGTCTCAACTCATATCATGTTCTATTTAGTGTTCTTAATGGACTCATGGTACAATATTCTCTCATTATATTTAAATATCATCTCATCCCATCTTGTTCATATTATAACTCTAATGTGACTAACTATCATAATGTTCTATTATTTTTCTTATTAAACTTCTACATTATAAATAATTATATATCATTACCATTCCATCTCATGAAAAATTGATGGCTTTTGAAAATTAATAGATTGTGCCATGAGTCCCGTTAACATCTCATCCTAATTTACACCTCTAACTTCTCTAGAGATTGCCTGTGTTATTTGCTCACAGTCGGATACAACTTTCCTAAGCTGACAATCTTTTTCTTCTTATACACTCAAAAGAAACAATATTATAGCGTATGGTATAGAAACTCCAGAACAGAAGAAAACCGAAATTCTGTTTCCCCAAAAGTTTATCAGTGGTTGAACACTGTCTAGGAAGAAAGAAAAAAAAAAAAACTCAAAATCATAGATTTTCACCTTCTCGTCTCATCTCATATAACAAAAAAAAAAAGTAAATTGGGCACAGTACCACCAACTGTGATCAGAATATGTATTATTTTGAGCTATCATTCATGTAACTTACTTTAGGATCAAACGGAACTACAATCATAATCAGAAGAATGCTAAACCAACAGAACTTGATAGGATTTATATCAACTTATACATGGTAAAAGAAATTATATTTTAACTTCCTACGAACGAAAATTAATAAGAGAAAACAAATCAATTAAAAGTTCAAGGAAAGAAAACCCTAACCTTTTGCAGTTCTAAGTAGTCTTGCATAAGACTCCGATATCTCAATTTAATCTTAGCATCCTTGTCAACAGGCTGAGTTTGACGAGAATTAGTCGCTGCCCTTTTCATCTTTGGATTTGCGAAATTAAGTCCCCAATTTCAAAATCAGGGACCAAATAGATAGCAAGGAATATTTAAAGAAATCAGATCAAACCATTATCATCTTATCCTCGACCTTTGACATACCAAACTTTGTGATAAAGCAAACAAAACCCAAAACCAAAATCCAGAGGAGAAAGTGAAAACTGACCAGCACCCAATTAAACCCACCTCAAAATTCTCCTATAGCTCATGGTTCCATGAACAAAAGAGGAAGATTAAGCAAAGAAATCGCGAACCCAATTCGAATTAGAAGACAAAGTTGGAAACTTTATGGGGGGATATATAGGAAAAAAGGCAATTAGAGAAAGAAAAATAATAGGCAGATGTGGAGATAAGACAGAGGAGAAGCGAGATTTGATTCTTTGTATCTTGTAATCCTCTCTGGGTGGGTCTGTAAAACCCACAAGGTGAATGTAAGAACCCGAAAAGGCCCATGAAGGTCGGAGATAAAGAGGTGAAATTAATAGAACGAGTGATGACTGATGGATATAGGGTTCACAGAAGGGCAATTGTGGGAAGTGGGAAATTTGTCTTAGGGAAAGAGAGCTGTGGTTGGATGACAATTGAAGACATATACATCCCTATCTATACATGCCATCTTTCCCTTTTGTTTGTTTTACTCTTTCTTCATAAATTTAGGTCCAGCTGGGCCATTAGAGTGAGAATGAGAGAGAGAGAGAGAGAGAGAGAGTGAAAAGAGTTGGTGTACTTGTTCATGTCTAGGCGTATTAGGGATTTGGAATTTGGAAGTTTGGGTAGAGATGGAAAGAGGGTATGGTGCAGAAAAGGCAGGATATAGATTGTTTCTGTTTGTTCATGTCTACACTTGTAGCACAGGAAAATACCTTACATGGCTTGAAATGGAGGTTTTCTTACCAAGCAACAAAATATCCTCCTTCCTTGGATTTTGACCATTTAGTATATGTCATTTTTAGGAGCAATTTCTTTTTTTTTATTAATAATATTATACATGTACACGTAAATATCTAATGACAATTAAAGATAAACACAAGAACCAATAAACAAACTTTTTTTTTTTTAAATGCTCCAAAATTTTTTTCTTTTTATTAATAAAGAAAAAATATACTTACACATTCGAGTAGAATTTAAACTTGAATTTTTGATAAAAAATTGAGAGTCTTACCACCTGAACTATAAGAGATTTCAAAAAATTATCGATGAATAATCAATAAGCAAACTTATTTTACCAAAATTAAGACAAATTGATCCCATTTTTATATTTTATAGATTCATTAGTTTTAGTTTAAAAATTGTAAAAATTGATTTATATTGAATCGGTTAACATTTTAAAGTTTACAAATCGATATTTAACTGAATAGAATTATATATAAGAAGTCTATTAATTATGATCATAGTGTACAAAAGTTTACTAATTTTTAGGTGTAATATTAAAAATCTAATAACTATTAAAAATGGCATTCAAAATCTAAAAAATTTAAAATTGTCGTAATTTTGTCTACATAGCTCCACTTAATGCATGCCACATTGACAAATTTCTGACAATTTTAAAAAATTTGAATTTGTAGCGCTCTTTTTAATAATTATTGAGTTTCTAATATTCCACTTAGGGATGACAATTTGACCCAATGATTCAGATAATCGACCCATTCAAGTCATATTGAGGCGAGGTAAATTGGTTTGAAAACGGAGATGAACATTATCTATTTTACTTTAAACAATCTGGACACATCGAATAAGGGAAAAAAAATCGTGTTGGTTCGTGGAACCATTTTAGGTACCCGCTTTCTTTCTTTCTTTCTTCTTTATCACTTATTCAATTATAACAATTAACAATTTGCACTTTTGTATCAGGGCAAAAAAATTGTGTTGGTTCGGGGAACCATTTTAGGTACACGCTTTCTTTCTTTCTTTTTTCTTTATCACTTATTCAATTATAACAATTAATAATATGTACTTTTGTGATTAAAAATACTTCATAATTCACATATGTACTAGCATTTACCTTTATAATTATTTATTATTAGATTATTTATGAATCATTTTAATTTAATTTTTATTAACTAGCTTCATTTTAAATAATTATACAATTAATATTTTTAACTACATATAGTTTACATAGTAATCTGACGGTAGGACTTCTATCTCTCTAGTTTAAAGTCATAGGTTTGAATTACAAAGTATTATTTGCTAAAAAATTTAATTACATAAAAATTATACTATTTTATTTTCATTTAAAAAATGGCAAAAAATGGTCTATGGTTCGATTTTTTGACCTACAGATATTACTCAAATCAAATTTATTTGATTTGAACTACAAGTCGATGGGATCTAACAAGAACTATCCCGTTGCAATCTCTAATCCCACCCAAAAATTAATAAATTTTTGTACACTTTAACCATATTTAATGAACTTTTAGTACCTTTCAACGTATTTTTAATATATAAATTTATTTTTTAATTTTATATATTTATAGTACATATTATGTATGATATATATATATAAATTTACATACACACTATATTAATTACATGATATGTACTATAACATTATGTTTAATGCATTGTATTAGATAGATTAAATATAATCGTATTGAATTGTATTATAATTAGTCTGTACAGTATTTGATAAAAAGTTATATAACATAGTTAAATTATATATATTTTACTAAAATAATTTATATTTAAAATTATTTTTTATTATAAATTTATTTAAATTAATAATTAATTTATTTTTATATTTTATTACATTTTTAAAAATAAAAAAATATTATTTTTAATTTGAGATAAGAGAAGAAGTTAAAACATATAATTTTATAATTAAAAATTCAGACATACTAAGTTGATTGTCTAGTATAGTTTATACCTATACCTCATAGTCGTACAAATTTTTTACATAATCGTACTGTTTTTATAATATACGATACAGTCTGATTTCACAGTTAAACTCATAACTGTGTATAAATTATACAGTCATGATATTTAGTATGGTATAACAAACATGCTGTAAATGTAAAAAATTAAAAAAAAAAATTGTATATTAAAAATATGGGGAAAGGTATATATTATTTAATGATTTACGTTAATTTAAAAATTGAATTAATTAATATTTATTTTTATAAATATTTAATAAAAATTTTAAATTACTTTTTTGTTCTTAAATTTAAATTAATTTTTAATGCACAATTTTAAATTAAATGTTAATATACAATTTTTTTTTTTTTTATAAATTGTTGATTAAATTTTAAATCTTATTTTGATAAAAAAAATATTAAATCTTATTTATTAATTTAAGATTAATATATGGTTAATATAATTTAAATTTATTTTAAAAATAAATATATTTAAACTATAAATTGAACAAACCTACTTAAAATATTTATAGTTTAAATATATTTATTTTTAAAATAAACTTAAATTACTCTATGTCAATCCAACAATAAATGAGAGACCGTTTCTATCATTTTGTTACACAATGGACAATTGTTATCATCAATAACACGTCTTTTTATTAAAAATGTCTAACAAGTAGAAAGTCATATAAACAATGCCAAACAGGAGAAACTTTGATCTTCCAAATTAGCTTGTCAATTGAACCTAATTATAAACCTATGATTCGTCTATCCAAATTAGTTTGACAATCTATTTGAAGTTTAAGTTTGAAGAAAATTAGCGATCATTAATTATATCGTTGAATAACCACTTCTCAGCTCCAAAATTGACAAGGGTTCTTTTTCTATACATATTGTAAGCTATTCTTCGAATATTTGGCAACTAAATTGTAAACCTTACTTGTGGGAGTCTAACATGGCTAAGAGGTGGGACATCATTTTGGAGAAGATTAGGAGGCGTAAAGAGGGTAGCTCCTTTTTATGTTCAAATCATCAAGTTCACTTAGGATTCAAGATTATGGTTCCCAAGTCTAGAAAACTCACAAGTTTTATGATTATTCTTGTGATCAACTTTTATGCTTGTATGTATATATTCTGTGTTTGTATGTTGTGTTATCAGGATGACTCTTTTACTAGAACTGTAATTTTGTAAAAATTTCAAGTATCATCTTCACTATATATGTAACCCAAATTTGAAGCACATCATTATGGTGCTCACAAAAAATATATATATGATATATCATTGCTCTATAAAACAATTGGTAAAACTAAATTTATTTAATTTTGTAAGAATTTCAACTATCATCTTGACTATATATGTAACCCAAATTCGAAGAACATCATTTTGGCGTTCACAAGGAATATATATGATATATTATTGCTCTACAAGGCAATTAATAAAACTAAATTATGATTCATTTACAAGATTAATAATTTAGCATAGGAGTGAATTAATTCATGTATCAATCCAAAATAAATTTTTTTTGAAAACTATATTTTGTAAACAAAAATTATAATTAAAAAAAAGAAAAAAGAAAAAAAACATACACCTTCCTAAATCACTTCCCTAAATTTTACAATTAATTTATTTGAAAAAATTTACAACGTGAATAATCATTTTTTAGGATTTATGTATACCTCTTACATAAATCTAACTTTATATATATTACATTTTTCATATATCTAACTCTTGGGTCTTAAATTTCATAAATCTCATCATATTCATCCTATAGTCAAACAATATTGTTTCTTTATAATTTTTTTTAATTAACTCAAATCTTATTTGTTAATTCTTATATATATATATATATATCATAGCCTTTATTGATAAATGTTTAAATTATGCTCAATTTTAAAATTTAAAATAAGATTAAGTTAATAATGTTTAAAAATTTTAATTATAAAAGTAATTAACTTTTTGGAATTTATATAATTATAACGTTAGTAAAAAAAGTTTAATAAATATTGAAGCATACACATTATAAATAATTGAGAAAGTATTTCCATTAGTAACCGCCAGTTCTATTGTTTTTTTAATTTTAATTTGTCAACCTAAATATACATTGCATCACATTGAATAATATTTTAGGAAAAAAAAAAATGAAATGTGTACATCATTGTTCAACAAATCCAATTAATATAATCCATAAATCAAATCACGTCGGATCTCCATCCTTTAAACAAGTCTATACCCTGTTAGTTTTAGTGATTGATTTCATCTCACTTTCTCCATTTTATAAAATAGAGCTAAAAATATTCCACCACATGCCAAATACCCAAATTGTAAGCAAGAAACTCTCTTAACAAATAATCAAACACACAAAGAAAAGGAGAAATTCAAGAGAGGGTATAAACATGATGTAATCCAAAGGGAATAGCTGATCTCATGACTCCATGATCTTGAATCAGTATCGTCCAGAATAATATCTATATCTCTTGATGTTCATGTGACTTCCAAAAAGAAATTTATCTGTACAGAATATTGATATTGTAATATTTTTTTCAAGCTAAAATTGCACATTAACACACAATTTTCCTCAAGGCTACTGCATTTTTTTCACAATGGAACATCTACAATTATAGAAAGAGTAAATTTTCCAATAAAAGCAGTGCTTGCTCTGATCTGCCGCCAGTAACTCAGTTCGCAGGATTAGTGATCTACTGGTATAAAGCCATTACTTTGACTCTGAATCCCCAGGTTTTGGCTCTGTCTCAGCTTCTTTGGTCAGCAAGGATTGCTCATCCGGTGGTGTCTCAGATGGGGAAGATTGCTCAGCAGGTGCGCTGGATGGAGAACACTGCTCACCTTCCACATTGGATGTTGAAGATTGATCATCTGCAGATGCAGTGTGCCGAATGGGTTTGTTAAAGTGCACTATTATCATGGTCATGTTGTCACAGCCCTCGCCGGTGGATGTTGATGGAGCCAAGCACCTATCAAGAACTCTCTCGCACACCACTGAGAGCTTGCTTTCCTGCAATATTAACAGCTTAAAATCAAGAGTTGGCAAATTTGGTCCACAAAAAAAAAAAAAAAAACCTATCAGAATGAATAGTAAATTGCCTCAACAAAGAAGCAAAAGGTGGGAAAGTGTTCGCTTTTGCTTCCAAGGTGTGTTTGTTTGTACTTCTGTTGAAAATTGTTTCAAAAGAAGTTTTTGTGATTTTGAGGGCGTAAAAGCAGCTTTGATACTTTTTTCTGTTTGATGTTTTTTACTACTAAAATGGGTCTCAAAAGCATTATCCAACAAACTTTAGGACCTTATAAAAGTGCTTTCAAGCCACACACAAAAATCTATGCGAGAAATGCTGTCATGACTTAGAAAACACATTTTACTGCTTATTTTCTTGAAACTGCTTTTGACAAACTGCTTTTAACATAACAAGCAAAAGGACCTTGCGATGCCTACCATTCAAGTTTCAAAAAAAAAATTCTGTAGAAGGAATAAGGAGACTGAGGGGGGCAATGCACTTACTGAACTAAGCTGCTCATGTATAAAATCAACCAGTTGCTGGCTTGACATGCAATCCCTGGAGCAATTATCGCAGAAGCACAACTAATTCTATTCATACAAACTTCAACCTGAACTCCATCAGCTATTAGAAATAAAAGACAAGGCATATAAATGCATACCAGATTCCATCACAAGCCAGCACAACAAAGTCATCATCATCACAAAGCTCGACCTGAGATTTAAAAACACAGAAATAAAAATGATAAAAAATACGAGGAAAAAGGTAAAAGCGTACACTGAGATTTAACTAGTTTGACAACTAAAGAAATAAATAAAAAGGAATTTAGTTAAGAAACAAATATATAAACTGCTGTCCACCATTATATCAAATCCAACAAATTGAAAACAGAAATCACACCAGATTTAGATATGAATATAACTATGTAAGCCTTTTGATCTATATACATACAGTGTTTATATCAGGACTGGCGGTTACTATTTGCTTATCAGCTGGCAAAAATTTGTTCTGCTTGAATTCCGTGTCACCTACAACATTCGAAAAAAAGGAAAGTTGCATCAGTCTTGCTAAAAATTTCCATTGATCATTTCCAACAAGTTTCAGTCAGAAGCAGATCACAAGCCCAAGTAATTCCGTTAAAGCTTAGGGGTGTGTAAAAAGGACCTACCTATGGCTCTTGCAAGATTTAAACTGCCATTAACTCGTCCTGCATGTATAAAACCACCAGCCTTCAAAATTCTGTCCTTCTCAGCCTCAAGTTCAGGTTTGTGATCTCTTGACAGATTGTATGCCTGCAAAAGAGAGTAATGTACAATGTCACACAAAATAAGTTGCAATGGTCTTTCCGGCCACGATCAGTCCAGCTTTCAATATATCATCTATCACCAATCCACCATGGAACTTAAGAGCTATAACAATCAGTAATTTAAATAAGATGATATTTTTTACGTTAAAAAATTAGCACCCACATAAGTGTACAAAACAAAATTACCTGCCCTTTCCTAGAAATCACACATCGAGAATCCCCAGCATTTGCAACAATAAGTTGGTTGTCTCTAATAAGAGCAACACAGGCTGTGCTACCGGAGGTTGGACCATTAAAATCTGAGTGGGGACCCTGCTAACCATAATTTTTAAAAAATGAAAAACAACCATAGTGAAAGACTTGACATAAAAAAAAAGTGTCATAAGTCACTAAAATTGAAGTAATAAAAGAAAGAGAGGGGGGCGACTCAGACTGTTTTTTTGTCATTCATAGGCTGTGTTTAAAATTAAGTGATGACATCAGTTGGTATATAACGGGGAGTCATATTTAAAGAGATTTAAATACTCTTTTTAGATAAATAGCTGGGCTTCTATTTAATATAATCATATGCCCCAAGGATATTTCTTGTAAGCACACAAGTTAGCACTGAAAAGTATAATATAAAGTTGCTGGAAAAGGTTCCCAACAATATGGTGATGACAGCGTGAATTTAAACTTTTTATTTTCTTGCACCTACCTCCTCAAAAGCCCATTCATCAACTTGATCATTACCCTCACTGTTCCTTGGAGACCAAATAAGCCCTTCAATCATGCCAGTAAACTTGTTAAGTTTATCTCCCAAAACAGCTAACTCTCTCCATCCCCTTTGGCCACGCATCATTTCATCCATTCTGCACAACTCGTATAAAAAGTAATCTTTATCGGTACAAGGGTTGTTTTCTACTATAATCTTTTTAAATTGCCACCATAAAAGTAATAAAATTCAAAAATTATTAAAAATTCTAAAAGAAATCCAGTAATCCAGCCATAGCATTAGCATTTCAGAACGTTTGGACTGTGATTAGAGACTTAAGGCAATATTTCAAAGCTAGACACAGCTCACAAAAATAGAAGACAAAGAATGATAGAGTTATTCCATTAATGTCATTGGGTATCTCACAGCTTATTATTTAAAATATCAGTAATGACATAAATCAGCAGCTGTGTGACTCACGTACTAAATGAGATGACATCCTAAGCGCAAACCACATCAATTTCATTTATCCAACTCAAAATATCGTCAAAAGGGAAGTGAATTTTCAACAAAATAACCTAAAAAACGCTCTTTGAAGAGAGGTTCCTATGTCTCCAGCCGCATATGCTTCATTTTTCAGCACCTGTTGGTGAAGATACTTGGCACAAAATTTAGCAACCACCTTACCTGGAAAGTTGATGGTGCAAGTCAACAGCAGATATAAAAAATATGAATTACTATTACTGTGCAATGCATAGAATATATATATATAGATCTACTCGAGCAGAAAAGATAATTTCATGCAGCAGTATAAAAGAAGTTATCGAGGAATGCACAATGATTAAAATTTAAAAAGCATGCTAAACAAGCATAAAGCCTTTTGAAACTAGAGCAGTTTTATTTAAATGACAAAGAACTTTAACCCTTAAAATTCAAAAGAATTTCTCCATTCTCCAGACTCTATTCAAAGAAGTTTCTCCACACATCTGGGATCTGGGCATTTGATTATTTAAAATGAAAAGAGGCCCCCATTAGCCCTGAATTTTGAATTTTCTAACATGAGAGAAATTCAAGAGACATTAGAATACTAATAAATAATCAAACTTCTTAGGCACACAATTTTACCAAGCCCCAGACTTGGACAAAAAACCTCATCAATGGTAATATAAACATGCAAAATCCTCAGTCAGATAATTAGATAAGCCAATTTATCATCTCAGAATTGATTAAATTCTTTTGTTCAAACTTAGAGCAAAATAATGATTAGTGTCTTTAGAAAGGTTGGAGAACTTTTTTAAAAAAATTGTCTATATTATTCTGATTTATGAATCTAACAAACATATAGATACCTAAACCTTCCAAGTTTTACCTCCATGTCCGTCATAAACACCGAAGAATGAGGTTGATGCATCCAGATCAGGAAATGCAGCATGCTAACAAAATAATTTAAAAAGGAAAATTATCAATAAGAGAAAGAGAATAACTTTTGATATAAATTAAATGCTCGAATAAAACAAGAACTACAAATTTATGAAATGCAATGTTAACAATTTACTATATTTTATAAATGCTATTTCATGAAAGACAAACAGATGTGGAAATAGCAAATTTTTTGCTAATCATACATTGTGATCATCTAATGTTTGAAATAACCAGATCAAAAGTCTCTCGCACTGCATGCCTAAAAATGGAAATTTTAAATGGATACATTTCTAAAACTAATTCTCTGTTAGTCATCAAATTACTAGAATCATAGTAGTGATTGGACTCCCCCACTTTAAGTCCTACCTTCCATCCACACCATATATCTTTCGATACCCCCCTCCCCCCTTATTTTCCTTACCTTTCTTACATTCCCAAGAGTGTTACAAGATATGACAAAATAGTAAATAAAAGAATCTACTTTCAGAAGATATGTTTCTAATTTAGAGAGAGCAAAGTGTTCATCAACTACTCAGTAACTCACAGCATCTTCCATGGTTGCACGCCACCCTTGCATGGATGATACACCATATCGAAGTCGATCATTTCCACCATCTTCAGAGGACTTCTCAGTTTTTGGGGTGCTAAGATAGATTCCCATTTTCTATCTGAATTGAGTTAAGAAATCAATCAGACCCTTTCATAAAATAAAGGTCAAATCATAATTTAGCACTACAAAACCTCCAACCAATATTTTACTGTCAAGCTAATACAACATTGCTTAATATTAAGAAAATGCAGCAAAATAAAAACATAGTAAAGGTTTTAAAAACTCAAACAGACTCTCCAAATGATCCGAACCAAACGAGCTATTTCTTACCTCTATGGAAATGAAAGCAAGTATAGAGTATCAGCTTCGTGTTTTATATATTCGTGTCAACTCTCAACTATTTTTCTCATACCAATACTTAATACTCGTCAAATTCAGATAGTATTGGAATGAAACGATCAGCCGACATCCAAATCGGGAAAGCCAATACTGTTCTGATTAAATGCCCCACAATCAAATTAGCAGCAAAGAAAGAAAAATAATAATATACTTTCAAATCAACAAGCATTTACCAAGATCTGCGAAAACATGGAAATTGAAGTTCAAATAGATCAGGCAAAACCTCGATCCAAAATAAAGAATTCACATGAAATCATACGTTAAACATAAACACACACACACGTTCTAATTACAAATCTCAACGTGAAAAAATTGTAAACATCAAGATTTAACTAAAATCAAGAAGCACCCAGAATCTTACTTTAGCAGCAATGACTAAAAATGATAAAGAAATAACTTGAACGAAAGATATTAGACTAGTTGGATGTGAACTTACATACCCAGTTGGGCTGTCCGTACAGAGCAAAGAATTACAAGAACCAGATGAGATATACACGGGCAAAGAAGATGACTTCAGGATTGAAAAGTTAAAAAGAAACCCATGAGGTGATATTTCACTGGATCTGAGATAATATTAATAAGAAACAAAGATTAGTTAGAAGAATCAAAATAATTAAGTCAGGAATAAGACAGCGAGAGAGAGAGAGAGAGAGAGAGAGTATTGAAGAAAAAGCAAATTACAAGGGGGAGAGAAAGAAAGATATGACTTTTGGATGACCGAGTGAACTTTGAAGCCTTAGGGAATTTGAGCTTACTGTTGGACTTCTCTAAGAGAGTGGATTAGATTCAAAGCCTCCACGCGTATACACGCTAATATCTATCCTCGTTTTATTTTCATTTTTTTATTTTCTTTAATTAATTGCTGAATATTCTCTCTAATGTTTAATTTCCTTGCTCAAAGCTTGAGATAACCTTTAGTTTTTTTTTTTTTTTTTTTTCATTCTTAGGTGGCAATAATTAACTTTAAAAAAAAATTTAAAAACTTATAATAATAAAAATAATACTTTTTATAATCAATTAATATATGTTTACGATTAAAAAAATAATTATATAATCATTTTTTTAACATCATTTAATTGGATGCCGTTCAAATTAAACTGCGATAATTTAAACTTTTTTTAATATTAAACGTTATTAAATTAAACATTATTCAATATTATTAGTCGATATTTTTATTATTATAAATTTTAAGGTTATTATTTTTAATAATTTTTATTTTTTTAAGTTTAATCGTAAGATATATTCACTTTTATATTAACAATCCATTACTAGATCCAAAATATAAAAGTGAATTTGCATATTGAGTTTAAAATTATGATGGTCGTTAATCTAACCAATAATATTTAAACGTTAGATTGCTTAGATTTAAAGTTAAATATGTGTTTATGTATCGTTTAATTTTTTAAAATTATTAATTAATTTTAAATTATAATAGTATCTATTAATTTTAATTATTCTATTATTAAAATAGTTTATTAGATTCATTGGTTTCTAAAATGCTCTCATTTTTTATATTTGTATTTGTACAATCTATAATTTAATAAATGAGAATATAAAAGCAAGCAATTTCAATAATAAATCAAAACTAAATTATGCACGGCTCAAATGGACTTTTCAAATGAAATCATGCATACTAAAGACTACTAAAAGTAGTTCATGCATAATAAAAACAACAGTCAATGCATACTAAAAATAAACAATTCATGCATAATAATTCTGCATACTTAAAACATGTAGTTCTCATGCCTAAAATCAAGTATAATTTACATTTCAATAAGTAGAATGCTTCAACCATGCAAACTAAAAACAGGCAATTCTCATGCCTAAAATCCTGTCCAATATACAGTCCAATGAACAGAGTACAACCATGCAAATTAAAAACAGGTAGTTTCATAATGCAAAATCCTGTCCAATTAAATCAAATTACTACTTCCTGTATAGTCCATGCAAACTAAAAATAGGCATTTCTCATATTCAAATAACAGTCCAAATAATAGTACAATGTAAAAGGGGAGACTATAAATGAACACACACAAAAAGCAACAAAGTTTCAGGGCATGGCCTCCCTAAATTTGATAATACATGAACTTTGAGTAAAAAAAAAAAAATTTCATTCAATCATATTCCTTATCCCTTTTATTTAATTATTTTTAAAACAAAAAAATTATAAAATAAAATAACTAGATTTTTCTTAAACGTACGAAAAATGTTGATGCAGTCAATCAAGCTTCATGTTGAGAAAGTCCACCTTTGCGGTTGTCATTTGTTTGCCTTTGGTTGAACCAACATTGCTTGTTTCTTAATAAAGTAAGATTAGACTTAAATTAATAATTTTATAAAAATGATTCAATCATAAAAATGAAAATTACACCCTAATAATGCATTATATCTTAATTGAAGGCCTTTTCTTTTGCTTGTTTATAACATTGCTTAAAGTTATTCTCTACATGCAATACAATAATAAAAATCATGTTATAGTAATCTAGTATATAAAACAAAAAATAGCACAACACACTATAAAATTATGAATAAAATGCATTAAACACATTACTTGAGTTTCATTATTTACATTCTTTAACTTCTTCTTACATGACCTTTAATTATAACCAAATTACTTGTAATATCCCACTTCAATCCTTGCTACCTCTTGTGCTTTTCTATGTCTCTTAGTTGGTAGTTTACCTTTCTTTGACTTATAAATTGGATGAAGTATATCTTGTTCATTAGACATCCTAACCTACTCTTCTTCGTATGGAACAGGATGAATGAAATAAGAATATGTTTTTAGATAGAATCTTTTTGTGAAATATGAATGAACATAGTCCTCAATCCTATACCTTATTTCCATAATACAACAAAATCGTGCTTGCAAGGCAAATCACTCAATTGCCACCCATATAAGTCCACTTATTTAAATTGAATAACATGTTGCAATCATCAAATACCTCAAACAATCCATCTATATCATACAAAACTCTCCAAATGCTCCCTTCTTCGTGGTTCTGATCATATATTTTATAACATTTAGTAGAAGATAAGTAGTTCATATCTTTGCCATTTTTTTCCTTCTTATTATTGTCTTCATTATTTTTCTTCGAACCTCCTCAAATAACTCCACGATAAATCTAAAATTTATTATTTTTAACTAATTGTTAAAAAATTTTATCATGTCATTGGTCACATGCTCTACCTTGATATTATTTGGTGGTTCATTTAGTAGTTTATTTGGAGGATGGAAATGATGAATATCTAACGTAGAAGTAGAGTAAACAATATCCAAATGATTTAATTCTACAAACAAGTCATCAATTTTTGTAAATTATTATCTATTTTTTAATAGACGTTTAGTATTATAAAAATAACATATTAGATAATACTTATCAGGTATACAACCGAAACATCTAACTTCACCAAATGGGAGAATTTTATCAATATTTTCAATTTTATTTATCTTCATAAATACCGTCAACCTATTCAAAATAATAAATGAGTTGTAATACACTCAAGGTTTAATTAATCTTTAAAGATGCCCTCCATAAAGTAACACCTTTACGTTAATTGCACACACACAAAATTATATAATTATTATTTTTATATTAAATAGATTTTTTTTTAATAAACAACATCATTAAAATTATTATTTTTTATTAATACAATCCCTTAAAAATATTCTTCTAAATAAATAACTACCTAGTAATAGCTCTTATAATAATTTAAATTATGTGACTCTAATAAATTAATAGTTAAATAATAAAAATAATTGTAAATAAAAAATCATGTCAATAAACTTTAATGAATATTATAATCATTGCAAAAATTTAAATAATATAAAATTTTAAAAGACAAAAAATAAGAAGATGGAATAAATTAATCATTTTTTGATTTCTCTTTGTATCTTACGTTTATTTCGATTAGTACCAAAATAGAAACCAAAGTTTTCTTATTGCATAATACAAATGAGCATTTAAACTTAATGTTGACATTGAAAACCCAAAACCCTATTGCTACTGGTATTTAAGCAAATTATCTTAATAACTCTACAGTCGAGCAAACCCAAAAGTAATCTTAAAATACAAGGATGTCATAGAGATAATAAATATGACTAATGTGATAATCTATTTAGAAAACTCAAGCTAAATCTGCGGAAATAAAAAAATAAAAAAAAAAAAATGAACATTTAATGCAAAATCTAAAGACCCATTGCAAAAGTTGAATCATCAACTGGTTAATCTAATTCTACCAATCATAAGAATCGCATCCATCTTAAAATCCAAGCCATTATAAATGTTAAAAAAGAAAAAGAAAAAACGAAAAGTGAATAATAAAAATATCATGTGAGCATTAAAAAAAATACATCAAAGGGAGTTTAATTTGAATTTTCAGTCCCTTGAAAAGAATTCATGGACATTGATATAAAGGTAGATCGAAAGTTCTTCTTAGGATTTGGAATGTGGCTCAAGATTTAGGAAGTTGTGTTTATGTATTTGCCCTTCAATTTGATTAAAAATATTATTTTCTTTTTTACTTTTTATTAAAGTTTTTTTATTTTTTTGCTTTTACCATTCTCATTATCTTTAAAATTTAAAATTTTATTTTAAGAACCTAACACCAAAATTATATTGTATCCTTCAGATGACTTTTTTCTAACACCGTTAGACTGCAAGGGTATGTCTGATGTTTTAAATACGTTGAGTGTATTTGTGAGGATAAATAAAAACTTAAAAATATTAGTGAAATTTTCTCACTAAATAGATGAAGCCCATTCACTCATTTTCACAGCCCTTTACATCAATTAAAGTCTTGAAATTTCATCCACATGAACATGCATTAATACACTCAACAACTCATCCTAACTGATCAATGCACTCAACTAATCATCCTAATTTCACAAATTTTTATTTGCATTAGTGCAAATGCTATAAATCTTAGAAAAAACTTCCATCTAAAACAAACGATCCTAATTAGGGGTGTCAATCGTGTCGTGTTCGTGTCGTGTTTGTTCGTATTTGTTCGTGTTATTCGTGTCGTGTTTTCGTGTTGGTTGGCACATTAAAAAATTTACTTGAATTTTTTTTGTGTTACTTATTTATAATAGTAAGAAATAACAAACCTTTAAGAATATAAAAAAAATTATTGATCAATTCTTACTAAAAAAAATTATTGATCAATTCTTACTAAAAAAAAATTATTGATCAATTCTTACTAAAAAAAATTCGTGTCGTGTCGTGTTCGGATCGTGCTATCGTGTCGTGTTAGAAATTATCACCCTAGTCCTAATATTGAATATGCAAAATCATGAACAAAAAAGCAGATGCTATTCAAGCATAATCCAAAAGAGAGAAAGATAGAGAAATTAGGTTCATAACATTTTTTTAGCAATTACAAAAGCAACAATGAACTTAGTTTTGAGCTAAGATTTATACATTTGCTGAAACTTGCACTTTTTGTGTGAGTCGAAATGCCTTTTTCACAAAGATTTTCACTCAATTTTTTTTTTGCTTCGAATCACCTTTGGCTGCCGACAACAGTAACGACTTTAATTGGGAAGCAAACATTGGGTAAGGGTTTGATGGATGGTTTTGGGGTGATGGGTTACAATAGAGTATGAAAGGGAGGGTTTTGTGAATGACGGTGGCGTGTGTGAGGGACTTTACGCAAGAAGCATTGCTAATACCAAAGAGTGGTTGTGATTTTACAATTTCACCCCTAAAACACACGGTATACTTAACGACATTCACAATGAAGTATCCTTGACATTTTGACAAAGTTAGGGTTATTTGTGAAGATATTCCAAACTCTAGGGGTATAATTAATATTTTTCCAAAAGTAAGGGTGCAAGGATTTACTACAACCAACTCAACTCGTACTACTCAAATCACACCAACCCAACGTTTTTAGTTTTGGATTTTTATTGGTTTGTATTTTTTTTTTCTTGTATTGGTTTTTATTTTATATAAACTAATTTATATTGATTAATTTATTTCTCATTTTTAAATTGTATAAGAACTGAACCAACCAAATATATTCATTTTTTATTTTTATTTCATATAATTGTTTTTTAAATTTTCCTTTTGTTTCTATACTATTTATTCAATATAATTATGTCGACTTTCATATAATTAATGGATTAATTTGTATCGCATGAATAACTTTATGAATGATTTTAGATACGAGAATAAGAGAATTTTGCCATATAAGTCATTATAATTTTTTATTGCCTACCTATCTTACTTTTAAGTAAGGGTGAACAAAAATACACAGAACCAACCCAACCTATTAAACCTAACTCAATTCAAAAAAATTGGTTTTTAAGTTTTATTGGTTTAGTTTGGTTCTTCATAATAAAAAATCGATTAATATTAGATTGATTTGGTTTTCATTTATTAAAATCTTAAAAAAATCGAACCAACCCAATTCATTTATTAATTTTTTCTTATTATATTTATATTGTTATTTTAAAAAAAATTTACTTTTCATTCACACTTAACTAAGTTTATACTTTGTACCCCTTTCAATGAATCAGTTTTCTCTCAAAAACCTAAATCAATGTCTCTTACGAGTTACTCACAACACCTCTCACAAGTCACACTTTCATACAATTCTAGTTAGTTGCCAACAGATTTTGTCCATTTTTGCCGTTAAAGTTTGGATATTTAAGTGAAATTCAACAAGCATTTCTCTATCAAATACTCTCATTTATTTTATTTTTTATCCACATTAGAGGTGTCAAAAAGGACGGGCCGGCCCGGCCCGGCACGGCCCAGCCCGTCAAATTAGCGTGCCGTGCCGGCCCTTGGCCCGTTAATTAGCGTGCCGTGCCGGCCCTTGGCCCTTATATGGGCCGTGCCGTGCCTCAGTTCTTGGCCCGTGGGCCTTAACGTGCCGTGCCGTGCCCGGCCCGTTAGGCTGTTCTTAACGGGCCGGCACGGCCCGTGACCCCTTTATTTCATTTTTTTTATATATTTATTTAATTATTTTAGTTAAAAATTATTAATAATGCTTTAAAAATTAAAAAAAGAGTCGAACTCTTAACCTCTCATTTTATAGATCGTTAGAAATTCATTAAATTATGTCTAATTTTATTTAAATGTAAAAAAAAATATTTATTTATTGGTACTTTTTTAAAATTAATTTTTAAAATAATAAAATTTCGCGTGCCGTGCCGTGCCGGCCCGGCCCAGCCCGTTAAGGGCCATGGGCCATGGGCCGTGCCGTGCTACTCATTTTGGCTAACGTGCCGTGCCGTGCCGTGCCGAATTTTCGATGGGCCGTGCCGTGCCGGCCTGGTGGGCCAACGGGCCAAATGTTTAACGGGCCGGGCCGTGCCGTGCCGTGCCGACCCGTTTGACACCCCTAATCCACATGAGATGCTAATTTTGTATTATTTAATTATTTCTCTATTATAAATTTATAATTACATCGTCTTTCATATTTTTTTCGTTAGAGTTTTCATTATATGAATAATATTATTGGATATAAAAATTAGTAAATTTTTTTTAGGTATATGATTACTATTATTTATTGCTTATTTATCTTAATAATATTTTTAATTTTTCTTGCACTTTGTGTTTTATATGGATAAGAATATTAGATAAGTGACCAAAATTTATATTTTTAAAATTAGGTATTATGATAAAATTAGCATTAGAAATTATATTACAAGAGTTTAAAAAAATTAATAAACAAAAATCATTAGCGAAACCAAACAAAAAAAAAATTAGTTTGGGTTGGATTGATTTTTCAAATTTTATGGTTCGATCCAGTTTTCATTTTTCAAAAACCTATTATATTGGGTTGATTCTAATTTTGATCTAAACCCAAACCAACTCATATATGTTCACCCCTATTTTTAAGTATTTCTTACATTTTAGTACAATATGAATAATGAATTATTAGTAACATTTGTTAATATTCTTTATTCTCTAGGGTATTTAGAACTATTTTGATGAGAATCAAGGGGGGTCGTCGATGATTCTATGATATCGATAGTTTCTTGACATCCAAAAGGGTTTATTATCAACATAACACAAGAAAATGTGCCATTTTTCAAAATTTAGAGAGTGCGATGGCATAAATATTTGGTAGCTGTTGCAACCAAGCCATGAGTTTGGTATAGAAAAACGTGCGTATCGCGTCAAAGTAAAAATATCTATGTAATTTTTAATCATAAGATTAAAATCAATGGCTTAGATTTCTTTGATTTTAGGTTTTTGTTTGTTTCCTATAAATAGTACTTTAGTTCTCAGTTGTAATTAGGGGTGTCAAACGGGCCGGCACGGCACGGCACGGTCAGTTAAACATTTAGCCCGTTGGCCCACCGGGCCGGCACGGCACGGCCCATCGAAAATTCGGCACGGCATGTTAGCCAAAATGAGTAGCACGGCACGGCCCATGGCCCTTGGCCCTTAACGGGCTGGGCCGGGCCGGCACGGCACGGCACGCGAAATTTTATTATTTTAAAAATTAATTTTAAAAAAGTACCAATAAATAAATATTTTTTTTTACATTTAAATAAAATTAGACATAATTTAATGAATTTCTAACGATCTATAAAATGAGAGGTTAAGAGTTCGACTCTTTTTTTAATTTTTAAAGCATTATTAATAATTTTTAACTAAAATAATTAAATAAATATATAAAAAAAATGAAATAAAGGGGTCACGGGCCGTGCCGGCCCGTTAAGAACAGCCTAACGGGCTGGGCACGGCACGGCACGTTAAGGCCCACGGGCCAAGAACTGAGGCACGGCACGGCCCATATAAGGGCCAAGGGCCGACACGGCACGCTAATTAACGGGCCAAGGGCCGGCACGGCACGCTAATTTGACGGGCTGGGCCGTGCCGGGCCGGGCCGGCCCGTCCTTTTTAACACCTCTAGTTGTAATAAACTTTTGACATAAATACAAAATTGACTTAAAATCAATTATTGCGAACTTAAATACTCAATTGTTCTTTTCCCAACCAACTTATCAAAGAATTTGCAAACCTTTATGACGTTTCTTCTCGTCTTATTTCGTGGTGCGTAATATCCATGAATTAAGGTGAGTTCTTACTAAGAAAAATCTAATCTTTTTCTTAGAATTTAAATGCTAATTTAGTGTTGGATCTTAGACCGTATCTCTTGTAGTTCTCAAACCATTTTGCGTTTGTCAGTCGTAAGGTTCATGCTCTTGGGTTCGCATCATATTTTAGTTTGCCCTAGTTTTTGGGTTTGCTTTCCTTCTTATTGATAAAGTTATCTCTCATTCTTGTTCTCTCACTCTTATTACCCAATATGCTCAAGCTAGGTCAACAATTTTCCACCATGGTTTGCTTTCCCTCTCATTGGTAAAGTTGTCTCTCATTTATATCTCTCATTCTTTTTCTCTCTCTTCTTAACCTATATACTTTGACTAAGTAGACAATTTTCCACCAAGGTTTGCTTTCCCTCTTATTGGTAAAGTTGTCTCCCATTTCTATCTCTCTTTCTTTTTTCTCCCATTCTTCTTATTTGATTTGCTTCGGCTAGGTCGACAATCCTGCCACCATCATTAAAAAAATCTCCTAGGTGATGAAAAGAACTAATAAACTTAGCAATTCAACTGCTATCATAATGAAATCCTGAGATGCACACATCAAAGATTAATAAGAACAAGGTGGAAAGATCCGATATATGAACAATCAACTAGCAAAAGCAAGATTCCATAACTCCAAAGGGATTGTTATTTAATTGATGTCACAAAACAACATCATTTAAGTTTAAATTGGATGGCATTTTGGTTATTATGATATTAGGTAATATATGTTTTGATCTTATCTTTTGCTTAAAGGACAATAAATATTATAGTGAAATATTTTATTTGCTCTATACTTGGGAGTTAAGTTTTACAAGCTATTTTCTTACCAAGCCAACTTGCCTATATATATTACTATCACAATATCATTCAACACACAAGGAGATATGAGAAGCGATTATCATTGTATGAGAGGAAGAAAAAAGATTTATCCTTCTTGAATTAATAAAGTCACTATTTGATTGAAGTTAATTTAGGTACTTTGAAGCAAGTAGTGATCTTTTATTGAAGAACCATCACAATATATCATTTGTGCTTTTGTCATCGTACAATATTAGAGATACTGTGTAATTTAGATTTCATTTTTAAGTGGTTATTTATTTATTTGGATATTGGTGTTTATACTCTCCACTTGAATTTTGATAGTGGATTTTTCTCAATGTGCCGTCATCAGTGGAATAGACTTTTCACATTGAAAGGTTGAAACCACTTAAATCATTGTGTACCATTTATTTTTCTTATTGCTTATTATTTTGCTATTATTCAAAATTAAATCATTTGTATAACTAAATTGGATTCAAACTTCACTTCCGCAAGTGCCAATTTTATAACAGGGACAAATCAAAGATTGATAAGAGCGGCATGGATGGGTCTAATTTGGATATGTACAGTTTACTAGCAAAATCATGATTTAATAATGTTGCAAGTTCAACGTAAGTTGTTGAGTAATTTAGTGATAGCATTTTATATTTTGTCTTAAAAAATTTATAAGCACTACAAGTTTTGATGTATGTATGAAATGATTGATTCATTTGGAAAACAAGGAGAAATATACATTTAGAGAGCAAACATGTAGACCTTAATAAAAGTGAACTGAAAGGTTAAAAAATGAAGGGGAAAATTTTCTTTTAAGTAAAAAAAAAGTGTGGTTCATTTAGATTTAGTCCCTACTTAATTGCTTAATCCATACAAAAATGAAAAAGTACTAGTGAATATTTTAGAGAAGCAAGAACACTCATGGTGACTATCATCCTGATTAAAAAATGGTTTGTTTAGTCTATAAATAGGAGAGTAACTTAGACCATTTTAGATGCCTAACACATCTTTTGCTTTTTTATTCCTTTCTAGTTATAGCTTTAAATTAAATGGTTTAATATGTATTTGAGAAGAAAATAAACAATCTCCACAAGGGAATTGATTGTTAACGAAGTAATTTAAATTATGCAGTTGCTAAGCTTTTTGCTTCTACAAACAGAGATGATACTCCATTTAGTGACTATGGGAATGTTAATTAGCCACTTCTTGTGTAATTTAAATTATCCATTTGTTCTAATTGTTTTTATAGCCGCTACATATGTGTAATCCTTACATATTTCTCCTAAAGAAACATGCATAGCAACTTTTAAACCGTGCATCAAAATATGTTATATTCAATTTTATGTATTTAATATGTTAAATATACCTCGTATGTAATGCATTACATATGCCATAAACTTTATATGTATTACATCCACCTTTATGTTATTGGTAACAACATACATCTACTTATATATTTATATATAATACGTTACATTTACTTCATCTATGAATGTAATATGTTACATTACCTCTTTAGTAGCTTGGGCTTCGATGGCCACTGGCAGGGTGATCGGAGCTCCAATGAAGACGTTAGTGGGGTGGTTGAAGTTCTAATGAGGTTGTCGACAGTGGTTGTAAGAGATGTGGTGGGATCTTATCTTGGTCCCATTTTATTGAAGTTAATAAGAATGTTTAGTCTATTTATGAAAGTAATTTGATATAAAACAAAGAGTTTTGAGGTGAATTGTTATTAATTAGAAAAAATTAATTAATTTATCAAAAATATACTATTTAGGCAAAAAAAAAATTGAAGAAAAAAAATATTAATAAACAAAACCAATTAGCAAAAAGGGATAAATTTTTTTCATAAAACTACTTAACCCAAACTAAACTAAAAAATTTGTTCAAGTTGAATTTTATTTTTTAAAAATCGATCATATTAATTCGATTTTAATTTTGATCTAAACACAAACTAACCCATATATACACACACCCTTAGCTAAAAGTGTGCATGCAATAGACAATTGTGATTACAAAAATTATAAATTATAAAATATCCCAATAAAAACACATCTTTAGATTACCTTTTTAGTTTGAAAGAAAATATGCAATTAAGTTATGTTTGGTTGACTGTAACATGAATTATAAAAAAAATGATTTAAGATACTATTATGTTTAGATTAACTATTAATCTGTAATAGAATGAAAAATAATATATTAGTCGCAGTAATCTTCATTTCTCCTCTACACTTATCAAAAATACGCTGTAATGTTTTATTTTCTTTATACATTTATATAATCATTTATAATTTTTATTCTCATTTTATTTCATTTAAAAATTAAAAAAAAATAATTTTCTACACTCAAAAATTTCCTTCTTTCCAATTCTTGTTAATTTATTTTTATAGTTTTATTATTAACGTTTCAATCAGTTTTTAATATCATTTTTCACTATATTATTGTTTGTCTTTATACTAATTTAATAAGATTTGTTTGTCACCGAACAGGTTCTCAAAAGGCAAAGGAATAAAAAAAAGCTCTCATTCGGTAAAAAAGTCGTAAAAAAGAGTAATACATAAGTAGAAGTGTAGAACACAAAGGTGGGATTAAATCATTAAATTAATTACAGCGCTGGTGGACGCAGAGCCGTAGATGACAAAAAAAAAATGAAAATGACGACAACAACAATAAAATTAATTTTTATTTCCTTTCTTAAATCAATTTTTTTTTACTTTTTAAAATTTTTTATTTAACAGTTTTTTTCTTTTCATTTTTCACCTAATATTTTCATATATATATATATATATATATTTTAAAATAAATAACAATAAAATTAAACATAACTAACTACTGTAATTTTATATATTTTCACTTATTGTTTTTATATATTTTTAAATAAATAAATAACAAAAAAATTTGAATATGAACTGAGAACTTCAATTTCATATATTTTTCACTCTTTGTTTTTTTATACATACTAAATACAAAGCAAAAAAAAAAAAACACAAAAATTGATAAGAAAGATAGAAGCTCACAACTTAACTGATTTTCAAAATGATATAATGCATGATTCTAAATGGAAAGGCTTCCAAAAAGCTCTCAGCACTCAATGACATTAAAACATGCATAAAGTATCATGTCATAAAGACGTGAGAGACTTCTTGGAACAACATACAAGTTTAAGGATATGAAAATATTTTTAAAAAGTGAATATAATGCTAAGTAACCAAAGTAAAGGAAAACAATTACCAAGTCTTCATGAAGAACTTAAGTAATTTTGGATACTAGCAATTTCTAAACACTTTTCACTAAAATTAACATACACCTTTTTTTTAGGTATCACTAAATCACAAATTTTTAAATTGTTTAGAAATTAGACATTAAGAGCTGTTTTATAATATATAACATGATTCATAATTTTATGTAAATCAATACATCATCAAACTTTAGTATAAATTTTGATCACAATTATACAGGTATAGCGTAGTTGTTATACAATTGTGCATGTTAGACAAAAAAAATATATACTTTTATAATAAAAAGGACATTTATTAGAAAAAAAAAATAGCATGGAAAATAATAAACAAATGAACCAAGGGCATTAGAAGCAACTTTTTTTTTTTAATAAGTGGAGTATTTTAGTGGCTCATCTTAGGACTGGACACAGGTCAGGTTGGATCGAGTAATGCTCAAACCGTCGGGTTCGGACTCATAAAATTTATAACCAAAATTGGCCATAACAATTTCCAACCCAACCCAACCCATTTTAGACGGGTTGGTTGGGTTAGGCTTCTAATGTGCCTTTGGGCTTTTAAATATCTTTTTTTTTGTTTTTTTGTTTTTTTTTTTTTATGCATGAATTGATTCTAAATAGGTAAATATGACTAATAACTAAGTAAAATGAGTTCCACACACGTCATGAATTGTTCTTATTTCTGAATCATATAACAAAAAATACATATAAGCTTGTAAATTAAAACCCAAATTATGGTATTCAATTATTCATACTAGAAACTAGAGTTTATTATCCATCAAAACAAAATGGCTAAAAATAACATATTAACAAAACTAACAATAAAGTGATTTCAAAATACCTTCAAACCTATTGACAATAATAGATCATCAACATCTAATCATCTATCATCTTACATCTTCAATAAAATTCTAAGAAATTATAGTAATTAACAATACAAAAATATTATATTATAATCCATATTGAAAAAGTTTTTAATTACGGATCTAATAAGCCTAGAGGGGGGTGAATAGGTTATTTTCAATTTTCAACAAATATTATATAATCTAATCACAACGGCCAGACATGCAATCGCGTGTAAAGATAAATGCGGAATAATAAAACGACACACGATATTTTTAGGTGGAAACAACCTAGGCCACAACAATGACCTAAGAGGAAAACCACCGGTCCACCGGACCACCTAACTATCCACTATGAAAATAATGTTCAATTACAACCATAGAGTCCAGAAACTACCCGTCGCAGATAGATCCCCCTTTCTGTAATTTACTTACGAGCCGCTTGCTCCTTTCACAGCCTCCAATAGTTAGATGTCTGGATCCGGACCAACGTTCCGATCTACTTGAGTCACACAAGATCAACCGAACCCGTCACCTTCGGTAATTTCGAGTCACACGAAATACCGAACCTGTCACCTGTAACGTTAGCACAAAAACACAAGTGCAATGTGTGTCCTAGAGCGGATTCAAACAATAAACAATCCTAACTAGCAGATTCAATAACATGCGATGTAAAAACAGGATCAGCTAGCAAACTCTAGAACATTCAATATTAAGCTCAATATCATGCAAATCAATTAGGCATATGAATAAAACATGAAAAAGCCTAAGAACAATAGATGAAGAGAATAAGCACAATTCAGATGCTAGAAAGTATTAGTGCTGTATAATTCTAAATGCTCAAGTTGATTGATTATGCACAAACATCCCTTCACTTATATAGAGTCCAATCCTAGCTCAAATAGGATTTGCAATTCACTATAACTCTACTCATATCAGGATTTAGTTCTCAAAAGAATTCTTCTCATACAATGATTCTATTCACATCAGCATTTATTTCTCACAAGAATTCTACTCATACAAGGATTCCACAATTAAAATAATCCTACGCAAATAAGGACTCTATTTCCAAAACACTTTTATTCACACAAGGATTCTACTCATACAAGGATTCCACAATTAAAACAATCCTACGCAAATAAGGACTCTATTTCCACAACACTTTTATTCACACAATGATTCTACTTTCTTAACACTTCTACTCATACTAGAATTTTGCTTTCTCATTAAATGAGTCAAATTGATAAAAGTAACACATGGATCGAATACACAAAAAGAGTTTGAGTAGGAATATAATACTGGCTCGATCGATCGACAGGCCATCTCGATCGATCGAGAAGGTCTCGATCGATCGATACACAAAACTCGATCGATCTAACTCAAGCAGAGAGAACCTGGATCGAAGTTGTTCTATACTCGATCGATCGAACAGGGTTCGATCGATCTATCCAATTGCTCGATCGATCCAGTCCAAACAGAGAGCACCTAGATCGAAGTTGTCTCAGTCTCGATCGATCGATCACTCGATCGATCGAACAATACTCTCGACCGATCGACCAACATGTGCACAATACATTTTTCGTTACGATCCATACTAAGTGTCGTGCTCAATTGTGTGCAGATGTATGCATGATGGAATATTTTACCTGTCATATGGGCGTTGCAAGCTTGGTGACTCCATCATCTTGTATCGTCTGATTAATCGTTGAATTCCTATTCTAGATTACAATCAAACATTTTGTCCACGAAAATTGTCAATACAAAATAAACCTTACAATCTCCCCCTTTGGCATTTTCGTGTGACAAAACTACTCTCTCACTACATAACGCTCATGGTTAAAATATCATTACATCAATTACATAGTGGACTGTCTATGATCTGGTGGACCATCTTCGCTTGATACTTGATACGCTCGGTCCACTGAAATTAGACAAACAAATAGCACACAATTTTGGCTTGAAAGCCTCATTGCTTATTAGTTCAGTGTACATAAAGGTGCGAATGAAATATAGTGTATGTGCAACATGAATCTTTCTCCCCCACAACTAATAAATGCAACATCTCCCTCTAAATCTAATCTCATAGCAACATGAACCTTTCTCCCCCTTTTTGGCATACGAAATTGACAAATCATGAAACACTAAAGATAATAAGGGTCACTCTCAACAAGGTGGGCTAAAAATGCATAAGAGCACACATGTATATGTCCAAAGCATGTAGGAGGAATTGCATAAGTCAAAAGAAGAATAATGAAATATGTATGCAATGACTCCCCCTAAGTTCTATGACTCTCTAGACGAAAAACAAATTCAAAAGAAATTTTTTTTTTTTTTTTTATTTACCACACAAAGTAATGAACTCATTTAACACGAATAAGCATACAACCAATTGAAAAAATTATTTTTGCTTAAATTTTGATTATTCATTGTATTAGCAAAATAAATAGGTCACATAAGCACACTAACACATATAATGGCATATTGACATTCACTTAAGGTAGTATACAAATGTGAACTCCACTTGTATTCCAATAATTTCATTTATGACCAATTTTAAGAGACTCAAAAGAAAATAAGTTCATCTATCATGCTAAATCATAATTGAGTCATCAATCTTACATAATAAAATATGTCTATGAAAAAAGAGATTTTTTTTTTTTAAAAAAAAACATTTTTGCTCTTTCTTTTTGTACATGCCAAATAGAATTTCTTAATTAATTTTTTTTTTTTTTAAAACATGTACGAGCCATAAATCTAATACGATGACTTTCACACTAGTTATGAGGTAGCCCTCTCCGCTCACTACGGTAGCTTCACACATCATAGTAGGTAGCCCTCTCAATACTAGTTATCTCCCTAAGATGAAATATTTAAAAAATAAGAAATAGAGCTCAATATAATTTCGCAATCAAGATTAGCTCAAGTCTTAGAGTCTTTCAGAATTAATCATAAACTTCATAGATGACATACATGAGTGTTCAGTGGGTGTGTGCATAAGTTCAGTCAATAGTGTCATCATATGGTAACAAAGTAAATATGTGCAGAATTTTGAATTTTAGCATAGAATATACAATGAGAATCAAAATATGCCACAAAAGATAAGGTTGTAAAAGTATAAGCATCATTTGAATCCAAAACCTTGTAGACCCCCCCTTTTTTTTTTTTTTAATCCAAAAAAAAATTAACAACAAAAAACGAAATAAACCAAAAAAAATACTCACCTAGGGTCATTTAAGCACTCAAACAAAAGTACCTAGGTGGTCTAGCAATAGTGATCAATTGATAGGAAACATGCAATCTTTCCTAACCCAAATTTTCATGAATTTTGATTTCTTTATGTTTTTGGGTTGAGACTTAATTGCATTAGATTTTAAAGGCATACTCTTAGGCTCATATTTCCTATTCAAATTCAACATAGGCATGGTATGATGATAATTATGAGTTCTATACCTATAAGCATGAAGATGATCATTAAATCGAAAAGCATTCATCAAAAATCTACAGTTAGGTCGAATATGGCCTTTTCTACCACAATGATGACAAACAGGCACAAACTTAACAGTTTTAGCTCCTACGGTTTTAGTGAGTGTTTGTGCAGAATTTGTAGCAGTAGAGATAAAGTTAGAAGACTTTACAAATGTAGTTTTTGAAGTGGAAGGTGTACAGTTTTCTTCTGAAAATCCAAGTCCACTTGTATCACCGAAAGGCTTACCAATGCTCAACATCTTGTCTAGTCGTTCAGCTCCAATTGTTAATCTTTTGACAGTTTCCTTTGATTGCTCCAATTCCTGCACAAGCTTTGAATTTTCCTGTTCAATACCTGCAAGACTTAAACTTAACTTGTCAAAATGCTCAGACAGTTCAACTTTTTCTTTTTCTAAAACTGATAAATTAAGGTCTTGCAAATTGATCTGTTCATTCAGCTTTGTTACAGTTATGAGTAGTTTATCTTTTTCTTTCTTGCATTTAATTAAATCAATAAATAACTCCTCAAAACTGTTTGCATTAAATTTATCAAGGATACGTTTACTTCCCTCTTCATCTGAGTCAAAGTCTGACTCACTGGAGTATCCACCAACAGTTGACGTAAAAGCTACGTAGTTGGTGTTAGCTTTTTCTGACCCACTAGCTTGATCTTCATCACTTTCTGTGTCACTAAGGGTAGCATTGAAAGCTTTTCCTGTTTTCTTCTTCTTGTTGGCACAATCTGCTGCATAGTGTCCAAAACCATTGCATTCAAAACATTTAGGTCCAGTGGGTTTAGATTTCTTACTTTCTGAACTCATTGGGGTGAATTCTCTTCCCTTACGATCTTTTCTGTTGAACATTCTCTTGAGTTTTCTAGCAAGTGTGAGTAGCTCTTCATCATCACTATCACCATCGTCAGCATTGGTGGTTTTGAGAGCAATTCCAATGTTCTTTTTGGGTGCTGGAAAGTTCATCTCAAATGTTTGAATTGACCCAACTAGTTCTTCAATCTTCATGGTGTCAATGTCTTTGCTTTCCTCTATCGCTGTAACCTTTGCTTCAAAGCGTTCTGGTAATGAGCATAAGACTTTTCGAACCAACCTGCGTTCATCAATTTTATCTCCAAGATTTGAAGAAGAGTTAGCAATATCACATAAATCAGCATAAAACTCAGAAAACGTTTCATCCTCCTTCATTCTAAGATTTTCAAACTTAGTAGCTAACATGCGAAGTTTTGTTCGTTTAACTTGGGACGTGCCCTCATGGGCAACCTCTAAAGTATCCCAAGCAGCCTTAGCAGTTTCAACATTAGAGATACGTCGGAATTCATCCGGCGACACAGCACTAAAAATAGCATTAATCCCCTTTTGGTTCCAGCCACTACCAATTCTATCTTGGGGAGTCCAATCAATCCTAGGTTTAAGTGTGACAACATTATCCTTGGTAACCGTAGGTGGTTCCCAACCATAAAGCACAGAGTTCCAAACACTTTCATCTAAGGAACGTAAAAAGGCTCTCATACGAGCTTTCCAATATGGGTAGTTAGACCCATCAAAATAAGGTGCACGGGTTGTAGAAAAACCCTCTCTCATATGATCCATAATAAGGTCCTAGGCAAACACTAAGTATATCTAGTGACCCATTATAATCCATATTGAAAAAGTTTTTAATTACGGATCTAATAAGCCTAGAGGGGGGTGAATAGGTTATTTTCAATTTTCAACAAATATTATATAATCTAATCACAACGGCTAGACATGCAATCGCGTGTAAAGATAAATGCGGAATAATAAAACGACACACGATATTTTTAGGTGGAAACAACCTAGGCCACAACAATGACCTAAGAGGAAAACCACCGGTCCACCGGACCACCTAACTATCCACTATGAAAATAATGTTCAATTACAACCATAGAGTCCAGAAACTACCCGTCGCAGATAGATCCCCCTTTCTGTAATTTACTTACGAGCCGCTTGCTCCTTTCACAGCCTCCAATAGTTAGATGTCTGGATCCGGACCAACGTTCCGATCTACTTGAGTCACACAAGATCAACCGAACCCGTCACCTTCGGTAATTTCGAGTCACACGAAATACCGAACCTGTCACCTGTAACGTTAGCACAAAAACACAAGTGCAATGTGTGTCCTAGAGCGGATTCAAACAATAAACAATCCTAACTAGCAGATTCAATAACATGCGATGTAAAAACAGGATCAGCTAGCAAACTCTAGAACATTCAATATTAAGCTCAATATCATGCAAATCAATTAGGCATATGAATAAAACATGAAAAAGCCTAAGAACAATAGATGAAGAGAATAAGCACAATTCAGATGCTAGAAAGTATTAGTGCTGTATAATTCTAAATGCTCAAGTTGATTGATTATGCACAAACATCCCTTCACTTATATAGAGTCCAATCCTAGCTCAAATAGGATTTGCAATTCACTATAACTCTACTCATATCAGGATTTAGTTCTCAAAAGAATTCTTCTCATACAATGATTCTATTCACATCAGCATTTATTTCTCACAAGAATTCTACTCATACAAGGATTCCACAATTAAAATAATCCTACGCAAATAAGGACTCTATTTCCAAAACACTTTTATTCACACAAGGATTCTACTCATACAAGGATTCCACAATTAAAACAATCCTACGCAAATAAGGACTCTATTTCCACAACACTTTTATTCACACAAGGATTCTACTTTCTTAACACTTCTACTCATACTAGAATTTTGCTTTCTCATTAAATGAGTCAAATTGATAAAAGTAACACATGGATCGAATACACAAAAAGAGTTTGAGTAGGAATATAATACTGGCTCGATCGATCGACAGGCCATCTCGATCGATCGAGAAGGTCTCGATCGATCGATACACAAAACTCGATCGATCTAACTCAAGCAGAGAGAACCTGGATCGAAGTTGTTCTATACTCGATCGATCGAACAGGGTTCGATCGATCTATCCAATTGCTCGATCGATCCAGTCCAAACAGAGAGCACCTAGATCGAAGTTGTCTCAGTCTCGATCGATCGATCACTCGATCGATCGAACAATACTCTCGATCGATCGACCAACATGTGCACAATACATTTTTCGTTACGATCCATACTAAGTGTCGTGCTCAATTGTGTGCAGATGTATGCATGATGGAATATTTTACCTGTCATATGGGCGTTGCAAGCTTGGTGACTCCATCATCTTGTATCGTCTGATTAATCGTTGAATTCCTATTCTAGATTACAATCAAACATTTTGTCCACGAAAATTGTCAATACAAAATAAACCTTACACATATAATAATCCAAATAAAAGAAATATTAGAGCTCAAATACAAAAGATAATAATCACTAGCTAGTAGGTACCAAACTTAGTAAATCAAAACAACCAAATTCCAAATTCAAGCAAACTAAAAAGCCACCAAGTTTTTATGAACCTACATTATAAACATAAAACAAAATGTTAGTTTCAAACCAAAAATCAATATAAAAAGAATATCATTTTAAAAAAGATGAAAGGATGATGCAATATAACTTGAGTACTCAAAATTCAACCAATATATAACTTTCCTAGCTACTCATTTATGTTGATACATGAAATAGGAACCTCTAAAAATGAGAGAAAATAAAAATTAGTAAATGAACATATTATCAATAAATACAACATGATTCAACATCTTTACATAATGACAAGTCTTCGACATCTTTCACCTATTGAGTACAAATAAAAAGAGAGCTTAGCCAATTCTGAGTGCATACTAGAGCTTCCACCATCTTTGGACTTAATGAACTTCGGAATGGATCAAAAATATGTCCACTAGTATTAAAGTCATTGTCAGATGCTATAGTGAAAACTTGAACATCTAAGACGTCCTTAGCAAGCATATAAAGAATAGGATAGTTGGTCTTATTAAGCTTCCACCAACTGAGAACATTAAAATTTTAATTTTTTGCATTCTCACATAACTCACACAAATACTTATCCAAATCGGACTTTCCCCTTAGTGATTCAGTTTGTTCTTGATAATTAATGTAATGATTATCCAAATCACAATCACCATAATCATCTAAATCCACAATAGTTTTGGACACCTCATTGTTGTTTTTCACTTCACTACCACATATCCAAGTTTTGAATAACAATCATAAAAATCTTTCAATGATTTTTTCACCCATTCTATTATTGAAGGAATAAGATCACTTGCATAAACTCTTTCAATACAAAAAATCAAATATTTCATCTTAAAACGAGGATCCAAATTATAGCAATAAACAATAATTTATTTATATTTGTAATTTTTTTCCAATATTTATCATACTTGGCTTTCATGCTTGTAGCTACATTTTTCAACAATTCATTTTTCAAAGTTCCACATTGAATTAAATTTCCTTGAATTTGAAATAATTCAGTAAAACAAAAATTAGAAGTGACTTGTAAATATGAACTAAACTTTTGGGTCACATCATAAAAGCTTTTCAAAAATTTAACAAAAATCTTAGCCTTTTTTCAATCACTAGAAAGTGAAAGCCTATCCACACTAGTTATTATGACACACATATTTACCATCATCATTGGCCAATCTTTCAAAAGCTTTTTCAAATTTAATAACAGATTGTAACATTAAGAAAGTTGAATTCCATCTAGTACTCACATCCAATACAAGCAACCCTTTTGATTCAATTTTTTCCTTTTCTATGCATGACTTAAACTTTTGAAACCTTGTCAGAGATGACCCAACATATCTAACAGCATGACGAATAGGAGAAATTGAGCTATTAAGTTCTTTTAATTCATTTTTAACAATCAAGTTTAGAATATGTGCATAACACCTAACATGTAAATAATCATATTTCAAAAAGCAAGAATTCCAACCGAGTAATTTTTTCTTTAGATAACGTACTGTTACATCTTTTGATCCAACATTATCAACAATTATTAAAAAAAGATGAGTTATTTCCCAATCATTTAAACAAGCCTCAACAGGTTTTTCAAGAGCTTCACCCTCATGTGTTAGAACTTGACAAAAATTTAATATTCTTTTTTACAATGTCCAATTATTATTAATAAAGTGAGCAGTGATACACATATAACTTATATTTTGTAAAAAAGACCATAAGTCTGTGGTGATAACTTATATTTTGTAAGGAAGACCATAAGTCTGTGGTGATAGAAATCCTTGACTTATTTTTTACCAAAAAATATTTTAATTTCTTCTTTTCAGCCACAAATAATTGCAATACATCCCCAACCACTATTCTCCTAGATGGGGGAATAAATTTAGAACAAGCAACTGAGCAAAAGTGTTTGAACCCTTCACATTCAACAAATCTAAATGATAACTCATCCAAAATAACCATTTTTTTCAAAGCATCGCTACATGCCTCTTTGCTAAATAAAACCGCAACCAAGTTACATTTATTCTCACCATCTACATTCTACACCCAATTTATAACTAGTGAAAGATAAAAATCTTTTTGTCTTTTATTCTCTACTTTAAGTGGACAGTTTTTGCATCCATTAAATAGGTGATTCTACATACTAGTAGTTTCAACTCTTCTTGTGTCACATGCATAGTCTTTTCCACAATAATTACAAGTGGCCTTAGGATCATTGATATCTATGGGTGGAAGAAGTTTTGAAAAATGATACCAAATTTCAGATTGTTCCCTATTTTGATTTCCACTTTTCTTTTTTGGTTTGTGCATGGGTGGTTTACATGCAAGTTTAAATGCCTTAGGTTCTAAAATAAAATTTTCATCAATGGTGAGCAAATGATCAGAATCAACATCCATAACTAATAAACCACAAGCAAATCAACCTAATAATTAAATATAAACATTAAAACAAAACATTAAAAAAAGTATAACAACACATTAAAACAAATATCAATAGAATGGCAGGCTGGCATCAAGTTGTTCATGTTAGGAAATATATAATCAATAATATAGCAAACACGCATAAAAAAAAAAAATTACAAGTGTGAACTCAATAAAAATAATGTGAGTGAAAATATTTAGTCTTCACTCTTCAGAAGCCACATTCAATGAACCTGTAAAAATAAAAAAAAATACATGATTATAGAGAAATAAAAAATCCCGAGCAAAACAAAGAGAGATATCCAACAAAAACCCCCAATTTGGGTCTTAAGAGCAAAATAGAGAAACTTATTTGACAAAGTAGCGAGAGAGAGTTTATTCATAAACACACCTTAGAAATGTGGATAAATAATGAGGATTGAGAGGAGTTACTAGAAGATGAAATAGGGCTTGAGATGAGTTGAAGAAAATGGGTTTGAAAATAGGGAAGGAACTGTTTCAGTTTCACGCGGCGCTAGGAGGGAATGGAGAATGGGAATAATATATATACCTAGGTTAAATAAGGAAGAGGGTTATTTAGGAGTTTTTTATTTTACCTTTTCTTTATAACCATTAAATATCTACATAAAGCCTAAATTCACACAAATTGAAAATAGCCTAGTGGTTGAGTGCTTTACGGTTTTGCCAAAGGAGCAGGGTTTGAATTCTAGGTAAGTTATTTTTTAGTTAAATTCGGCTGAGTTGGGTTACAACCCGTTGCTCCAAATCACAACCCGTGTTCGATCGATAACTCTTGGCTGGGTTAGGTTACAACTCGAATTACATAAACATAAAGACAAACTCGGCCAACCCATGACGGGTTGGGTTGTGTTGAGTTGGCGGGTCGATTGGGTTAGTTGATAATTTGTCCACTCCTTCATCTTAAGTCATTTTGCTTTTAAAAATGAGCAAATTCATTTCAATTTATATTATTATATTTAAATTAAAGAAAAGTACACATACGATAAGGAGTATTGTTAGAATTAAACTACTCTCCTTCATTTGCTTCCTTTTTTTTAATATAATAATCTTATGTTCACAAATATTGTACGATATATGAAAGTTTTTTTAAACAATAAATCAACTTTATAAAATTACATGATTATAAATTTTGACTTTTCAACACAAAAATTATAATTTTTTTGTTAATATAATATATAGTTATTTATTATTAATTTTATCAATATTTACTAGAATAAAATCAAAATATTGGGTCAATAATGTGTCTAACTAATCAAGCTAATTATTGAAAAATTGAATAAAAAATTAACAATATTATATACACAAATATTCATTATTTTAACTAATGTGATATTTTATTATTTATTATAGTTTAGTGGGTCTGACCGTAATTACTAATAAAATTATGCCATGTTATTTGTGATACATCTCAAGTTTATAGCATTTTTTATAATAATAGATATATGATATCTTAACAAAAAAAAATATTTAATTGTATAGTATAATCTGCTTTATTCATAAATTTTATTTTTAACACTTTCAAGAAAAAAATATATGTTTTTTAATATTGTAAGAAATGAGCATATGTTTTTTTATTGAAGAAGTTAAAAACAAAATAGTTAAATAACTGAATTATTTATGTATTAGAGGTGAAAAAATAGTTATATGCTTAAAAATAAAAAATAAAAATGTGACATATTTTTAGCATAGTATTTTTGTGTAAAAAAAATTGTAGTAAATAAAAAAGATTAGTTGATTTTTCACAATATTTTTTATCATTTAAGTATTTTTTTAATTTAAATATAATAATATAAATTAATTTAATTTATTAATTTTTAAAAGTAAAGTTACTTATGACTAAAATATTACACTTACAAAAAAACGAAGGTGATTTTTATTGCACTTAATAAATAATAATAATAATAATAATAGAAAAAAGATGAGACAAAAAGAAAGACCACGCGTAACAGCATCTGCCAAAGGAATTTCTTACCAACAGAGACTTCGAGTTCAGACTTGAAAATTACGGACTAGTTTAAGAGCCCTCTACATTTCTCATTGCTAAATTGTAATTCCCACTGAACAAAAGCTGAAAAAAATGGCCTCCATGTCTTTCTCTGCACCTATACATACTTATATTCGTTCAAAGGCAAATCCAAAATTTTCTCCTTCAAAGCAGGCCTTGACTTTCTCAATCCCATCGATTAAATCCTCATTTGGATCCTCTAAATCAGCCTTTCTTCAAAATGGGTTCTCCTTACCATCACCAAATCTTAGTGGGTTTTTATTCAATTTTCGATCTTCTGGTGTTTATGCAAGAGCAGCCACGGAAAAGAGTCTTTATGACTTCACCGTCAAGGTATCTGTTTGATGAAATACCTGTGTCTGCTTTTTTCAGTTTGTCAATTGGGTGAAATAATAGCTTTTGTTCTATGAACCGTAATTTAGTTCAGATTTTTATATGACCTATTTTGAAGTCTAACTTTTGAACCATATTTGCAACTCAATTTTGCTTCAACATGGTGAATTTCGTAACTAGCTGAAATTGATATTTGCTTGAATCTGTTATAGAATCTCAGCAGAAGCGTTGGAAAATTTAGAAGAAATAGCAAAAAAATGTTAGGAATAGATTAGAGTTTAGAGAAATGATATAAAATCAATGCTTTTTTTTTTTTTTTTTAAATGAGGATGAATTTAAATAGTTTAATGTTTACTTTCTAACCTCCTATTGATTTTATGGGCAACTATTTATTCATAAGTCTAAATAGTTAAGTGTGCTGGCCTAGCACACTTGAGGGTGAGTTGTAGTGGATGAAATAATTGTTGGAACTTAAACTTTTGAGAGCATTGATGATCAACACACTTAAAAGCGGTATCAGAGTTTGTTTGTATTTTTTGCAAGTGGGCTAACATCATATTAATCTGTAGTATGTGGCAGAGGCCAAGGTGAGTTGGCGTCGTGTCAACTAGTAAGTGGGTTGACATTGTATCAACTAGCAAGTGAATTGACAATAAATCAACTAGTAGAAAACCAAGTTGGTTAGAAATGCCGAAATGTTGTCACAAGACAAGGATTGAGTCCTAGGCTGTTATTGAGGGGGAGATTATGGGATATCTCAAAAGGCAATGGGCACGTAGGGAGGTGGAGTTAAATGGTATAATATTAATCTTTGAATCATCAATTGATTTGTAGAAGAATATGTATGGACAACCATTTCTTCAAGACTCCGTAGTTAAGGTTGGTTGACCTCTAGAGAACATTCTCTATTTTTGGTAAGAATTACGGCATACATGAGACACCACCAATCACAGCTGAGCGCCTAATCACTACAACTTAGCTTAACAAACTAGACTAACAACTTGTGAAACAAACTTCTCTAATCACTTGAGATCCGTACCTTTAAAAAAAATTGGAAACTTTTCATTATTGACCCTTTTATATGAAATACACAATAGTATTTCATATAGTTGTATGCTTATATACAACACTGTTGTATACAAGCTCAGAAATGTTGTATGCTTGTTGAATGAAAGGGAAGAAGAGGGAGAAAGCTTGAGGAGATTAATAATGAAATTCAATACGTAAACATGGGTCATATTATTTACTTATCCAAAAATAAAAATTATATTTGAGGCACAATATCTATAAAGGTTGTGTGTGGTGCTGATGCTCAGTGATGTTTGATGCAGGATATTGATGGAACAGATGTTGCTTTAAGCAAATTCAAGGGGAAGGCTCTATTAATTGTCAATGTTGCTTCAAAATGGTATTGACTATTAAATGATGTGTTCAACAGTACACCTATTGATTTTACTTTTTAAGTTGAGTTTTGTCTATTCTCTAATACAAAATTAAGCATGCGTGTTTAATCAACTAAAGAAATTAATATTCTGTTCATTTCAGTGGTTTAACGACTTCAAATTATTCAGAATTATCTCATTTATACGAGAAATACAAAACTCAAGGTATGGTGCACCTTTGTAATAAGTTTTCTAACCATTTATTTGTCCTCTTTGCAAGGTTCTAAAAGGTGGAAACGAGTACTAAGGCTGTAGGCCCAAATGAGGCAAGGCGGTGTGAGGCGTAAGCCTCAATTAAAAATAAAAACTACATAGAATTATGAATAAACTATTAAATAAAGTAAAAATACACTAAAAGTTAAGACAAAATGCATAAAATATAATAATAGCATAAGTAATTTAGGGGGCGTCTATTATGTCTTCACTCTTCAATAAGCAAAAAATGGAAATATGGCGGCATCTAGAAAAATATATGAATATATTTGCCACTTGCCAGGTCGGTTTGTATTTTCTATGGGTCCCTTTATTTCTTCTTCTGTTTATATCTTATAAGAGTTTCTTCGTTTTCTTCTCTCTTTTTTCATTTAATAAGTTGGGCTTTTCATAAATAAACAGATAAACATATATTCATGGAAGAGGCGTAAGTCTCATAACGCCTCAAGGCGCACCCCTCGCTAAAAAAGGCATAAATTCCAAATTATGTAAAAGAGGCGATAGCCTCAAGGCCCCCAACCACTGCCTCACCTCCTTGATGCGTTTTTTGGAACCTTGCCTCTCTGCCTCTCTGTAAATAGTCTAAAAGAACATTGAATAGTCACTTAAATTTCATATGGAGGGTTGACAAGTAAAAGTCAAGTGTCTTATACATAATGGAAATGTCAACTTCTGAAGGAACTTGTGTCTATGCAATTTCATTGTAGGATTTGAGATATTAGCTTTCCCTTGCAATCAGTTTGGAGGCCAAGAACCAGGGCAAAACCCAGAAATCAAGCAATTCGCTTGTACAAGATTTAAAGCTGAGTTCCCAATCTTTGATAAGGTTTATAAACTTATTTCATTCCTACATGACATGGTTTGTTAAGATGTGTACATGAGATTTTAAAAGATGTGAATGGCAGGTTGATGTGAATGGACCGAACACAGCTCCCGTTTATCAGTTTCTGAAATCAAATGCCGGAGGCTTTCTGGGTGACATGATCAAGTGGAATTTTGAGAAATTTTTAGTGGACAAAAATGGTAAAGTTGTTGAAAGATACCCGCCAACAACATCTCCATTTCAAATTGAGGTATGTTCTCCCTTTTTTAATTGAGTTTCTTTTTTTCAAAAAATGAGAATTTTATGACATTTATAAAGAGTTTGACATTTACGGATCATAAGTAATTAAGTAGCGTTAATTAGCCAATGGCGAGCTTCATTGTTCAGATGAGTAGGTATCTAATTTCCTTCCGAGTTCATTTCATGGTGATTTTACATGCCAACTTGAATCTTCTCAAAATTCTATTGAGGGGTCAACTTGATTTCTTCTTAGATCTATTTTAGACTCCCTCCCTGATCATGATATTCAAACTTGCTCTAAATTTAAATCGTGTCCCACATTTCAAAATGAGAGACATTTTTCTTGTTTTTGCCATTTTATGCTTAAATCCGAGATTATAAGAGAAGGATTTGATGCTGCATTAGAAGAGCAACTGAGTTAAATTTTTCGAACTTTTTATACCTTGTGGTTTTTGGTGTTTTATAGTCTCTTAAGCTCTGCTAGGCCTCTTATGTTTGCAATAACATTAATTTGAATTAAAATTGGTAATTGTTGAGTTGTAGACACTTCTTTTCCAAAGTGTTCTATTTATAAATGTTTATGATTAGGTTAAGGTTTTTATAAATCATGTAATTTTTCAAAATGTATATTTTAGACATATATCTTTTAAGATATATTTCTATGATATTGTAATTCTTCAAAATATACACTTTAGTCTTCTATTTTTAAGATATAATTGAGAATTTGTAAAATAAAATATGAAAAGTAATATATATTTTTAAATGAATATTAAAAATTTGATTTTTAAAATAATATAAGTAAATAAAAAACTTAAATTTGAAATGGATTAAAAAAATGAAGATTAAAGATTTAAAATTTTGAAAAACATTAAATTTAAAAAATTAACAAATTTAAAAAACACAAAAAATCAATATATATTTTTTCAATTTTTTTTATTTCAAATATAAGTTAAATGTCTTTTTTTTTTTTTAAATTAAAAATTAAAAATTTTAATTTTTTATTAATTTCAAATTTTTGAATTTTTTCTTACTTTTTTTATTTTATTTTTTAAAATTTCAAATTTATCCTAAAAAAGTTATTAGGACTTGATTGTAACCTTTGATGAATTACAGAATTCTAGGGGTATACTTTAAAAGATAGAGAATTAAAGTGTACATTTTGAAGAATTATAGGATCTTAGGGTATGCATTGAAAAATTGCAGGATTATATAGATTTTAACCCTTTATGATTCATATCACGAACTCCAATGGCCAATGTATTTGGTTTTAGAACAATAGATGTAAACACAGCCGGCAAAATCTGAGTTTGTTAAAAAAAATATATATGTTTATATACAACTCTATTGTCATATAATATCTATTTGGCTGGTTTTTGTAATTTTTCTTTTTCTTTTTTTACAAATCATTTCAGAAGGATATACAGAAGCTACTTGCAGCATGAGTATAGGGTTGCACACGCATCCTTGGTAACATTCCTTTGCTGGCAAAGGTGAAAGAATAAATACATCCAAATTGCCGGTTTCGGCCATACAAACTCGGTTCGGTTTTTTATTTTTATATATTTGTTAGGAAGCTAATGACGCCTTTTTTATCTCCCTACTTTTGTTTAGAATGTTAGTTACAAAGAAGATTCAAATCAAGTAAGAATGAGTTATGAAGCACCTTATATAGAAGAAGTGTATTTTTCACTTAGTAATGGTAAATTTCAAGTCATTTACGATTTGTCTCAACTGGTGAACTTATGCTTTTATCCAATCCTCCACTGCCAAGTTGATAATCTCTTTGAATTGAACAATTTTTTTAAATTTATTTAAAATAACATCCTAAAATTTATAATAATAAAAATATCATACTAATAATATTGAATGAGATTAAACTAGACGAAGTTTAACATTGTAATAGTTAAAATGGTTGGATTTAATTTAAATGGCATCTAATTGTCATGTGTTTAATGTTAAATGTAACAATTTTTTTTAAAGATTTTTACAAATTCTGTAATTATTCAAAAAATTTAGTTCTGTTTTTTTTAAGGTATATTTTTAGAATTCTTTAAATTTTTAAAATGTACACTTTAATTTTTTATCTTTTATAGTATACCCTTAGAGCCTTATAATTTTTCGAAAGTTTCAATTAAGTTCAAAAATTTGAAATTTTGAAAAATAAATTATAAGAAGGAATGTTTTTTTTTTTTTTAAATGGATATTAAAAATTTGATTTTTAAATTAATATAAGAAATAAAAAAAATTTAAATTTTAAATGGATTAAAAAAATGGAGAAGATGAAATAATTAAATTTTGATTTTATTTTGTTACTTTTATTTTATTTTATTTTTAAAATTTTTGAATTTATCCTTTTAAAAAAAAGATTATTTAAATTTGGTTGAAATTTTTGATAAATTACACAATCTTAGGGTACAACTTAAAAAATACATAATTAAAGTATAATTTTAAAAAATTACAAAATTTTAGAATATATTTTAAAAGATAACTGAATTAAAGTGTATATTTTTATGAATTAGAGTGCTTGTATAGATCTTAATCTTTTTAATTTTGTACTAGAAATATATCATCTGGATGTGTTATTTTTCCATTTCTTTGTCAAAATAAACGATTACAAATTGAACAAGTTCTAATCACTTGTCAGACGTGGACTTTTATTATTTCACTTCTTTGGGGCAGCGTTTCTTGAAGCCATAAATTATTTTAGATGGATGAAATCATAGTATGAACGACTCAAGGATTGATTGAGCATTGTATTAGCCTAACAGATTTAAGAATGGAGTATAGCACCGAGGTATGGTGTATTTATGCCTCCCTTTAAATATAAACATTCAGTAATACTGACATGTCAAACCAAAAGCTAAAATCTATGGACGAAAACAGATAAGGCATGAACCTTGCTAATTCTTTCTCTTAACAATGACCATAACCTAATGGAAATTGCTTTTGTGCCTAAGTTGGTATCATCCCAGGCTTAATTCCATCAGTATCATTGGTTTTTGCAAATAAGACCGATCCCAAATTTAGTAGATAATGGCTTACAAGATGTGCACCTAATGTAGATAACATTATTATAACATAGAGAAAAGCATTTGCAAGATCTGATTGTTTGTATTATTTGGTATATTAGATTATAAGTGGCTCTCTTAGATTATAAATAATATTATTTTGTTCCTTAAATTATAAATAATATAACTTATAAATTAAGAGATCAAATAATACAAATAATTCAATGATTTTTGATATAATATTTATTTGTGTTTGCTTGTGATTTTGATTTTTGATTAATAAGGGAAATTTTTAACTCTTATCATGCACTGCTTCCGCTTTATGGCTCATAGTTAAAGCACATTCAACAAAATAATCAGAGTAAAAAATGAAAACACATCTTGAGGTCATTTCATGTAATTTTTATTAAATAATTGATGTTGTAATTTTTTAAATCACTATTTAGATCATACGTTGGTATAAACTAATCAATGATCTTCTCTCATCACCAACACTATTTAAGCTTCTGTTGATGCTCGAACAGAGATGCCTATAAGATCTCCTCAAGTTATGTAACACCAAAATTATAAATTAAAATCACTTGTATGTTAATTGGCAACGTTTTCTAATTATTGACTTGTTCTACTTTTTATTTATTTATAATTTTATATTTCAAATATTATTTTTTAATTTTTATTCATATTGAAATCATAAAATTTGATTTCTTCTCTAAGATAATATTTTGTGAAGATAAAAAAAAAAAATCAAACATCATCAAATATCGTTTTCAAAGTTTTTAAATCACTTTTTATAAATGATTCTTTAAAAAGTTAAAAAGGTACTCACAAAAAAAAAAAAATACTTAAAATTTGTTAATTTTAATGAAAGTATACTTCATACTAGTATTTATTTAAAGGGATAGTACAAGTTCAATATCTTTAAGAAAATTATTGCAAAAGTCTATTTTGTAAATGTAACAGATTTTTACTGTCCTTACAAAAAGAACGACAAAAATTTATTATCTTTACAAAATGAACTTCTGTGACTCTTTTCCTAAATATAATGGCCTTGTAGTCCATTCTTAAATAGGTACGGATCTAAAGTGTACTTTCGTCATATGTAATAGATTTAAGCATCTCTTCGTCCACAAAAATAACACTTTTAAAATTTGAAATCACAAAAAGAGTATTTTAATGTCAAACTCATATATTTTTAATATTAAAAAAATCATAACACATTATTTCACATTAAATGTTGTTCAAGTTAAAATACAATAATTTAAATCTCTTCAAGTAAACTCTGTCAGTCTGTCTAATTGATCATGTTTAATATTATTTAAGTGATATTTTTATTATTAAAAATTTTAATGTATGTATGATTTTATATAATTTAACAAGTTAAAATTAAGCCATCACTAAAAATAAACAAAAATTTAAATTATTGTAATACAAACCATGTCAATAAAAGTCAAAATGAGAGTTTATTTGAGTCATTGAGATGTATGCAATCTCGTGAAAACAATTTTTTTTTTAATTTTAGATTGTGATCTCAAACTTAATTGAACCTTCATCTAACCTCATTGATGTTCCTATAAAAAAAACCTTTGTGTCACAATTGGACTTGATGTCGTTAACAAAGTCTGTTGCAAACCCAGTTCTCTTCTGAACTTGACCAAATTGTTTTCAATTCAAAAAATGTAGCTCTTAATACATTTCCTAAGCAAGAAAATATTCAAATTTCACAATTAGCCTAAATTGTCCAATCTGAAGTCCAAAACCAAAGTGAAACTTCTTTTGAAATAAACCTATCCTCCAAAAGGACTACTTCTACTAGAATTACAAGGTCTCCAAAAGGACCAATTATCCCAAAAGCTTAAGCCATTAGGAGGAGAGCCAACTATACTTTTATATATTCGTCATTCTCCCACAAGTATTGACTCTATGCAACATGCCAACAAAATACTTGCAACTTAATAATTAGAGTTGCTAAGCCTTGAACACAGTACCTCTAGTTCTAATACCATGTTAGAACTTGTTGGTCACCAATTCTCCCAAAAGCTTAAGTTGTTTGAAGGAGGACCAACTATACTTTTATACATTCATCAGTGTGTATGTGTTTGGGATATGCATCTAGTCAAAGGGGATATATTTTTCTTGACATGGCTTCAAAGAAAATACATGTGAGTAGGCATGTGCTCTTTGCTAAGAATGTTTTCCCATTTCAATATAAAGTGGGTCTGTGCCTGACAGTTCTTTATCAGCTTTGGAAAATTCCTTTTTTGGTCTTTCTGTTGTTGTCATGCCTACACAGTTTGCTGTCTCTGTTGGTGCTACTTCTGCTCTTACTATTTTACCCATTGAGGCTCTTAATTTCTCCTCTCCTCACTTGTCTTATGCTCAGTCTAGTGGGTCATCTTTGTCGTCTAGTACTCCATCTACACAGTCTAGTTCTCGGTCTATGCATAGTTCACTGTTTCTGGTCAACTTTCTCCTTAATCCACTCTAGTCGAGTCATTGTCATCTGTTACACCGACTGTTCCTTCAGCACCTCTTTTGTCTTCATCACCTGTTGTAGTTACTGATCCAGCAGGTTGTAATAAGCATCCTATGCAAACAAGGTCCAAAGCTGGGGTTTCAAAGCCTAATCCCAAGTTTCTTCTCTTAGCTGTATCAATTACTTGGGAGCCCAAATGTTTTGGTAAGGCTAATGCAAGCTGAATTTCAGGCCTTGTTGCGCAACTCTGTATGGGAGTTGGTTCCCAATTCTTCTGGTCAAAAGATAATAGGCTGTCATTGGGTTTACAAAACCAAAGAGCTTGCTTCTAGTGCAATAGAGAGGAGGAAAGCTCGCTTGGTAGTTGAAGGGTATCTTCAAACTCATGGTATTGCTATAAGGAAACCTTTAGTCCAGTTGTGAAAGCTTGCACCATCAGGGTGATCTTGGCTCTCATTGTACATTTTGGGTGGGATGCTTGTCAAATTGACATAAAAAATGCTTTCCTTAATGGTGATTTGGAAGAGACTGTGCTTATGCGACAACCACCTAGATTTGAAGATCCTCAGCGACCAGGATTTGTGTGTCATCTCAAGAAATTCTTATATGGTTTAAAACGAGTCCCGCGGGCATGATATTACAAGCTTAGTTCTTGGTTGTTGTAGGATGGTTTTAAGAATGCATTTGCTAACACAAGTTTATTTTTCAAGCAATATGGTTCTAATGTGGTTATCCTTCTTGTATATGTTGATGACATTCTTTTAACTGGGTCTAACTCCACTCTTCTTCAAAGATTCATTACTTGTCTCAATTTTGTTTTTCCACTTAAGGATCTTGGCCCATTACATTTCTTTCTTGGTTTTGAAATTTCAAGAAGTAATACTGGGATGTTTGTGTCGCAACATAAATATATGAAGAATTTACTGTCCAAAGCTGGTTTGTTAGGTGCAAAACTTGCTTCTACATCGATGGCCTTAAAAGGAGTGTTGTCCAAGAATGATGGTGCTCTTTTGAGCATTGCAGAGGCCATAGTGTATAAGAGCTTGGTGGAAGCCTTATAGTATTGTTGTATTATAAGGCATGAGTTGGCATTTTCGGTTAACAAGTTGTACCAATTCCTTGGTGCTCCTACTACTAAGCATTGGCAAGAAGTGAAGAGAACCTTGATGTATCTATAAGGTAGCATGCACTATGGGTTGAAGTTTAATAAGTGACGTCTTTGGATCTTGTTGGGTATTTTGATGCAAATTGGGCTGCGTGTCCTGATGATAGAAGGAATGGAGGGGCTTATTGTGTGTTTTTGGGAGATAATCTAGTGTCATTGTCATCTAGCAAACAAAAGGTTGTTTCTAGATCTTTTGCAGAATCTGAGAATAGAGCATTAGCTTCTTTAGCTACTGAAATGAGATGGATAAGGTCCTTATTAAGGGAAATAGGATTGGTTCTCAAGCAGCTTTCATTACTCTATTGTGACAACATTAATGCCAAATATATTTCCCAAAATCTTGTTATGCATCAACGTACCAAGCATATTAAGATTGATATACACTTCATTAGAGAGTAAGTGTTGAAGAAGGAAGTTGTGGTGGATTACTGTCCCACTAAATATCAATTAACAGATTTATTAACTAAGTCTTTTAGTATGCAAAGATTTGAAACACTTAAATGCAAACTTATGGTATTATCTCAACCATAAGTTTGAGGTGGAGTGTGAAGCTTTATATTAGTTTAAAAAGTAGTTAGTATTGTGTACACGTGTAATCTATGTATTGGATGACAAGATAACTCTGAGAACTATATATGTAACATTACACAGTTGGAATGTAACTAAATGATTTCACACAGATTATAATCCTTTATTGTTTTGTAGACATCACTAATAATATAAGGAACCAAATAACACAAATAACATAATTCAAATAATTTCTATAGCCCTTCTCCCTATAATATAATATTTATTTGTGTTTGGTTGTGATTTTGATTTTTTTGATTAATAAGGAAATTTTTTTTTACTCTTATGATGCACTGCTTCTTCCTTTTGGCTCATAGTTAAAGCATGTTTAACAAAATACTAAGAGTCAAAAATGAAAACATATCTTGAAAGAGGTCATTTCATGTAATTTTTATTAAATAATTGATGTTATAATTTTTTAAGTCACTGTTCGAATTATACGTTGGTATAAACTAATCAAGGACCTTCTCTCAACACCAACACTATTCAAGCTTCTGCTAATGCTTGAAGAGAGATGCCTATGAGATCTCCTCAAGTTATGTAACACCAAAATTATAAAATAAAATCACTTGTATGCTAATTGGCAACGCTTTCTAATTATTGATTTGTTCTACTTTATTTATTTATTTATAATTTTTTATTTCAAATATTTTTTTTTAATTTTTATTCATATTAAAATCATAAAATTTGATTTCTTCTCTAAGACAATATTTTGTGAAGATAAAAAAAAAAAAATCAAACATCTAGAAATATCCTTTTCAAAGTTTCTAAATCACATTTTATAAATAATTCTTTAAAAAGTTAAAAAGAGTAGTTAAAGTTTGTTATTTTTTATAAAAATATATTGAAAAATTTATCAAAAATAATACCCCTAAAATTTATAGTAACAAAACTAGCACCCCCAATAATATTGAACGTTCAATTTGAACGTGAAATATTGAACGATTCTAAATTTTTTTCATTCAATTCTAATTGAATAGGTGTTAAAAAAACATATTAATCATTTTTTTAATTGTAAAAATATAAATTTGAACACAAGAGGTGCTAGTTTTGTTATTACAAGTTTTAAGGGGTGCTAATTTTGTTATTTTTTCAAATATATTTTAGACTAGTATTTATTTAGAGGGACAGTACAAGTCCAATATCTTTAAGAAAATTATTGCAAAAGTTTATTTTGTAAAGGTAACAGATTTTTACTGTTAGACAGAACTGTCCTTACAAAAAGGACAACAAAAATCTATTATCTTTACAAAATGAACTTCTGTGACTCTTTTCCTAAATATAATGGACTTGTAGTCCATTCCTAAATAGGTACGGATCTAAAGCGTACTTTCGTCATATGTAATAGATTTAAGCATCTCTTCGTCCACAAAAATAACACTTTTAAAATTTGAAATCACAAAAAGAGTATTTTTAATGTCAAACTCATATATTTTTAATATTAAAAAAATCATAACACATCATTTCACATTAAATGTTGTTCAAGTTGAAATACAATAATTTAAAACTCTCCAAGTAAACTCTGTAGTTCTGTCTAATTGATCATGTTTAATATTATTTGAGTGATATTTTTGTTATTAAAAATTAATGTATGTATGATTTTATATAATTTAACAAGTTAAAATTAAGCCATCACTAAAAATAAACAAAAATTTAAATTGTTGTAAAACCAATCATGTCAATAAAAGTCAAAATAAGAGTTTATTTAAGTCATTGAGATGTATGCAATCTCGTGAAAACAATTTTTTTTTTTTTAATGTTAGATTTTGATCTCAAACTTAATTGAATCTTTATCTAACTTCCTTGATGTTCCTATAAAAAAAAACCTTTGTATCACAATTGGACTTGATTCTATTAACCAAAGTCTGTTGCAAATCCTTTTTTTTTCTGAACTTGAGCAAATTGTTTCCAATTCAAAAAATGTAGCTCCTAATGCATTTCATGAGCAAGAAAATGTTCAAATTTCACAATTAGCCCAAATTGTTCGATCGAAAATCCAAAACCAAAGTGAAACGTCTTTTGAAATAAACATGTCCTCCAAAATGACTACTTCTACAAGAATTACAAGGTCTTCAAGAACAACGAAAAAGACTAATTATGTTGCCAATTTGTCCATTGGAATAGGAGGAAGGCAGAGAATGCATAAGGTATAATGCAAAACAAGAAAGGGGCAAAAGGAAGTTTGAGTCTTCCTCATTCAGCTTTTGTGATTGATAAGAGAAACGACTACAATTTCTCATGGATACTAGAGTGATAGAGAAGAATGAAGAACTTTTAAAATTTGCAAAAGATCAGGTGAGGCCAGAAGACAAAACTTGGAACAAATTTCTAAAGAGTAACCAACGAAGCCAAGCATCAAGCAGCATAGACAAAAATGAAGTTGATGAACAAAAGAAGGAAAATGAAGTTGATGAACAAAAGAAGGAAAATGAAGTTATAAATTGGCACTAGCGGAAGCGAAGTTCGACTCTAATTTAGTTGCATAAATAATTAATCATGGACAACGGCAAAATGTTAATCAATGAGAAAAATAAATGACACATAATATTTAAGTGGTTCAACTTTTTAGTGTAAAAAGTCTATTCCGCTAACGACGATATACCGAGAAAAATTTACTATCAAAATCTAAATAAGAGTACAAATAAACCCCAAATACACCCACAAATATGTCACTGTGCAAAAGTAGTAACCAAAATAGCTAGAATAATTAATATAATGTTACTAATATTACAACACAAAAGAAGGACAGGTCAAAGATGAATCAAGCACGTCTCTTCAAAAACTTCACGATCAGTAACAAATAAATTGGAATACTTTGTGGCTGATAGATTAATCAAATGTGGGATGTAGGTACTTGGTTTTCTCACACGAATAATGATGATGATAATAGTGGCTTGCTTTCACTTCAAAATTAGCTGATTGATTTATCTTCTCTATTCGGCTCAAAAACCTTGAGAAACAAGCAGTCGTGTATTTATATATATGTTCCTAGGGCTGCATAGAGAAAACATGTCATATTAATATGAAACTAAAATTACGAATATACCCTTTCTTTAAAATCTCGTTTTGAAGCCACAATTAAATAACAAATCTCTACCTTGGCTCAAAACGAAACCAATTTTTCCAAATGCAAAATTCATTAAAATACCAAGTGGCCATCGTCCAAAACCCTATTTGAAGTCACTTACTATAAACACCAACCAAACCCAAGCAATGCTTGAACTTGTTAACTGGAACTAGCTTGGTTAACATATCAAGTGGATTCTCTGTAGTTGGCTATCTTGTTTACAATAATAGCACCCTAAGATACAATGTCATGAACGAAGTGATATCTGACATCAATGTATTTGGTCCTCTCATGATACATAATATTCTTAGTAAAATGTATCGCACTCTAACTATCACAAAATACAACATAAGTATCCTACTGTAAACCTAGATCACAAACCAAACCTCTAAGCCAAATGGCTTCCTTCATCACTTCTACTATTGCCATATACTTTGCCTCTGTAGTAGACAAAGCAACTATAGATTGTAAAGTAGCCTTCCAACTAATGGCACAATGTGAAAACATAATTTGTTAGAGATCTTCTCATATCCGAATCTCCAGCATAATTGGAGTCCACATAACCAATAATACTGTAATTAGTATTAGAACTCCGATATAAACCAAACCAAAACTAGAAGTGCCTCTCAAATACCGAAGTATCCATTTCACTACTTGCAATGACCCTTTCCAAGATTACCCATGTATCTATTAATAATACTAACTGCATGTGAAATGTCTGGACGAGTACAAACCATAGCGTACATCAACCTACCAATGGCACTAGCATATGGAACTTGAGAAATGTACTTCTCTTCTTCTTTTAACTGTGGCGACAAATTCAAAGAAAGCCTGCAATGTACAGTTAGCGACGTACTCACAAATTTAGACTCTTTCATACCAAAGCGTTCAAGAACTTTTTCAATGTAACTTTTTTGAACAAATAAAGCTTGATTGCTTGTCTAATCCTGTAAATTTTCATACCCAATTTTTTTTTTGTTGCACCCAAATCTTTCATCTTAAACTCACCACTAAGTTGAGACTTGAATTTATGAATCTCATACTTTTTCTTAGAAGCAATAAGCATGTCATCAACATATAGCAACAAATAAACAAATGAACCATTAGAGAATCTTTTATGATAAATACAACTGTCATAATCACTTCTAGAATAACCATGATCAATCATAAAAGAATCAAATTGCTTATACCACTGCCTAGGAGATTGCTTCAAACTATATAATGATTTTTTTAATAAACAAACATGATCTTCCTTACTTAGAAAAACAAAGTCATCTGGTTTATGTAGGTAAATTTGTTCCTCAAGTTCACCATATAAGAAAGTTGTCTTAACATCAAGTTGTTCTAATTCCAAATCAAATAAAGCAAGCATAGCAAACAACACACGTATGGAACTATGTTTCACTATGGGTGAAAATACTTCATTGAAGTCGATACCCTTTTTTTTGAGAATAGCCCTTTGCTATAACATGTACCTTAAACCTAGCTGCTTCAACCTCAGGTATACCTTCATTTTGCTTGAAGACCCATTTGTTTCCAACAATCTTCTGGCCCTTAGGCAATTTTACCAATTCTCTTGTATGATTCTTATGAAGTGACTCAATCTCTTCATTCATAGCAACTAACTACTAAAAAGACTCATCACAAGTAATAGTCTCACGATAACTAGAAGGTGTATTCCCCCCCAATAGTCTCTGCCACAGACCATAAGAAACTAAGTCTGCATCTGCATACCTTTGAAGACATCGAATCTCTCTTATTCCTTTACCCTTAGCAATATTGTATGGTTGCTCTTATTGCTACTCTGATACATCAGGAGCACCTCATCCACAGATGGCTGATCTGAAGTGCTCTTTTGCATTTGACTAGAAGCTCCACTCTCAAGTTCCACCTGCTCACTAACTCTGGGGTCTTTACCTGTAACAACATACTCTTTTTTCTTTTCCAACATGAAAAATTCATCAAATTTAACATCTCTGGTAATTAAAAATTTAGGTGACTTGGGTTCAACGTACCACAATCTATAACTCTTCACCTCAAAAGGATACTCCAAAAATATACATTTTTATGCCCTAGGCTCAAGCTTACCATCATTAACATGAACATAAGAAGAACAACAAAAAACTTTTAAATCGGAATAATTAATAGTAGTACCAGAAAATATCTCAAATGTAGTCTTCAACTCAATTGCAGTTGATGGAGACCTATTCACCAAAGAGTAGGCATGGTTACAAGCTTTAGCCCAAAATGATCCATCCAAACGAACTTGAACGTGCTTACAACGAGCTTTTCCCAAAAGAGTCATATTCATACGTTCTATAACTCCATTCTGTTGTGGTGTATTACGTACAGTGCGGTGTCTCACTATGCCATTCCTTTCACATAACTCATTAAACTAACCCTTACAAAATTTCAAGCCATTGTCAATTCTCAAACACTTGATCTTCTTACCATTTTGATTTTCAATACAAGCCTTAAACTTGACAAAACTTGAAAATACATCATTCTTATTTTCAAAAAAATACACCCAAACATGACGAGAAAAATCATCAATAAAATTCAACATATACATCGCATTACCCTTGGAAGCAACACGAGAAGGATCCCAAAGATATGAACGAATATAATCAACAGTACCTTTCATTTTATGGATGGTTGTACTGAACTTAACCCTGCGATGCTTTCCATAGACACAATGCTCACATAAATCAAGCTTTCCTATTTTCTGACCACCAAGTAAACCCTACTTGTGCAAAATAGACACCCTTGCCTCACTCATATGTCCCAACTGCATATACCACAAGCGGGTCATATCTGGATCTAGATCTAACAAGGACGAAATTGAAACACTGCCAATAATAGTGCTACCTTGAAGCATATAGAGACCATGAGACAATTTCCCTTTAATAATTTAACCAGAGCACCCTTAATAACTTTTAAAACTCCACCTTCAACTATGTACCTATAGCTCTGTGAGTCAAGAGTACCCAAAGATATCAAGTTCTTTTTCAAATATGAAACAAGACGAACATCTTTCAAAGTCCTGACAATACCATCATGCATTTTAATTGGGATAGTACTAATACTAACAACCTTACAAGACACATTATTTTTCATCAAGACAACACCCTCATCAATGGACTGCTAAAAAACAAACCAATTCCTATTAGGGCATATATGGTAAGTGTAACCTGAATCAAGAATCCAAATATCTGTAAGAGAACTAACATATACTGATAGAACATTCTCACTATCTGAACCATAACTATCTGCAATAGCAGCAACATCATTTGTAATAGAAGATGTTGTGGTAGATTTTCTTTTACCTTTGCGTTTCGAACAATTAACTTTCCAGTGCCCTTCCTAACGACAATAGTGATATTTATCTTTTCTCTTTTTAAATTTCGATCCAGACTAGCCTCTATTATTGCTTGACTCTTTTTATCGCATTCTACTTTTGACAAACAAACCACTACTACTATCATTATTTCCAATAGACATCTTTTTCTTCAACTCTCTAGAATTCAAAGCCGCTTTGACATCCTCCAAAAAATAGTGTCTCTTCCATATAACATGGTATCAAGAAAATGTTTAAATGAGTGAGGTAAAGAACATAACAGAACTAAGGCCTTATCCTCATCATCAATCTTAACACCAACATTTTTCAAATCGTAAATAATTTTAGCAAATTCATCAAGGTGATCGTGTAAAGGCATACCTTTTGACATTTTGAAAGTGTACAACGTTGCTTCAAATATAACCGACTAGTCAAAGACTTGGTCATATACACACTCTCCAATTTAAGCTACAACCCAGCAGAAGATCTCTCCATCAATGCATATTTTTCTTCATCAGTCAATTTTTTTGATAATTTACCCTTTCCTTTAAGTGTCTTAACGAGCCCCTCTTTAACCAATATGGCTCGCATCTTTATTCGCCAAGGACTAAAATCATTACTACTATTGAATTTCTCAATTTCGTATTTTACCACTATGACAGAAAAACCAAAAATTAAATTAACAAAAGCATAATCCAAAAAATATGAAACCAATCAAATAACCAGAAGCTCAAAATAAATCCAAAAGAGCAAACTTGATCAATTTCAATAAATAATAGAATAACAAAAGTTGAATAACCCAAAGCTTTGATACCAATTTGTTATAAATTAGCACTAGTGAAAAGTGAAGTTTGAATCTAATTTAGTTGCACAAATAATTAATTATGGGAATAAGAAAAATAATAATTAATAAGAAAAATAAATTACACACAATGATTTAAGTGGTGCAATATTTCAGTATGAAAAGTCTACTCTATTGATAATGACACACTGAGAAAAATCTACTATCAAAATCGAAATGGAGAGTACAAACACTAATATTCAAAAGCAAATTCACTCAAAACCAAACCCTAAATGCACCCACAAATATGTCATTGTGCAAAAGTTGTAACCAAAATACCAAGAATAATTAATACAATGTCACTAATATTACTGCACAAAAGAAGGATAGGTAAAAAATGAATCAAGCATGTCTCTTCAAAAAATTTCACGATCAGTAACAAATAAATTGGAGTACTTGGTGGCTGATAGATTAATCAAATGTGGGATGTAGGGTACTTGGTTCTCTCACACGAATAATGATGATGATGATAATAGTGGCTTGCCTTCACTTCAAAATTGGCTGATTAATTTATGTTCTCTATTCAGCTCAAAAGCCTTAAGAAACAAGCAGTCATATATTTATATATATGTTCCTAGGGCTACATAGAGAAAATATGTCATATTAATTTGAAACTAAAATTCAGAATATGCCCTTTCTTTAAAACCTCGTTTTGAAGCCACAATTAAATAACAGTTGTCATATTTTCTCTAAGGGTGAGGAGGCGACCCCTAACATGCCCCACGTGGGGAAATGAGGTTCTTAGCATGGAACACTCGAGGCATAGTTAAACAACAAGCTTAAAATGAATTAAGAAGACTTGTTAGTGATTCAAATCCTAATTGTATATGGCTTATGGAGCTTAAAGCCTTGAGTGAATTTTTAAATAGAATGGCTATTAGGCTAGGCTATAGATATGCTTTTATTGTACCTTCTTTTAAAATAACAAGGGGGTATGCTTTATATATTAAGATGGGTGTTCATTTGATGTGGTTGAGAAGGGGCCTAATTTGTTAGTTGTTGAGTTTAATGCCATCTGGGAAATTTGTGAAAGTGGCTGATGTGTTTTGTTCATGCACCTCCTTATAGTATGGTGTTATAGCTTCTTATGATAGGGAATGAGTGGCAATGGTTACTTCATTGAAATAATATCAAACTTAGAAAAAGATGGAGGAAGGCCATTCCTTTTAAATAAAAGTTATCTAAGAGATTGTTTGGAGAACAATGGAGGTGTAGATCTGGGGTCTTCATTTCCAAAATTCACTTGGAAAAATTGTCAAAATAAAGCCTCCAAAATAAGAAAAAGATTGGATAGAGTAGTGGCAAGTGCTAGATGGTTAATCAATTAAATGTACTGTGAATTAATTATTATTTCTATTGATTCTTTCCTCACAAATGAGGTATATATAGAAAATAAATTATAAGAGTCTTGTATAAACTAGAATCATGTACAAACTAGAGTTCTATTACAGATAAACAAGTATTAATTTCAACATATCACAACTAACTACACGACTTACGCTAACACTCCCCCTCAAGTTGGCGCATATATATCGACCATACCCAACTTGCTTAGTAAGTCATAAAACGCCTTCTTGGAAACTCCTGTGGTGAGCACATCTACAAGTTACTTTTCAGTGGGAATAAAAGGGAAGCAAATAAGTTTGGCAAATAGGTTCTCTTTTATAAGGTGACAATCAACCTCTACATGCTTAGTGCAATCATGTTGTATTTAATTTTGTGATATATCAATGGCTGCCTGATTGTTGCAATACAACTACATAGTACTTTTGAGTTCGAAACCCAAATCAAATAGTAAACTTCTTATTCACAGCAATTCACAAACCTCATGATCCATACTTCTATACTCAGCCTCAACACTTAACACTAGAACACGCCACAACTTTCTACTTCTTACTTTTCCATGTAACCAAATTACCTCCCACGTAGGTGAAGTAACTTGATGTTGACCTTCTATCTGTAATATTTTCAGCCAAATCTGCGTCTGTGAAGCCACAAACTTCAAGAGTGTTGTTGTGTTTAGAAAATAGTATTCCTTTCCCTGGAGCTAACTTCAAGTACCTTAAAATTATCACAACAGCATCCATGTGACTTTCGCTCAGGTTATGCATGAACTGACTTACCACACTTATTGTATATGCAACATTTGATCTAGTATGCACCAAATAAATTAAGCACCCAACCAATCTCTAATAGTGAGCTCAATTAGTTGGTACTTGATCGGAATACTCTACTAAACAATGGTTTTGCTCAATAAGAGTGTCAACAGGTTTGCAATCCAACATACATGTCTCAATTAGCAAGTCAAAAATGTATTTTCTCTGACACAGGTAAATCCTTTCTCTCCTCCTAGCTACCTCAATTCCTAAGAAGTACTTCAGTTCACCCAAGTCTTTCATCTCAAATTCAGAGGCTAGTTGTCTTTATAATTTATCCATCTCGACAGTATCATTGCCAGTAATTACCATAGCATCAACATAAATAATCAGAATTGTTACCTTCCCTTGTTAATGTTTGAGAAATGGCGTATGGTCTGAATTACTCTGTCTGTAACCAACCTTCTGCATAAATTTTGAAAACCTTCCAAACCAAGCACGAGGAGAATGCTTAAGACCATACAGAGACTTCCTTAGTTTGCCTACAAAATTACCAGAAAAAGCAGCTACATACGTAGGTGGAAGACTCATATATACTTCTTCGCCTAACTCTCCATGAAGAAACACATTCTTGACATCAAACTATCGAAGTAGCCAATTTAAGCTTGCGACAAGAGAGAGCAGAACCCAAATAGTGTTCATTTGGGCAATATGAGCAAAAGTCTCATCATAGTCTATACCATACGTCTGAGTAAACCCTTTCGTAACAAGGCAGGTTTTATACTAATTCATAGATCCATCAATATTATGTTTCACAGTAAACACCCAGTGACAACCAACTGCCTTCTTGCCTTGTGATGGAGGCATAAGTTGCCAAGTATTATTCTTCTATAATGCCTCCATCTCTTCCTCTACTTTGGACCTCCCAACGCATCCTACATTTTGTTAGGTATTGAGACAACAGATACTTGATTTACAAATAATTCATATGGCTTAGGTAATCTTTTAGTTGACATGTATTTGGCTAATGGATTTTTTAATTTTGCATAAATATTTGGTTCATATGTTTCGGCTGGTTTACCCCGAGTAGACCTATTTGGTTCATGTGTCTTTTTTTTTTTCATTTTTCAGTAAGCGATACTGGTGCTTGGATACTTGGAGTATCTGCTTCTTCGACTACTAGATTTAATGGGTTAAGAATCTCAACTGGACCCATCGAAATGTCAGTAGGTGATTCTTCTAATTCCTTCCCCTCACCATGATACAGCTTTTCAAAATATAAATTCTACCCCTGACAAGCAGTATCAGGTGAGAAAAAATAGCTCATGTCCTCAAAGAAGGTAGCATCCATAGTGATATAATACTTTCTGGTAAGTGGATGGAAGCACTTGTACCCTTTTTGATAACCTCCACAACCAACAAACACACACTTAATTTTTCGGGCATCTAACTTAGACCTTTGATTTTTAGGAACATGGACAAAAGTAACACAACCAAAAATACTGGCAAGAAGATTATGAAAATATGGAAAGAATACATAAGATGCAAGAACCTCGAATGATATTTTTTCATGAAGAACATTAGATGGGAGACGATTGATGAGATGGGAGGAAGCTTGTACAGTATCATCCCAAAGATATTTCAGCATATGAGCACTAAATAGGAGGGCACGACCCATATCAAATAGGTGACAGTTTTTCCTTTCTGACACCCCATTTTGTTCTGGTGTTTGTTGGCAAGTAGTTTGGTAAACAATCTCATGTATTCGAAAAAAGTCTTGGAAGAAATGATTAACATATTCTCCCTCATTGTTAGAACGTACGATCCTAATGGTGCTGTTGTATTGTGTTTGAACAAGGTACGAAAAATTTAAAAGCTAAAAAAACTTCATCTTTGGTTTTAAGAAGAGCAACCCATGACAATCTTATATAGTTATCAATAAACAACACAAAATACCTCATACCCAATACAGTGGGCTCTCTAGATGGTTCCCAAACATCAAAATAAATTAATTCAAAAGGAATAGCACTTTTATTAGAAATACTAGGAGAATAAGTAATACGATGTCTCTTAGCCAAAACACATATCTCACAATGTAAAACGGGTTCACTCACACCAATAAACAAAGTAGGCATGGATTTTTTCATAAGACTAAAAGACTAATGCCCTAAGCGGCGATGCCACAAACAAATTTCACTTAGCTTGTCAGAACTCGAAGTCAAGGTTGTGTGGGACTGTGCTCCTAGTTTCTCCCCTGCATAGGTCTGATCCAGACGAAACAATCTGCCCCTCAGTTACCCTCGACCAATTATTTTTCTAGTAAGAAGATCCTAAAAAATCACGTACATAGGATAAAAGGTTATAGAACATTTAGACTCAGTATTCAACTATGGGACAAATATTAAGTAATGAGATAAGTCAGGTACATATAAAATATTATGGAGTTGTAACGTTGGAGTAATACGGACTGACTCCTTCCCTAAGACGGAAAAAGCCTCACCATTAGTATTCATAACATAAGACATTGGTGGGAAAGATAACTCAATAAAATAAGTTTTATCATAAGTCATATGATCAAACGCACCAGAATCATAAATCTAATTATTAGATCCAACAAAGTGAGAAACGTTTAAGGCCATACCAATCTTACCACGACCAGCTATTGAAGCTATAGGGGTACCTCCACATGTCACATGATGATCCCATCCAATCACTCCATAGAAAACTGGCTCTTGTACTACTTGCATCGCAATTGCTTTCACTTTAGGACGATAATTTTTCCTTTTAGGTTTCAGGTGTGGGTTCAGTTTCCAACAAGTCTTTGAAGATGTCCAGCTTCATTGCAATATGAGGATTGAGGATGAGGGTGTTTGGCAAAGCCTGGTGGAGGTCCTTGCTAATGAAATGGAATTGAACTCTGCTACTGGAGGAAAGGTGCGTTTGATTTGGCTTGAATGGCTAGGCAAGATACTTCAACTTGTGTCTGATTAAAATTTTCCTACTGAGATTCATCCTTACGAATGTATGTAAAAGCTGTAGTCAAGTTCGGAGGGTCTGGCATTAGGAGCAATTCACCCTCGACACTATTATGTTTTGTATCAGTCCTTTCAAGAATGCATGTACTCGTTCAAGCTCCTTCTCTTTTTAGTACCTGATGTGTTAAAATGTGTACTCGCAAGTGTACGAATCACTCGTAGTAAAGTGATAAGCAACTTCCAAGGTCGGTCTCTCAAGGAATTGCAGTGGTCTTAAATAACTAGCTTTTTAATCTAAATGGAGTTCTAATGAAAATAAAACACTAATTAAATAGAGTTCTAGTGAAACTAAAACTCTAAGTAACTAGAATCCTAATGCTAATAAAACTGTAAAAAGAGTTTGTTTGGTTTTGGTAACGGGAACAATTATACGAGAATCACACGAAATCAAGATGGCAATCAGACAATCGATTCAATCAAATAAAATATCAAAAGAGGATGTATGGACGTTTAGCTTGGTTAACCATGTTTGCATCGAAAAGGTATGGTGATATGCATGAACGTCCTATATGAATTAAACTACCGGCTTTCCTTTTAATTAAGAAACTCCTTTTGGTCGGGGTAGGTTTCTTTATTGATGAACTAATTAACCGCCTCTGGTCAGGGTAAATTAACTAGCTATCAAATTATGCGCAAGGAGAATATGCCAATCAAATTAATGCTATGACTAAGTCACTAACTTGAAGCTTCGATTAAGTGTTTCGGAAAAGAGTTAAGGTGATGTTCCTCTAACTAAATTCTCAGATTTTTCAGTCTATCTACGAATATCAAATTGGTCCATGATTATTCATAATAAAACATCTAAACATGCTCTTAATCAAAAAGGTATTTCATTCATAAATCAATTTAATACACCATACACAATCCTAGCAAACATGGCAACACAAACTAAACATCCATAGTGAAACTAGCCGCTCATGTTCATATTGTTATTCATAGACAAATAAAATATGATCATACACTTTAACAAATGGAGAAGATAAAGTAATTCTATAACAACAAGGAAAACCTAAATCTTAATACCGCTTATGGATCGGTTGATCTACTCCTCCGTAAGCTTTATCTTCGATCGTCTTTGGCTTCCTTGAATCCTTAGAATGGTATCTCTCGCTTCGTTATAGTGTGGCAACGCTCTCAAAGCTGATTGAATGTCGTGTTTGGGTCGCAAAATTGAGAAGAGAATGAGTTGTGTATGAATTGGAGTTCTTATTTCGAGTTGTATGTAAGGGTTTACACGAATCCTATGTGCCATAGGAATAGGCGCGCCGCGGCATGCATTTTCCCCGCCGCGGCGCAACACAATTTCTGAAAAATATGCAAAAACCCGAGAGCTCCCCGCCGCGGCATGCAATTATCCCGCCGCGGCGCGCGATGCTTCATTGTTTTCCAGAATTCAACCCGAGAGCCTCACGCCGCGGCATGCAATTCTTCCGCCGCGGCGCACGATGATTTCCTTCTTTTCACGTCCCCCCTTACATATGTGATGGCACTATATGTAAGGCTTACATATTTTGTCTTGATTAGCCAGTAACTTGTGATCCGAGCGCCGTAGGTGTCCCGTCTTTGCGTGATTTCATCATTTGACTCATTTGACGCTAAAAACACCTGAAATGCACTAAAATATACCCGTGACTCCGAATGGATAGATTTATGAAAATAATCGAAATAATAATCATAATAAATCTATATATCAATCAATTACGCACAATTAATCACGAAATATTAGTGCTTTTCGAGCACTCATCACAACCCCCAACCAGCTTCTTGCTAGTCTCTAGCAAGTGAAGCGACCTAAAATAAAATTAAAAACAAATGAAATAAACTAACCTAACCTAAATCACTTCCGTAGATTGTCACGGTTGCATTTAGCGTATGCAACAAGCCTTTAAACCCTTAGGTGGCCCTAGTGGACGAGTTATAGTCTCGTGAGGGTTTCCAGTGATGATACCCACAAACATCGTAACTGACACAAATAAAGACTCAAAACTAATAAAGACTCTAATAATACTTGAATCAATCTATGCATACGTCTCAAAAATTGTTAACAACGAATGGCACATGAAATAGTTAAACATCACCTAAGCTCAAAAACAGTCCAAACATCAAACTCATCATGGTAATCGAATTTTGAACAACCAATCAAACCACAAACCCGTTAGTTACACTATCTGACCGTGTCATGCATGATATTCATAGATTAAATTTCAATATCTCATAAATGTGCAAGTAAAATATGAATGTTAATTTTTGCACTTACAAACTCCATATGCTCATTTTTCAAACTCATCTCCACTATAGAAACTAAACTACCTAGAATCAATAGGACTTCATTAAGCTTGTAAAGTTCTGGCTAGGTGTGTGATCATGAAAGTACAAAAATGATGTTTTCATATGATAAGAGTACCTTTTATTTCACAAACATATTTTCAACCCTTTTTTTTTTTTTTTTTCTAACAAGTGTTCTTTTCCATCCTCCCTTCAATTCAAATGTCCTTTGGATCTTTTGCTTGATTTCCTTCTCTTTTTTTTTATTCTTGCTTACTGTTTCAATCATCATCATTTTTTTTTTTTTTTTTTTTTTTTATGATGAAGCAAGATAAACACAACATAATTGCTCATGAAAATCAAATATTACATTAAGTATTCTTATCACTAAGGGTAGTTCAATGTATGTCAATGTTGAGTTCAAGGGTGTGCTATTGATAAAATATTGCGGGGAGGCATGAAAAGTCCAAACGGTCCAAAGATGGCCTAAATCATTTTCTAAGTGGTGTTTGTTTCTATTATTTCGCTTCAACGTGTTTTCAAATGAGTTCTAGAGATTGTTGAGACTTAAAACATATCATGAACATGCATACATTCCACAAATCAGAATAGTTAAACTAACCATGCATACATACCACATGTACCACAAAATTCTCAAATTAGATGAATCCAACATTTATGTGCTTCGTTGCTTAGGTAAAAATCTAACATCTCTCATATGTCATTGTCATTACAATCATGTTAATATCATAGATTTCTGGATTGAATCAAGTAGACACGACACTAACTAAAAACAATTCAAGTGACAAAGTTAAAAATTAAAAATTGGTCATATTTCATGCTCATGGAATATTCTTCCCCACCCCCAACCTAATTTCTGCATTGTCCTCAATGTTGAAAAAGAAGAACAAAAGAAATAAGAAAAAAGTGTGAGAAGTTACCCCCCTTTCGTATGAAATTGTGTCGTTACTCGCTATGCTCCGGTTCACTGTTCCTCGCTTCTCTCATGAAGAATGTATGAACATAAATTGAACCTCAAAGTGTATGCACACAATTCACATTCAAACCCAATTTTTAATTATAACTAAGGCAATTGAAGACACAAAAACATCAAACAAAGTTAAACAATCCAAAATAAATAAAATAAAAATAAAAAAATAAAGGAAAATAAAAGAAAATAAATGAAAAAGAAATAAAAGAAATAAAGACAACGAAAGAGATACGATACTGAATGGGTGCCTCCCATTAAGGGCTTAGTTTAACGTCTTAGCAAGACGTGACTGATCTCGTGTCAAGGAGGGTTAAATATGTAATTGTACTGCTTATTTCCTCCCATATCTTTCTTGAAATGAGCTTTAGTCCTCCAAGTTGGGTTTTTGTAATTAGAATGCTTAATGCGTTCTTTGTAGGCATCATCCCGACTTAAATTTATCTGCTTGTCCTTCCCTCTCCATTCAACGTTTCGAACCTCAATTCTGTTACTTTTGCTATCCTGCAATTCAATGTTAGAAGAAATAGGAGAAGGTTGAAAAGTTCCAAATTTTACAGTTTCTCCACAAACCGTCATTGTTAACTTCCTATTATGGACCTCAATAGTTGTCTTGGTTGTGGCCATGAAAGGTCTACCAAGAATAATTGTATGTTCCTTGTCCTGAAGAAAGTTTCTGTCCATCTCAAGCACCACAAAGTCCACTGGTACAATGAACTTGTCCACCTGTACCAATAAATTTTCCACTATTCCCTTTGGGTATTGAATCGAACCGTTTGCAAGTTGAAGGGTCATCCTTGTTTCTTTAAGCTTTCCTAATCCTAGTTGCAAGTATACTGAATATGGCATTAGGTTTATACCTGCTCCTAAGTCTAGCATAGCCTCGAATACCCTCTTATCTCCCATAGTGATGTTAATGTGGAAACTACCTGGATCTTTCATTTTGAGAGGTAAGTGCGGTTGGATTATTGGACTACCAATTTTTGACATCTCATTCTTTTTGCTTCTATTCTTCTTGATGATAAAGTTCCTGCAAATTGGATCATAAGTTGAACTGTTCTTTATAATATCCAAAAGAGGTAAATTACAGTTAATTCCAGAAAATAAAGCAAGAGTGTCAGAGTATTGCTCATCCTGATTTGTCTCCTCAAACTGGTTTATTGGTGGTATTGGTGGTCGGTATGGATCCATTGACTTGTGCAATTGAAAAATGTTGGATGTTTCTTTCTTGGGAAGTTCATTTGGTTTGGTATTAAGCTCATCATCTCCTTTGAGAGTTGAATCTTCACCTTCAAAGTTACCTGTACTAGACAACAAAACATTAGAATTATCAGGTAAATTATCAGGTAAATTATTAAGTACCTCCTCATCATTTTGAAAAACTGTGATCGCCTTTGCTTGTTCAGGTTGACTAGGTAGCTTTCCCGTCTCTTGTTTGTACATTTGTTCCGCTAGCTGCCCCACTTGCATTTCCACTCTTTTGATTGATGCTTCCATAGAGTCCATCCTACCACTACAAGATTGTATAAAATTGTTTAGGGTTTCCTCTACGGTTGGTTTATTTGGTGGAAATTGTCGGTTTACGTTTTGGCCTTGTGTTTGATCTTGGACAAATGGTTGGCTATTGTTTTGTTTCCATCCAAAATTAGGGTGATTCCTCCATCCAGGGTTGTAGGTATTTGAATAAGGGTCGTTCCTAGGTCTAGGTTGGTACCCTTGCATTAAATTCGCCTCTTCAGTAGTACATGTGTAAGGATCACCTGCAAAAGAACAAACATTAGCACCATGTCCATATGAACCACAAACTCCACATACCTCGTGTTTTGGCATTTGATTAATATTGGAGGTTGTGAGAAGTTGCACTTGTTTCGTCAATTCAGCAAGTTGCATGGCCATTTCATTGTTGGAGCCTAATTCGTGGACTCCAGCTCGTCTTCCTCTAGCGCTCTTTTGTTGGGAGTTGGCTCCCAACATCTCGAATAACTCATAAGTTTCATCCGCTGTTTTCTCACCCATAGCTCCTCCTGCAGCGTTGTCAACTGTGAATTGACATTGTAGCGTCAATCCGTCGTAGAAAAACTGATTCTGTAACTGCAACGGGAAGTGGTGATGTGGACATTGTATCAACAGCAATTTGAATCTGTCCCAAGCCTCGTGGAAGGGTTCTCCGTCCATCTGCGAAAAAGTAGCAATTTTTGTTCTTAGATCAGATGTCTTTTGATGGGAATAGAACTTACCCATGAATTTATTGTAAACATCGTCCCATGTGACCAAAGAACCGGGTGCTAACGTCATTAGCCAAGACTTAGCTCTATCCTTGAGAGTGTATGGAAAACACCTCATGCGTAGTTGATCTTCACTAAGTCCCTGCAATGGAAAAGTTTGCACAGTAGCATACAATTCACGCATAAAATTCAGAGGATCTTCATTAGGGATACCGTAAAAGGAGGGAAGCATGGAATAATGAATATTTTTCAATTCATAATTCCTAGCCGCCTCTGTAAGTTGAATGCATGATGTGGCAGTCCCAATGATCGGTCTTGCAAACTCTTTGTTCATCATTTGCCTAGCTACGTTTTCACCCATTGCTGCTTGTAATTGTTGTTGGACTTCTTCCTCTTGAAATTGATTGTCCAGTTTCTTTGATCGGTGTTTGACTCTATGAATGTTGTCAATGTAAGGAGAGAGTTCCTTGTTAAGTGATCTCCTACCCTGCATGCACAAATAAAAAGCAAACAAAGATCAAGGTAGCAGTGAAATTGGAAATTAAGCACTATTTTTTTTTTTTTTTTTTGATTAAAGAAATAAATAAAATAAATAAATAAATAAAATAAACAAATAAATAAAATAAATAAAAATAAATAAATCAGAAACTCTAAAAAGTTAAAAAGAAAATTATCTAAAACGCCAATTCCCCGGCAACGGCGCCAAAAACTTGATGTGTTAAAATGTGTACTCGCAAGTGTACGAATCACTCGTAGTAAAGTGATAAGCAACTTCCAAGGTCGGTCTCTCAAGGAATTGCAGTGGTCTTAAATAACTAGCTTTTTAATCTAAATGGAGTTCTAATGAAAATAAAACACTAATTAAATAGAGTTCTAGTGAAACTAAAACTCTAAGTAACTAGAATCCTAATGCTAATAAAACTGTAAAAAGAGTTTGTTTGGTTTTGGTAACGGGAACAATTATACGAGAATCACACGAAATCAAGATGGCAATCAGACAATCGATTCAATCAAATAAAATATCAAAAGAGGATGTATGGACGTTTAGCTTGGTTAACCATGTTTGCATCGAAAAGGTATGGTGATATGCATGAACGTCCTATATGAATTAAACTACCGGCTTTCCTTTTAATTAAGAAACTCCTTTTGGTCGGGGTAGGTTTCTTTATTGATGAACTAATTAACCGCCTCTGGTCAGGGTAAATTAACTAGCTATCAAATTATGCGCAAGGAGAATATGCCAATCAAATTAATGCTATGACTAAGTCACTAACTTGAAGCTTCGATTAAGTGTTTCGGAAAAGAGTTAAGGTGATGTTCCTCTAACTAAATTCTCAGATTTTTCAGTCTATCTACGAATATCAAATTGGTCCATGATTATTCATAATAAAACATCTAAACATGCTCTTAATCAAAAAGGTATTTCATTCATAAATCAATTTAATACACCATACACAATCCTAGCAAACATGGCAACACAAACTAAACATCCATAGTGAAACTAGCCGCTCATGTTCATATTGTTATTCATAGACAAATAAAATATGATCATACACTTTAACAAATGGAGAAGATAAAGTAATTCTATAACAACAAGGAAAACCTAAATCTTAATACCGCTTATGGATCGGTTGATCTACTCCTCCGTAAGCTTTATCTTCGATCGTCTTTGGCTTCCTTGAATCCTTAGAATGGTATCTCTTGCTTCGTTATAGTGTGGCAACGCTCTCAAAGCTGATTGAATGTCGTGTTTGGGTCGCAAAATTGAGAAGAGAATGAGTTGTGTATGAATTGGAGTTCTTATTTCGAGTTGTATGTAAGGGTTTACACGAATCCTATGTGCCATAGGAATAGGCGCGCCGCGGCATGCATTTTCCCCGCCGCGGCGCAACACAATTTCTGAAAAATATGCAAAAACCCGAGAGCTCCCCGCCGCGGCATGCAATTATCCCGCCGCGGCGCGCGATGCTTCATTGTTTTCCAGAATTCAACCCGAGAGCCTCACGCCGCGGCATGCAATTCTTCCGCCGCGGCGCGCGATGATTTCCTTCTTTTCACGTCCCCCCTTACATATGTGATGGCACTATATGTAAGGCTTACATATTTTGTCTTGATTAGCCCGTAACTTGTGATCCGAGCGCCGTAGGTGTCCCGTCTTTGCGTGATTTCATCATTTGACTCATTTGACGCTAAAAACACCTGAAATGCACTAAAATATACCCGTGACTCCGAATGGATAGATTTATGAAAATAATCGAAATAATAATCATAATAAATCTATATATCAATCAATTACGCACAATTAATCACGAAATATTAGTGCTTTTCGAGCACTCATCAGTACCATATGAGGTCCTCCTAATTTTTAACTTTGTACGGATGCTTCTGATCAATTTCAGCCCATACATTCTTTAGCTTGGTAAAAAACACAGATATTAGTTGCTCATTCTGCTGCATGTTGATAGCTTTGCACATTAATTCATGAACTTGAATGAAGTCAGACTCATTTGTATAGAGATCTCCCAGAGTACTCCATATGGCCTCAACGATTTCATACTCCTCCACCATCTGTAGTACATCATCAGTTATGGTTCTGAATGGAATTGACATTACAAAGCCATCATCATCTTCCCACTTAGTATAGGCCTCCACTTCATCTTGACTAGGATCCTTGAATGATTTATTCACATGTCCTATCTTGTGCATACCACGGAGATAAACTGACATAACCCTTGAAAGTTAGTACCATTGAGTTTTGTACCTCTGAAAGAGCCACCATTGAACTTTTGACAAAGACTTTCAATTTTGGAATTTTATTAGTCTTAAAACTCTTATTTTCTCTTGAATCTCCCATTGAAACAAACAATAATAATATGCAGCGAAATAAATGTTACCTTCTTTCTTGCTTTTTTTGGTCTGTTGACTAGGTAGATCAAACTTTTGACTGGGCCAGACTGGTGACTGGGCTAGGGTTGGACTGGTGACTGCGCTAGGAGTGGGCTGTTTGGACTATTGATTAGGAATGGGCTATTTGGACTAGGAGTGGGCTGTTTGGGCCGCAAGCTTAGGGTTGAGAGGAAAAGGTTAGGGTTGAGAGGAATGGGCTAGTGATTGAGAGGAATGGGCTAGGGTTGGGACTAGCCGGATGTGTTTGGGCTAGTGTTACCTTGTGAGCGTGAAGCAAGAACTGGTAAGGCAAGTAATAGCAGAAGAGGTGGTAACTACCGACGAAACCTGGAGGCGAAATCTCTCAACGCAACTGGCCTCGACAGAATGGCAAGTGTAACTGGCGACGAAACATGGATCGGATCAGCAGATTGCAAACAGTGGGTAGGCGACGGAACCTGACAGAGAGCGACAGCAGAATAGAGGCTAGGCATCGTGCTGATGAAGACGACAATGGCGCTGATGGAGAGGACAACCGCATGTTGATGGAGAGGACAGCCGCGTTGATGGAGATGATGGCAGTGTTGATGGAGATGACAGCCGCATGCTGATGGAGACGAAGAAAAAAGACAAAATCCATTTTTGAACCTTCGCTCTGATACTAAATTAAATATACTGTGAATTAATTATTATTTTTACTAATTCTTTCCTCACAATGGAAGTATATATATATAATAAATTAAAAGAATATTGTATAAACTATAATCTTGTACAAACTAGAGTTCTATTACAGATAGACAAGTATTAATTACAACATATTACACACTAACTATACGACTCACGATAACATACTCAACGATCAAAATGCATATGTAGTGAATAACCTTTCACTATGTCAAATCATAGTGCCATCAACCCTATTTAATTGCGTCGTCCTTTTAGATTCTTGAGGGCTTGGTGTCGTGACCCAATGTGTAATTACCACTGTAATTGAAGAGGCATGGACCTCTCAAGTTAGAGGAAATGCAGCTCTTAGGCTTTGCAAGAAGATTTCTATTACAGTAGGAAGGTTGAAATTTTGGAATAAGAACTATTTTGGTATGTTTAAATTCCCTTGAACAAGCAAATCAAAATGAAAATAACATCAAACAAATTGAATTATTTCAGCAGCAGTTGGAAGAACAATTGATTCGTCAAAACTTAATTTGGAGACAAAAATCAAGACAAAATTTTTTCACCTTTTAACTTTATTTAAAAGGAGACAAAATATGATTTTATCCTTACAGAAGGATGATGGTAACATGGTTTCAAGACAGAGTTGCAATAGGTGATCATATAGTGAATTATTTTCAATAAATTTTTCAAACTACATCCCCTAATGACTTTTCTTTCTTGGATGAATTGTTTTCTAATTGTGTTAGTGAGCAAGAAATAGGGATTTGATTGAGCTGCCTTCTCCAAATGAAATCAAGCAAGCATTGTGAAGTGTTCACAAGTTGAAATCATCTGGACCAGATGGAATGTCAGCTATATTCTATAAGAAGAACTGGAATACAGTGGCTAATGATGTTATTAATTTTGTTCAAGAGGTTTTTAGAAGTGGAGTCATGAATAAGGAAATCAAAGCAACAATGATATTTTTGCTGCAAAAGAAAAATCTGCCTTCTTCAATCTTCCATTATAGGCCAATAAGTCTATGTAATGTCTCCTACAAAATAATTGCTTAAATTCTTGTAAGGAGATTGAGAACACTATTGGACAAGTTCATCATATCTCCATTTCAAGCAACTTTTCTGTCAAAAAGATGGATTGTAGAGAACACAATTTTAACTCAAGAGGTCATTCATACAATGAAAAGGAAGCAAGGTAAGGTAGCTTTAATGGGTATCAAGATAGACATGAGCAAAGCCTATGATAAAATAGAATGGAGCTTGATTTTGGAGGTCATGAAGCGATTGGATTTTAGTGATTGGTTCTGCCATCTAATTCATCAATGTTTATCACAATGAACTACTCAATTCTCCTAAATGGCTCAAAATATGAAAATTTATCTCCCATTTCCCCATACTTGTTTATTATTGCAGCAGAAGAATTGTCTAGAATGATTGTTAAATCTGAGAATTTGCAAAAAATTCATGGAATTAAGATTTCAAGGTCATTGAGCCATTTATTGAAGAACCAATATTGAGGAGGTTGATCATTTTTTGGAAATATTACAAAAGCATGGAAGAATTTCAGGACAAGCTCCAAATTATGGGAAATCTGCTTTTTTTTTTCTTCTAGAAATGCATGTGCTGAATTGCAAGTCATTATCTCAAGAAATACTGGTATCTCATTAATTGACTCCAACATAAAATATCTTGGAAATCCAATGTTCATCTAGAGAAAGAAAACTAGAGATTTTCAGCAGATTTTGGATAAAATTTCTTTTAGCATCAAGAAAGGCTACCTTAATCAGGTCAGTAGTACTGCAAGGTATTCCAATTTACATGCACCATGAGCTCATCTAAGGTTCCTATTTCAATTTGTAAAAAAGCTGATTCTTTGCTCCATTAGTTTTGGTGGAAATGGTCTGATATTTGTAAACCAAAAGATCTGGGAGGTTTGGGTTTTAGAGCATATAAGGAACTAAATGAAGCACTGTTAACCAAGCTTATTTGGGACCTGGCTACTAATGCTGATAAATTGTGGGTAAGATTATTACCAAGTAAATATTGTAATACTGTCAAATATTTTTTCGTAGTTGGTGGGGGCTAAAAATTGGCGGAAACGTTTGGCCGGTGGTAAGTTAACCGTCAATGGAGGGTTGGGACAACGAGAACAACGGCTGTTTGCTGGAATTGTTCGCTGCTCCTTTGCAACAATCCGAGCCACTAGCTGAGATGGCAATGGTTTACGAAAAAGGTGGTGAAACCGCAATGGCTAAGGATAGAAAAGATCCACAAGTTTGGAATTTCATGGATATCTATTCTATATTGTAAGGTTTATTTGTATTGACAATTTTCGTGGACAAAAATTTAATTGTAATCTAGCATAAGTGTTCACCGTTCAATCAGTGATATATAATGATGGAGTCACCAAGCTTGCAATGCTCATATGAAAGGTAAAATATTCTCTCATGCATACATCCTCACACAATTGAGCACTACACTTACTATGAATAGAATTGTTGTGAAAGTAGAATTCTTATATGAGTAGAATTGTTATGAAAGTTGGAATCCTTGTATGAGTAGAATTGTTGTGAAAGCAAAATCCTAGTACGAATAGAATTGTTGTGAAAGTAAAATCCTTATATGAGTAGAATTGTTGTGAAAGTAGAGTCCTTGTTTGAGTAGAATTGTTGTGAAAGCAAAATCCTAACATGAGTAGAATTGTTGTAAAAGCTAAATCCTGATATGAGTAGAGTTGTACTCTATTATTAATCCTCTTTCAAGTCAAATTGGACTCTATATAAGCAACGCTTGTTTGTGCTAAATACAAACCACACACAAAACTAATATTTTCCATATTTGAATTGTGCTTTCAAAGAAAAATCTTTTTCTCTTCATCTTTAAGCTTAGGCACTTTCTTATTTTAATTGTTCAAACATATTGTGTGGTTATATTTGAATAATTCACGTGCCTAATTGTCTTTCATGATATTTAGAATTGCATGATATTTCTAGAGTTTACTAGCTGATTTGTTTTTACATCGTATGCTGTTGAATCTGCTAGTTAGGATTTTTCATTGTTTGAATCCGCTCTAGGACACACTTTGCACTTGTACTATTTGTGCTAACGTTTCAGGTGATGTGCTCGGTATTTCGTGCGACTCGAAATTACCGAAGTTGACGGGTTCGATTGATCTTGTGGGACTCAAGTAGATCGGAACGTTGGTCCGGATCCAGACACCTAGCTTGTGGAGGCTATGAAAGGAACGGCGGCTTGTAAGTAAATTACAGAAAGGAGGGATCTATCTGTGAAGGGTAGTTCTAGGACCTATGGTTGTAATTGAATATTGATTTTCATAGTGGATAGTTAGGTGGTCCGGTGGACCGGTGGTTTTCCTCTTAGGTCATTGGAGTGGCCTATGTTGTTTCCACCTAAAAATATCGTGTGTTATTTTTTATTCCGCATTTTATCTTTACACGCGATTGCATGTCTGACCGTTGTGATTAGGTTACATAATTAATATTTGTTAAAATTGAAAATAACCTATTCACCTCCCTCTAGGTATATTTGATCCGTAACTAAAAACTTTCATATATAATCTATTTTAAATTAGATCAAAATAAATTATTTTTGAATAGAGTCGGATCATTATCAACCTATAAGATCATGAATAAGATCGGATCAATTAAAATAAATCGATCCATAGATTAAGCCCAATTAAATTAATCTGAAATTAATTATTTTTAAAATTATAATTTTATTACTAAAAAGATTACAAATTTTAAAAATACTTTTCAAATTTTTATAATTATTTATTTATAAGTTATAATATTAAAAAATTAAATATATATTAATTATAAATAAATAATAAATATTTTTCAATAAATTTATAATTTTTAGTGGGACGGTGATGTTACCAATGGTAGCAGTTGTGCAATGTTGCATAGAAGGTGACGGTTGTTGGTGGTAAATTTTTCATGGCTTTTATAACTGTAAAGTGACCCTTTTGTTTTTGTTTTTGTTTTCTCTCCTTCATTTTTCATTGATTTTATTTTTTTTAATTTAAAAATAAAGAATTCCAACTTTACTTTATAAAAAAAATGTTTAGTTTAAATTTTTTTTACTTAATTAAGCTTTTTTAAATTACAAAATTAATAAAATTCACATAAATATTTCAGATACTAAAATGTATTATTCCTAACTCTAAATTACGGGATGTTGGTGACCCAATTCATAAATAAATTGTTTTCAAACTTTGTTTTTAAATGACCGTATTCAATAATTTAACTAAATTTATATTTAAATTTTATAATTTTATAATTTAATTTTTAAATTTTTTAAATTTTATACATAAAGTTTTAAATTTTTAAATTACATAATTTAGTCTTAAATTTTTAAAAATTTACACATAGATTTTATCTTGGATACTAAAATACATATTTTTTAATCAAAGTTTTTGGACATATTTATAAATTTTAAAAGTTTAGGAATATATGTTTAAAATTTTAAAAATTTAGAAACTAAATTGTAAAATTTAAAATTTTAAGAATATATATATGTAAAATTTTAAAAATTTAGAGACTAAAAACTAAATTTAAAAATTTGATTATTTTAATGTTAATTTAATTAAAATTTAGTAAACGAAATAATTACTTACTCTTATCTGAAGATAATAGAATAGTATGTTGAAACAAAACACTAAAAATATAAAACTCTAAACCATAAACTCTAAATATTAAATTCAAGAAGAAAATGAATGAGAAAAAAAAAATAATAATAATAAAATATTTAAATAACCAAAGTACCTTTAATTTTTATGCATATATTTTTTTTTATTAAATAGATATATTTTAATTAATTAAAATATTTTTAAAATATCACTAAAAAATTGAAACTATAATAAATATCAAAATAATGATAAAGATATTAATAAGGCATCTATACAAAGAACTTCCAAATTCTTCTCCCAGAATAAAGTAAAATTATTTTAAAAGTTAAGTAAAACTTACAAAACAAACAACTTTATAATATAAAATAATAAAAATTATACCTTTAATGTTAATTTATATTTTTTTTAATTAAAAATAAATATGTTTTTTTTATAGCTTAAAAATAAATGTGTTATTATTATTATTATTATAATAAATTTTGAAAGTATTATTTTAAATAATTTTTCAAAAGTTAATTAGAAATCTACGTGAAAAAAAAAAAAAAATAGAAAATTGTTTCTATTCTAGCTTAAATTTCAGCCCCCATAAGATATCCATCGATCGACGTTGAAGATGAAAGCAAGACTTTGTTCTCTAAACCAAATCTAAAGCCTCTCCTTCAAAATTCAGATCCATGGCTTCCAAAACCTCTTCAATAGATCCAACAGAAACTTTAAACCTCTTCGAAAAACCTCCTGATGATCTTTTTGATCTACCACCGTCCATTTCACACAATACTGTTGACTTTGACCACCGCCATTCATCTTCAATTTTCAAAACTCTTTTCTCGATCTTCCTCCAACCCTTTCAATGGCTGAAAATGCTTTCTTCAGAACTAAACCCAAGTTTTGTCTTCGGCGTAGTTCTCATCTACGGCTTAAGCCAAGGCTTCAATGGCTCGTTTTTCAGAGTAGTCACCGACTATTACTGGAAAGACATTCAAAAGGTTCAGCCTTCTATTGTTCAGCTCTATATCAGTCTTTATTATATTCCTTGGATTATGAAACCCATTTGGGGTCTCTTCACCGATGTTTTTCCGGTTAAAGGGTATCGCCGGAGACCGTACTTTGTGGTCGCCGGCGTACTTGGAACATTATCTGCATTAATGTTGGCTCTGAGTGGAAATTTAACTGCAATGGTGGCGTTGAGCTGTTTAATTAGTGTATCGGCGTCTATGGCGATTGCTGATGTGACAATCGATGCTTGTATTGCTCGGAATAGCATCGAGGTCAGATCTTTAGCTTCTGATTTGCAAAGTCTTTGTGGGTTTTGTTCTTCTGCTGGTGCTTTAATTGGTTACTCATCTAGTGGGTTCTTTGTTCATCATCTTGGTCCTCAGGTACACAACAATTTTTTCTAATTTTTATGCAAATCTAATTCATAAGTCGTTAATTTTAATTACTTTGGACGTTCAAATTTTTATCTTCCAGAAACTTCCGTTAACGGTTTCTCATTGAGAATTTGGCAGTGTGCATTGGGTCTTTTGGCAATTCCACCAGCTTTAATGATTGTTCTGGGCTTTGTGATTTATGAAAATAGAACCACCACTAGCCACCGTACAGAGAAGAAGAAGGTTTGATTTTTATTTTATTTTTATTTTTCTACTCTGACGTTGTCAATTGTCACGTAGTGTTAATTATTTTGTTTTAAAAAATAATAAAAATAAAAATAATATTTTTTAATCTTTTAAATTTAATAACAAAAATAATATTTTTATGTTAATTTATATATTTTTATTATTAAATAAAAAAAATTTAGCACATCATTTTCTATTTAATTATATTTAATTATAGAGGAGAGTATTATGTAGATTATCATTTGTATCATTTAGTCTCTTAATTTAAAAAAAAAATTAATAAATTAAGGATAAAATATATTATTTTAATAATTTTTTAAATAAAATATTATTTTTTAATATAAAAATAATAATAATTGATATTTTAATGTAAAAAATTTCATTAAATATTCTTGTAATAATTTTAAAATATCCTTAAAAAAATAATATATACAACATTCAATTAATGAAAAAATATGATATTTTTTAACAAAAATTTATTTTCAAAACTTAAAATTATTTTACTAAATAACATAATTGAAGTGTGAATTTGAGTAATATTATGAGATTAAATTTTCTTAAAATTCTTCTTTATTCTTTGTTATTATATTGCTTTAAAAAATAAAAAAGGAAAAATACACAAATAAAATATTTATTTATCATTATTTCATTTTGGCAACATAAAATTCATTCAACACATGCGATGTGATGTTCATCACGAGGATATTTCTAGGTGTTATCCCTAGCAAAGTTTTGCATATAAAAAAAATAATAATTATAAATGAGTGTCTCACTTTCTCCAACCAAAACTCTTGACTAACTTTGATATTGTTTAATTTCTTCGCGTCTTTATATGAAAGATGGGATTTAAAAATTAAAAATTAAAAATTAAAAATTAAAAAATATTTAAGGCGGTTTACAAAATTAAAATTATCGTTAATTAAAAATAGTACTTCCTAATAATATGAAACTAGAAAAATAAATTATAATTCATTTTTCTTTGTTTCGTTGTCAGCTGTCAGTTGTTATTATAAAATAAGGGGAAAAAAAATTTATATTATTATGTTTCATATATTATTTTATCAATAGAATATATATATATATATATATATATATATATATTACAAAAATACCCTTCGTGTCTACAAAAGGATCGATATATGTTTAGACTTTTTTTTTTTTTTTAAATGCACTAAGTCCTATTTCTTTAGGAAAATGCATAGTTATTATTCTCTCATAAAGGAATTGGTATTATCAAGAAATTGTAGTTCTTAATACTAAAACTTGTAAGGGATAATGAAAAAGTAATAGTTATTTCATTCATTTATCTATTACCACTAATGAAAAATGTCCTAAATGTTAAACTAAATTGAGCTTAATGAAATTGGGCTTCAAGGCGTCTTTCACATTTAGATTAGTCCCTGGCTTTCCCATTCTTGGATCTGGATAATTGAACTATTGAAATATATGGTTTCACAAAAAACATCAATAATACTCTTGATTTGCATTTTTTTTACAAATATTCTTCACCTTTCAAAAATATCTAAGATGATATTTAACTTTAAAAGAAGTTGAAAATAATGATTAACTCCAATGATATTTTTGTAATACCATTGTATATAGGGGTGTCAAACGGGCCAGTACGCCACGGCAAGACCCACCAAATATTCGGCACGGCACGTTAGCCAAAAAGAGTAGCTCGGCACGACCCATGGCCCACTGCCCTTAACAAGCTGGCCGGGCCGGCACGGCACAGCACGCGAAGCCTAATTATTTTAAAAATTAATTTAAAAAAAATACCAATAAATAAATAATTTTTTTACATTTAAATAAAATTGGACATAATCTAATGAATTTATAACAATCTATTAAATGAGAGGTTAAGAGTTCGTCTCTTACTTTTAATTTTTTAAAGCATTATTAATAATTTTTAACTAAATAATTAAATAAATATATAATAAAAATGAAATAAAAGGGGTCACGGGCCGTGCCGTGCCGGCCCGTTAAGCACAGCCCAACTGGCCGAGCACGGCACGGCACGTTAAAGCCCATGGGCCAAGAATGGAGGCACGACACGGCCCATATAAAGTCCAAGGGCCGGCACGGCACGCTAACTAAAGAGCCACGGGCCAGCACGGCACGCTAATTTGACGGGCTGAGCCGGGCCGGCCCGTCCTTTTTGACACCTCTAATTGTATACTTGATTTTTAAGCTAAAATTTTAATCTCTTAATCTCTAATATTTTAATACTAAACTGATAAAATAAAAATTAAAAAATATTACATTTTTATTTTACTATAATTGTATAAAGAATAAAAACTACAAAAAATAAATAAATGCACATAAAATTAAAAACAATATACTTACCAATTGAGAAAATAAAATAAAAATAATACAATAAATAAAATTAGTTTTTTATTTAATCCCAAATCACAAGTAATAAAGTGATTACTTTTTTTTTTTTTTATATTCTATAAATTGTTTAGGGTCCAATTTTAATTAAATTTATTAACACATAATCTAATATGTAATATTAAGAACATAATATTTTCATGTTTAACATATATAGTTGAATTAATAATAATATTAAAAATTGAATTAATTTATAAAAATTGTTATAAAACTAAACAATTGTAAGAATAAAAAAGTAGATAAAGCATATAGAAGAAGTAATTGGAAGTATTGTTGTATTTTACAATATATTGCTAAATGTTCTATTTATATGATTGACAAGATAAAATATAAACTTTGAATCGAAGATATAATGGAAATTAAATGTCCATTTAAGTACAAAATTATCATACAATAGAGATTAAATTTTAATTTGAAGCTTCAAATGTTAAGTAAATCTAACAAAAAATAGAAAAATTATGACTAAATTTTAAAAAATTAATATTTGCTGATTAATAGACTTGAATTAAATTATAATTAACTTATTTATTTAATAAATCATTCAATTATTATAAACACATATTCTACTTTTTGGATGTGGTAAGTAAATTTTTAATTATGTTAAATATATCAAATCATTCATTTTTAATTTTTTATTAGACATTTTAAAAAAACTTTAAAATGTTTTTCTGAATTGAATTAACTAGTTAATTAGTTTTATCATCCATAAATATCAACAATTAGAGAAAATTTTGACAATGTAGAAAAATATAAATATTTTTTATAAATTAATAGTGAAAGAGATGAAATGATATGAGTGGAGACAGAAGTTAAGAATATTAGATTAATTTTTTAAGAATAATTTTTTTTAATTTAAGTAATATATTATATTTATTTTATTTTATTTTTTAACTATAAAAACATAGTAAATAAATAAATATATATTCTTTGACTTTATTATTACTTTTAAAGGGTATTTGAGTAATTTAACAATAATTGAAAAACTAAGCCCCACCTCCTACCTCCAGCACGAATGTTCCTTTTTGGTAGATGACATATGTTTTTTGTTAGTATTTGACTCATAGGTTTGTTTTGAAGTTACACATAATATTAATTATTTTTTTCTATTATGCAACATATGATTTGCAAAAAGAAAGCAAAAGAGGGGTGTGAGAGGGGGTTAGGTGTAAAACTTAGGCTCTAAACTTGAGTCATTTGGTGCAATTATTTCAAATATATAAGAGACAATGATAGAAAAGTTAATGTTGTTATTGATGAGGCTATTTGTGATAATAAATCTAACTTTAATGTCAAGAGACATTTTTTAAAACTTTAAGGGTATCTTGTTAAGAAAATACAAACCTGGGGATATGAGTGATTTTTTTCCCATGGTTCCAATCCAAATATAAAATGCAGAGTATATCTTTTACTGCCGATAAAGAATTGAAGCATTTATGATTTTAACTTGGTAGGGACACTATATAATCAATTAAAAATAGTACTATTTACTTCTCAGTTGTTATAACCAGAATGAAGAGTACCCAACTAGCGTGCTACCTTCTTACCCAAAAAAAATTACCGTGCTACCCTTGGGCTCTATACATAAATATTTATTGTTAAAAGAAGAATCAATAAGCTAGAATATTGGACGAACAAGCAATATTTATGTATTATATAGACTTGCAAGTTTTAAATTTCTCCTATTCTGTTTGCTAATTTTAGAAGCACTATAACTTCTGTGACACTTATGTGAGTGCAGGCACTTGACAAAATAGCAGTAGCAATAAAGGGCATGTACAAAACAATAAAATGCCCCGAGGTGTCGAAACCTTCACTCTACATGTTTCTCTCTTTGGCTCTCAATATAAGCACTCATGAAGGCATGTTTTATTGGTACACTGACCCTCAAGCTGGTCCTGCATTCTCTCAGGTCTCTCTCTCACACACACACACTCTCCCCGCGTAAATATTTATCTTGGTTGTTGTAACCTATTTTTACAAATGGTATGTCTAGGAAAATGTTTTTTTATCAGCACTTGATGCATGCATATAGCATTTAATCTTACAAATTATAATTTGCTCATTGTTAATAAGTGGTTCAACAATTACTTTACATCTTATCTTATCAATTTAACGTCTATCCAATACTGACATGTCACATTATGCATATAACATTACTCCTACCTATATAATCTCAAAGCCTCTCTTTTTTTATGCAGGAGTTTGTAGGGATAATACATGCTATAGGTGCAATGGCTTCAATGGTAGGGGTCCTAATCTATCACAAGACTTTAAAGAACTACCCCTTTAGAAACCTCCTATTTTTCGCCCAACTTTTCTATGGCGTATCAGGTATGATGGATCTTGTCTTCATCCTTAGGTGGAATCTCAGTGTTGGAATTCCTGACTACTTGTTTATCGTAATGGAAGAATGCTTCACTCGAATCATAAGTCGGATTCGATGGATCCCCATGATTGTTTTGAGTACTAGGCTTTGCCCTTTAGGAATTGAAGGCACCTTCTTTGCTCTATTGATGTGCATTGATAGCCTTGGTCAAGTATCCTCCAAATGCCTTGGAGGAGTAGTTCTTAACGTATTGAATGTCGCAAGGACTAACTTCACAAACTTGTGGTTGGTCATTTTTATCAGAAATGTTTTGAGGTTTTCTACACTAGCTTTGATATTTTTGGTTCCTAAGGCAGATCAAACAGAGGTCTTGATTCCTTCTGATCTTTTGACAAAGAATTTTACCATCCATGGAGATGATGAGAGCTTGCAATTAGTTCCTATGAATGGGAAAAGTGAAGCTTAGATAGATAAGATGCTTTTGTTATACTTGGTGACTCAACTTACACTAACAAGATTCTAAACACAATTCTTGCATTTGCCAAAACGATCTTCCATTGTATAGTCGGACACAAATTTAATGTCAAATCTCTTTTCTTCTTGAAAATTTGATAATAGCGTGATGCTAGGCACTACGATTCACTTGTATTACATGTGTGCAAAATTATGATTGACCCATCATCCAAGCAATAAATATAATGGGAACTTCAATGATATATATCTCAAAATTATTCTATTTAATAGTGACAAATAATATTTTTCTTATTTTTATGGTAAAAATGTTTTTCAAAAATGTTACTTTTCGGTGTAGTGCTTATTATAAAAATAAAAATAAAAAGTGCTTTAATTTCAATTGCTTAATGAGTAGTGCAAAGATAGAAATTTCAAAAATATAAAAGAAATCGATTAATCAAAAGGCCTAAACAAAGTAAAGTGTTAAATAATATGGAGTCATCTCAATCAAAAAAGTTCAAACTTTATTGTATACTCGTAAGTTTTTGTACTTTATTGGTTCTAAACTTTTGCCCAAAAATAATTTTTGGTCTTTAATATTTATTTTAACACACATATTTAGAATCTAATAGTTTCGGTCCAACTTAAAGATTTATGTGAAACTCTTCCACTCGACATTATATTAAACCTCACTTGACCTCATGTGATATACTAATTAGGGTTATAGTTTATTCATATTATATATAAAAATTTAAATCATGTCTAATATTTTTTAGAATAAAATTATCCTTATATTTTAAGCTATTGATATTAGTTATATATTATAAACATAATAATAAAATATGAATTATATTCGATAAAGATTTTAATAATATGATGATTACTACATTTAATAAGAAATCTAAATATTATTTTAATTTTACAACTGATTTGGAAGCATAATAAAATTAATTATGTATTATATTATCACATTAAATAAGGACTCTAAATATAATTCTTAAATAAGAATTACAACCAATAAATACTCAAATAATATAATGATTATCATATTTAATAATGACTTTAAATATTATTTTATTATCACAATTAATATGGAAGCATAAGAATCATTTGAAATTAATTTCTTATTTATTTTAAATATATTACATAAATTAATAAAATAATTAATTTCTTTTAGCGGCTGAACGAAGAAATGACTGATAAAGAAAACAAGTAATCAATTGATTAATTCGAAGAAGAGGAAATAGATTATACGTGTGATGTTGAAATTCCCATAATCAGAAACAGAGAATTTCGTTTTAAATTTTTTTCTCTTAATAAACCATAGTCAATTTAAACTTAATTGGGTTTAAATAATATATCACATGAGGTCACCTGAAGATTAGTATAACCTCCACGCAATAGTTTCACGAAAATTGTTAAATTGAATTAAAATATTAATAAAATTAGAGTTTACAAAGCTTGATATCAAAAAAGTCAGACAAGAAGAAAAAGACATTAAAGGTTCTCAACATTGAAACTTTGCATAAATGCATAGAGAGTCGGCTAAAGCATTTAAGCTTCGAGCAGAAAACCGATAGTATCTTTTTTTGTAACAAAGCTCATAAAGTTGAATGTTGCATATCACAAAACTCAAACTAAGATCTATCATGAGCATCAACCTGTAGCTTCTATTGGCAGCTCTTTCAAAGATGACATTAGTCATGCTTAATTGATCGCCCTAGTGAAAGTTACCACACCCATTTCATTGCCCACCACAACCCTAAGGCCTGATTTGAATCTTCATTAAACTTAGAAAGAAACAACAAAATGAAGAATTACATATGATAGAAAAGAGAACATTGCCACTAATTAAACTTAAAAAGAAACTAGTTCACTAGCCAATAACAATCACAAAAATCACAACGTAAAGTTGCATTTTAGTTATTTACTTGTAACTTGTGTTTCATTGTAATCGTTAATGAACTATTAAACACCTCCATTAATAACATTGTTTATCAAAAATCACAATCTTTTAATTAAGTGATAAAAAAAAACTTGAAATTAATTTTTAGTGAGCTTATTTTTTGTTTTTTACTAACTTTAAAATTAATTTAAAATTTTAAGCACTATAATAAATTATTAATATGTTTGATTATTAGCAAAAAAATAAAAATTTATAATATGAAGCCTTATGTACTTCATTGGTGGTTTAATAGCTAACCTATTATTAATTGATTTCATCAAGTTGGTTCTTAATATTTGTTGTTTAAGCTCGATTTTGCTTATAATAGAGTTTTAATTTGTTCAAAAAGTTGAATAAACATACATGTAAAATAAAAAATATAATTATTTTATATGATCAATAATATATGATTGCAAAAGTTTATTTTTTGTTGTCAAATTAATTTTCAACTATTAATAGTATGATTTATTTTCCTTCTTTTTTTAATAATAAATAGCAGATCGTGCAAAATTTAAAAACTATAAAATATTATATATTAGTATATATTATATAAGATTACAAGTATGAAAGTGACACTTTGATATAAAATATATAATTTATGTAAATTATTATTAGTCTATTAATCAAGTCATCTATTTAAGAATCACATTTTTTACTGACTAATAACGTTAGATAATTAAAAATTTAAAGATATTCACAAATTATTAATTATAAAAATATTCAAAAGAGAGATTATATTAAGTTGATTTAATTTAAATAATATTAATCGTAATTTAAATAAAAATTGAATTATTATTTTTAAAAAAAAGATTTGTACTCTTTATACAAAAATCTTGAAAGAAAAAAGGTTGTAATATAAATTTCCAATAAGGTGCATTTACATTTCAACAAAACTTAAAACATTAATAACTAAGGATCATCAACATATAAAATTAATAGAGAGACTTATACTTGTTGATTTCAACTTGATTATTCAATAATATAATATGAGAAAGTAACATATCACCAAAGACAACAAAACAAAAATTAATTAATTTTTGAAATTAAACTTATGTATATTATCTAAAAGATGATATAGTAAATAATTAACTTCTAAATAAACAAAAATGCAGCACTTTGATTTTTCATAGTTAATTTTTTTGCCTGAGAATTTTTATGAATAATTGAGATGAGTAGAGGACTATATATTTAAAAAAAAAAAAAAAAGGAATAACTAAATAAGATATATCATAGAAAAATGAATAATTAAATTAATTTATTTAATTTTTTATAATAATAATAATAATTAATTAAGAAAATAACGGATGATTCTTAAATGAATTTTAAAACATAATTTAAAAATATAATTTTAATCAAACAACTAAATACAATTAATTCTTATAATTATAAGTATTTACAGTTACAATTAAAATATAAGCATTTTTTATTGAATGTTACGTTATAGAAACAAATTTTAAGAATAACCTTCAATTTAATTTAAATATTTAGATAAATATAACTCATAATTTAGGAATTAAAATTGTTCAATCATTAAAAATTTGAACCAAATTAATTTATTTAGGCTTTTATATTAATAATAATTAATTAAAGATATAGCTAATAAGTTTTAAAAAAATATTTAATATGTAAATTAAAAAAATCAAATAAATATTAAGAATAGAATTATTATAATGGATAAAGGTACAATAAATATAAATTAAATTAATTTACTTAATTATTATTATTAAAGATATAATTAATGATTTATTTTATTATTATTAAATATATAATTAATGATTCTTAAATAAATTTAAATGAAAATTTGAATGAATTATTTATTTATTTTGTTTTAAATAATAGCAAGCTTGTAAATAATGAAACAATAAGGATAAATTTTTTCAAGAGCAAATTCACTCTTTTATAGTAGATATAGATAACAACATTTTATTTCTAAAATAACAATTATTAAAATTTTAATTTTATAATAATCGAATTGCAACTATTCATGAGCCGTATCCTCGTATTGAATTAATATTTTACTTAAGTTAGTTGAGGCTTTAAATATATTATATATGTCGTATATAATCGAATTTAGGAAGAAGGATGATTATGCTAAAGACCATAACTGTCTTGCACTAATATCAGGTAATTTTCATGTAAAAACCGTCCATTATGAGAGGATATCATCTTCCCCAAGGTTTAATCATGTTTCTTATTTGTTAATATTAATTCAAATATATTCTTGGTTTAAAAAATAAAAAAGTTAATATAATATTTACGATATTAAATTATTTTTTTATTATTCAATTATTTAGCACATGTTTTTAAGTAAAATAAAAAAAATTTCATGTAAAAATAAAGAAAATTCAATTTAATTATTGAAAGTATTATGGGTTTAGTATTAAAATAGTCTTTTTATTATCTACATTAAAATGTTGTGGGGGCCAATTTTTTTTAATTTATTATAATATTATATACAAAATTTAACAATAAATAATATATAAAATATTTAAAAATTAAAATAACAAAGTTAAACTTTTAACCATGTAAAAAAGACATTTAAAAGTGGAAAAGAAAAGAACAAAAAGTAAAAAATAGTTTCTTTTTTTCAATTATTGTGAAAGTTATTTTTTTCTTCTCTTTCCAATTCTTGTTATTTAAAAGATGAAATTTATTTGTTGTATTTTAACAAGTAAAAACAGGTTGCATGGAAAGAATTTATAATGAGATGCAGAAATGATTTCCTTCTTGTTATCATTATTAATAGCATAGTTTTCTAATTTTTTTTCTTTAATATTATATATTTTATTATAATTCATTAACTTATAATATAGTCATATATTAACAAAAATATTAAAGATTATAATGCATGTCATTTAATTTGTGATACTTAGTTATGCTTCATGATTTTTTATACATGCTTCGTGAATTTTATCAATTATTCTCGTATATTATTATTTTTTTTATTTCTGATGTAATTATTAGTTTGAAAACAATTTTGTATTTGCATTGTAATTCACGTGGATATCATGAAATTAAAAAGGCAAATCTTTTTTTTTTTCGCAAAAAATAATGTTTAATCATACGTACTGCTGCTTTTGAGTCACAAATATATTGACAACGTAAAAGATAAACTAGGACGAATATTTTATCCCTTCAATTTTTGTTTTTTTTTTTTTTTTTATGACTTTTATATTTAACTTAGAAAATAAACCTTCACCTTATTTTTATTCTTTTTGAATAAACAATATATATATTTTTTTTAATAAATGATACATACATTTTTTTTAATTAAATGACACATTTTAGCAAATGACACACACACACACACACACATATATATATATATATTTTTTTAAAGTGGTACATACGATATCATATTATTTTCTATTATGCAACATATAATTTTTCTTTGACATGACACATATGTATTGTTTTTAAACAACTTTTACTTTTTATTAAGTATAAATTGTCGAATTATATAGAAAAATATATATATGTTTAAATTAAACATAAAAAAATATATTATTATATACCAAAAAAAATAAAGGAAAAAAAGTTTGGGTTAACTTAAATAAAGGAGACAGAAAAAGAAGGAAAAGGAAAAGGTGCAGCAAAAGAAAGAAAGAAAGAAAGAAAAAAAAGGTGCAGCAAAAGAAAGGAAAAAAGAAGAAGGTAAATGGCTGGAAAAAAAATAATGAAAAGGTACCGGAAAGAAAAAGAGAGAGAAGAAGCGCTGTGTGATTTTTTTTTAGGAAGAGGGTTAGTTGTTAAACCAGATGCACTTAATCCATATTTGATTTGCAGATCTCTGAGATTGTGTTTACCATAAAATTGGACAATTTTTACCTTAATCAAACCATAAGCGATTTGGCATGGGAAGGAATAGTCATTACAATTTTTAAATTGTTCTTAATTGAAACCGAAAAATATATTAATATATGTTATAAAATTAAATAAAAATAAGAATAGAAGGGTAAAGAGAGAAAGTAGAAGAATATGTTTATAATATACTACTAAAAGTATAGAATTTACAATAAATAATATAAATTTTAAATTTAATATATGATATAGATTAAATTTTTAATTAAATATGAATTTATAATACAATAAAAATAAATATTTATTTAAAATAAATCTAACTATAAAATATATATATATATATATATATATATAATTTAACATTTAAATTATAACAATATAATATTTTTATATACATATAATTACATAACAAGAGACACTTTTAATTAATCATACCATATTTTTAACAATTAGATAGAATTATATATAGAGAATAACTGACACGCGAGACTTAAAAAGCGCGATGGGTGAGCGACACACATTAAAACAATTCCAAAACAACTGATAAGTTATTTTTTACCGGTGTATTTACATTGATCCACCTTCTTAGACGTAAATGCACAATAGTTTATAATTAATGTGATCATAAACCAATTAAAGAGCATGACAAAAGTGATTAACACTGAAAAGACAAGTAAAAAAAAATCAGTAAAAACAAGTGTTATTAACAAATATTATTTGTATATATTAGTCTTGTTAGAATTAAAATGAAAGATGATAATTTTATTGCGCAAAGATCCAACTCAAATATTAAACTAATTGAATGTTTCAGTAAGTGTCGCTCCCTAGTCGCGTTCTTTAAGTCGCGCATCAAATCACTGCACTCTTTTCTCTCTCTCTCTCTCTCTCTCTCTCTCTCTCTATATATATATATATTATTTTAATTAAACTAAATTGTTAAAAATCAAAAAGAATATTAATATTTTAAATAATAATAATAATAATAAAGGGATTATTATTTAAATCTTTAATTTTTTTAAACTAAATATATTTTTAATAAATATTAAAAAATTGTGGCTAAATCGTGAAAAAAAAAAAATAGATGCTCATAATTGACAATTATTCCCCAAAATGGATACGAAATGATTATAGTTATTGGCATAACTATCATATTCATCCTCGTTAGGGGTGTTTATTAGTTTGAAAATGAGAATTTGAGCTAATTTAATCAATACTATCATTTGATCTGATTGCAAATTTTTCATCTAATTTGATATGATTATTGTTTTTATTAGATCCTATATAATTTGGTAATTGATCTAATTGGTCCGAATTAATTCAATCAATATTATATTTTATGCTCTTTTTAGGTTTTTTAATTATGTACTTTAATTTTTCATCAGCAGTCAAAAAATAAATTTTTTTTTCAAAATTTACGATCACAATGCAAGCTAGTACAATTTAATATTACAATCTTAAACTAAACATCCATACAAACCTAATTTAAAAAAACACATACATACATACAAAACTAATTATTTAAGAAATGTGAAGGGATGAGAACACAAGAAAATTAGAATCTTTCGTCAAAAAGCTAAGGACATGTTCTATTTATATAAACGTAGAATATGAACCATAATTTTTATTAATTTATTCGGTTATCATTTTAAAATAGGTACAAAAAAATATACAAAATTTTAATAATTTAAGAGGAATAATTATTCTTCTCATATAAAGAATAATAATAATTTCTTACCTAGAGAGAATAGACATTCTTAAGAAATTTTAATTCCTAACCTTACAAAGTGCAAATGAATAATGAAATCAAAATATCTATTCTATTGTCAATTTTATTCTCTCTAACCAAACATGCCCTATGTGAATTGAGAAAAAGTACAATAAAAGTGGTAAAAATCTTTTAGAAAAAAAAAGCATACATACAAAGTATTAACATTAGTTAATTTTGAATGATTTAGATTAGATTGTAGCGGATGATAGCTATCAATCAACTGATCTGTACTTAATGAGTTGAATTTTAATCAAATTCAATCATCTGTTCAAATTCACCCAAAAATTTAATATAATGTTTCAAATATTTTGGATTCATCTAGTGCTATCAATTTCTCTAGTGGTATAGATAACTGTGGAGAATATTCATTTTTCACAAATAGAGATAAGATGACGAGGAAAATGTCTTCATGGGATGGGGTTGGGATCACACTTCTTACCTCACCCATTCCTAGTAACTATGCTAAAATTTTAGTGTGTAAATTATATTACTTACAAATGTATAAATCACTTATAGCAAGTAATATGTAAACTTCTAAGGTCGATCTCTCAAAAAATTAAAGTGATTTTAAATAACATTTTTAGCTCTTCAAAAATCCTAAATCTACTAAAAAAAAACTCTAAATTAAATTGGAAGCGAGAATAAGAACGATGATGACAAAAAAAACAAATCAAAAAATTAATGATCAACTTAAAACTAACTTTAAGGGTTGTAAAATAATTAAATAAGGATTTATAGACATGTAGTTTAGATGACCATACTTGCATCAAAATATTATGGTAAATTAACATTAACAATTATATAAATTCAGACTATCGACTTTCCTCTTATTTACAAAAAATTTATTCCAAATCGAGTAATTTTCTTTGGTTATTAACTAATTAATACAGGAAAAATTATGTCACTCAAACAAAGTCATCAATTTGAATTTTTAATTAAGTTTTTTTCAAAATAAAGTCAATATGATGTTTCTAAAACTAAATTTTTAGATTTTTTAATCTATTTATGAATATTAAATTAGCCAATAACATTCATATAATATATATTTAAACGCAATCTTAATCAAAAAGTAATCTTTATTTACTTATGCAATTAAAACATTTACCAAAATAGATCTAAACAAACATGATAACAAAAGCTAAACATTCATAGTAAAATTAGTCACATATGCTTAGATTAATATTCTTAGACAAATAGAATATATCATTCATCCTAAGAAGAAAAGAAGAAGAAGAAGAATTTAATTACACAAAAAACCTACTAGATCTAAATACCCACAAATTAGATTGGATGATATTTTTTTCACCAAAAGCTTGCAACTCTATTTTCTATTATGTTTTAAGTCCTTAAATTTGTTTATCTTATCTCCTTAGATGTAAAAAAAGCTCCAAAAATTATAAAAATTTCGTATAAAATTGTCCATGCAAGTCAAAAACTTAAGGGGCCTCTTATAGATGTAATGATTATACAAAATCAAGACTTCTCAAAATTGTATGCAAGCTGTAGCACACAAAAATTCATGCTGCAGCACAAGCTTGAAAATTTTCCAGTAATACAACCAGTGGCTTCCATGCCGATGCACACAAAAATCCCCATCGTGGCACATGTTGTATTTCACGTCCAGTACAAAAAGCTAAGACTCATTCACCGTGGCACACAATTACTTCTGTTGCAACATCCGTTGAATTTCATCCCCAGTATTGCAATCTGAGAGCGAGGTGCTATGGCACACAAATTCCACAGTTGCAACATAAGTTGTTTTACGTGTCTTCATATGTATCCCTTACATAAATGTTGGTTTATGATGTAAGGCTTAGATTCCTTAGTCCTTTTTCCTTTTGCTCCTAGGCTATCATTTGAGTGTTTCTAGCTTCAAGTGATCCGTCTTCGCATGTTTATATTATTTATCTCTTTTAAAGTTAAAAAATCTGAAATACATTAAAATATACCTATAGTTTCAAAATGATAGATTTATACAAATAATTAAATAATAGTATTGTAATTAAATCTATTCGTTATAATTAAGCATATTAAATCATGAAATATTAGTACTTTTTAAGCACTTATCCAACATCCAATCAATTTCTTGCAAGTCTTTAACAAGTAAAGCGATCTAAAAATTTAAAAGAAAATTGAATAAACTAAACTATACTAATCTAAATCATTTTCGTAGATTATCACAATTGTATTTAGTATATGTAACAAGCCTTTAAACCCTTAAGTAGCCTTAGTAGACAAGTTATAATCTTGTGAGAGTTTATAGTAATAACACCCACAAATCAGAGTTTAATTATCGCTTGTTTGAGTGATTTGTACATTTACGAATACAAAAATTATATGTCAAAACGCGTAATGCGTTCTTTGTAGGCATCATCCCAAATTGGTTCTTCCAATTTGTCTTTCCCCTCCTTTTAATGTTTGAAGCCTTAGCTTTGTTACTTAATTTTTTTTTTTTTTTTGCAAACGAGTGTCATAAACAGGTGAGTCAATAATATCGATAAAAGCATACTTGTTTATGATAGATATAGAAGGAGCAGGTAAGGTTTAAATACTTTAAACTTTACAGTCTCTCCAAAAACTATCATTCTTAACCTCCCCTTATGGACTTTAATAGTTATCTTGGTTGTGGTCATGAATAACCTACCAAGAAGGATTGTATGCTCTTTGCTCTTAGGTAGGGTATCTTTCATTTTTAGCACCATAAAATTTATAGAAACAATTAGCTTGTCCACTTGCACTAACAAATCTTCAACTATCATCTTTAGATATTTAATAGAAACATCAGTAAGCTGAAGAGACATAGCTGGTTTAAGCTCCCCCAAACCTAATTGAAAGTACACTAAATATAGTATGAGGTTTATACTTACTTTCAAATCTAGCATAACTTTGACTACTTTTTATTTCTCAGAATAATGTTAATATTGAAGCTTCTTGAATCTTTCAACTTTGAAGGTAAGTCATGTTAGAGCACTGAACTAATAAACTATAACACCATTGCTCCCATTCTACTTATATTTCCTCTTTGATGATGAGGTAGGCGTTGGGATAACAATCTATTTTTTTTTTACAATTTTATGTAATTTTTTTTTTTATATATTTTCGTATAAAGTCAATTATTTTTAATTAAAGATAATGCTCTATTTTACAAAATTAACCATTTCATTATGAAAATATCATATTTTAAAGAAAATAAATTTTATTTTGACTATTTAATAAATAATATAATAATATATATTACAAAAATTCAAAATATAATATTTATTGAGCTTAATTGCAAATTTTTTGTTTTATGTTAAACATTTTAGAAAAATAAGTTGATATAACCTCTTTAAACTAATTTTATTATAATGTTTACTTGTATTTTTTATACATGAGTTACCTTATAATAAGAATAGTAAAAAAAATATTAAGTTAACATATTTTTCAAAATTTTAATAATTTTGAGTATATAAATTATAAATAAATTTATATTTTTTATCTACAAATATCCAAAATTTCTTTATATTTCTATATACTTATGTAAATATTTAGCGTGGAGATAAGAATTTCAATCCTATATATTTTCATATGCAAATATCCAACATTCTGTACTACTCCCACCATATGCCTTAAATTTTTAGCTTGGCTTAATCTTGTCCCCATTTTGCTCTTTTGACAACTAGATCGATTGGGTGATGAGAAATTTTGTATAACCCTAATCCTCGCAATTCCTAATTTATACATATTAATTAAAAATATTATTAGAAATTGTTAGGATACCAACTTTTCAAAAAGTTTAAGCTGTTAGGAGGAGGGCCAACTATACTTTTATACATTTATCACTCTCTCACAAGTATTGGCTCTATGCATCATGCAGGCCAAACACTTGCAAGTCAATAATTGGAGTTGTTAGGCCTTGAACATATAACCTCTAGCTCTGATACTATGTTAGAAGTTATTGGGATACTAACTCTCCTAAAAGTTTAAGCTGTTAAGAGGAGGGTCAACTATATTTTTATATATTTATTAAATATGTTTATTATACGTGAATTGTTTTATACGTTTTATTTTTTTTAGTTAATTTTTACAATATATTTAAAAAAAATATGTGAAATTAAATTTTTTAGGTTTACAAATTAATTAAAAAAGTAAAATAATTTTTAGAGTCCTTATTAAATATGATAAACATCATATCATATGATTCTTATGGGATATAATCATTATTTCATATTTGGAGTCCTTATTGTCAATAGCTTAAAATATATTAATAATTTTGTCTAAAATAATATTAGGCATGATTCAGACTTTTATATAATACTAGTTAAAAATACGTGTGTAGCACGTGAATTATTTTACTTATTTTAATTTTTACATTATATTTAAAATAAATAGAAAATTCATTTTTCATTTTAATTTTTACATTATATTTAAAATAAATAGAAAATTTATTTTTCATACTTCTAAATTAATTATGAAAATTAAATAATATTTACTTTACTTGTTAGATATGGTAACATCATTTGATTAGAGTATTTATTTAATTTTATCTTTATTTTATTATTATATTTATGATTCTTATTAAAATTATATTTAGAGTTTTTATTAGATGCAGTAACATCATTTGATTAAAATTTTTATTAAATTTTATCCTTATTTTATTTTCATATTTAAGATCCTTATTAAAATTATATTTAAAATTTTTATTGAATGTGATAATCATTGTATAATTAAAGTTCTTTTTAGATGTAATAATTATCATATAATTAAAAAATTTGTTGAATGTATTATTAGATAATATTTAAATTTTTATTTAAATATGATTATAGATCTTAAAAAATATTTAATATTATTAGTTTAAAATATAAAAATAATTTTATTTAAAATAATATTTTATTTGATTATACTTTTATATATAAATATATAAATTGGGTCGAACCATCCCGTTTGATAACCCTAAATCCGACGCGGCTCAAAGTCAAAGTCTCTTCTCAAAGTCGTTATCTTAGTGTCTGTCTCTCATCGTTGATCACGTTACAGCTACACGCTACCATCAGCTTCCAGTAAGGTTTTGGTCCTCACCGTTTTACATGGTAATCTTACTCGATTCACTCTTTTTCTCTTATTTTTCTAGTGTTTTCCGTTTACCTTTTTGTAGTCTCGTACTTTTTCTGTGTTTAGCTTTTGAGTGTAATTTTTTCAGAATTTACTTTGACGAAGCAAAGTTTAATTGTCAGTTTTGTTATCCCATGTACTTTAGGAGCGTTAGGATTCTAACCCATTTCAATTTTGGGTTTAAATTCTTTTTCCTTTTCCCTTTTCGTGCCCTTCTCTGCTTCTGAAATGTCAGACAAGAAAAAGAAATTTTTTTGTTGATTTGTAATTATTTTAATTGGGATAAAAAATTATTCTTTGTTAAATATCAGTTTGGTTAGGTTTAACTCAGTGTATAGTTTTAGCTCTGTTTGGAATTGTACACTACAGAGAAATTAAGCCTAGCATTTCTTTGTAACCTAATCTGAACCTAGGTTTTTAAATATTTCATTAATGTTTGTTTGTTCGTTATTTGTTTCTCGATTGGTGGTGGGCATGTTACATGATTTGGTATCATACTTTCATGGTAGCTTCAATAATGAGCATTATTTGCAATTTCCTGCTTATACTTTAGCATACAAGGTGACCATTATAGTAGATCCATTATTGGTTAATGCAAACATTGGGATTAAGCTAAATTAGCTTGTTTTGGGCTACAGTTCTTCCATTATTAAATATGTTATTGGAAAATCACATATCATCCCTTCAAGGGTTGCTTAGGAATGACTTGGTTTTGTTTCAGAGTTGAAAAGGTTATTGTCAGGTTAGGTATGTACTGCTTGAATTGTTTATTTGGTATTACTTTGTGCTTAACTTGTGAAATAGGCAAAATGGCAAATAGGTATCACCTCCCTATAATGATGATGTTCATTTTATAGGGAAAGACATTCACCTTTTAAGTTGGAATATTAATATGCCAAAAATGTTGGTTGGTCAAGCAGCTGATTGATTTTTCTTATTGAAGAGTGAAAACTTTTTTGCATGAGTGCCTTGTCTTGCATGTAAATGAAACGGTCAACATATTCTTAAACTTAAAGTGTTGTTTCTGTTCTTCTATTCATAAAATACATTGAAATATCTATTATTATTCCCTATTAATCTGTCTTTGGCATATACATCCATTATTTTTGCTGCCCCTTCTAGTTGATTATTGCTCGAGTATTTTACAATTATCCTCTCTCTCCAACTATGTTCTCTAAATTTTGTGCTGCCATTCTGTAGGCAAATAGGCACACTATTATTCTGATGCAAACTTCTCAGAACAAGGCGACTAGAACATTTATGGATTATGATTCAATAAGTCAAGCTATGGATGGTATGTTTTATATATGATGACTTGTTTGCTAGTGATATGTGCTTTGACTTAAAGGTTGCTAATGATTTTTCGAGATTTTGGAATTGGTAATAACGTCTTAAAATTGACTTATTTAACAAAAACTTTAGTATCCTGTGTGACAGTGAAATCTATTGATTAAATTTCTTCCTCTACGGTTGATTGTTACATGGGGATGTGCTTTAGGAGTTGTAGTGTAGATTATGAATGCAGAATGCGGGGGGAGGAATGATGTCTTTTAAACTTCTATTCATGTAGGAGCAAGCACACAAAAGCTATAAGTGGTAACAGAATTAGTAAATAATGTTATTGCTGGAAAATTTTTAGGCAAGTAATTTATAATTTGAAAGGTTATTTACATTATGTATAAAAAATTCGCAATACACAATGCTGATGTAATTCAAGTACAAATCAAATGTATATGGGTAACGCATTGGGGAAAGCATATATAGTGTTAGAATGATATTGTAATTACTTATACTATGAGACTTTATAATGAATAATTTGAATATAGCAGATTTTAGAATGTGACAATTAGTAGGTGAGTTGTCCTAACTTAGCTACCTGAAATATAGAGCGTTGAAAGTCTTCATTTAAATTGCCAGTACTTGCACATAAATCATTTTTATATTTAGTGCTGGCATTTTCATTTATGAGCCTGATATGCTAGTAGTAGTACATGATGAGTGTATATTCTTTCCTCTGGAAAATCCTGTGTACGGTTCATCCCTTCGAGCCATCATGCACAATTGCACATTAAAAAACACTCATATCAAAAGAAAGCTATGACTTCCATGGATTAGTTCATTCTTCTTGTGTGTTGAGTGATATAAACAAATAAAGAAACCTTTAAAAGTAACAACAGGTTGAGCTAGCCATTGACTCTACAATCTTTCTCTGAACAAATCAGCTCATTGTGGGCTGTAACCCTCCAGGGTCTCCACTTGTTGTCATTGTCCATATGGGTCACAGAGTGTCGCTGGTTAGCAAGATCTACTTGATAAATTTCTACAGAAGAACTGTCCAGGCATTTTATAGCTAGTTTGTGCATGTTGTACTTCCATTTTTAGTTTTCTTCATTTATTTTCAATTTAATATTAAATTTGGAGTTTCAACATACAACATTTTTCTTCTTGCTTCCTTTTCCTCATTGGTTGGATTCTAGATTGAAAAAGGATTACATCCAGTAAGGGTGTGCTATTTTGCATTTACAGGTATTTGTGGACTATATGAGAGGAAGCTGAGGGAATTGAATCCAGCTGTTAGAAACCTTACTTATGACATCACAGATCTCTACAATTTCATTGACGGTCTTGCAGACATGAGTGCTCTAGTGTATCCCTTCCTCTCTCTTTCTCTCTCTCACTCTCTAATTGAATCATAACTATATCTATTTTCTATGAGTTTGCCAAATATTTGGTGTTTCATATGTAAAAACTTTAGCTTGTTGGTTTGTTTTGTTGCGTTGAGATGTTTCATTTTTCTATTTTTGTGTATGTTGTGAGTCTTTGGAGCAAATTAGACTTAATATGTGCAGTATGGATAAGATCATAAAGATAGAGCTTTTTCATGGAGAAAAAGTGGACGTAGATCATCTAGGTTAAATCATTTTTTTGAAGAAATTGTGCATATTGCACACTATACCCAACTTTTAACGCTATTCTGTGCTCACCAATTGGGATTTTTAGAATAAATTATTTTGGGGGGTTCAGAATGGAGTAATTGGAGTTTTCTTATGGTGCGAATGCAATTGCTCCAGCATACAACAGTAGTAGCAAAATTTCTCTCCATTTGATTCATATACTTAGGAATGAATTGAGGTCCTTATCTTTAACTTGTAGACTGTGAGTTCAGATCGGCGAGTGCTTTTGTATGATAATAGAGATTGTTATTTGTTTTTAGGTGCAAAAGTTAAATGTTTGAAGATGATCTGAAGTGACTATCAAGCAGATTAACATTCTTGTGTTTTTTGATGGCTTCCTACTTTTAACCTTGATTGTGTCCTATTGCCGTGACTAACACTGCTGCATGGTTCTGGCTTGCAGTTATGATCACTCGGTTCAGGCCTACTTGCCATACGACCGACAGTGGATTAAACAGCGCACATTTCAACATCTAAAGAAACTGGCCCATTAAGTCAAGTACGACGCTGCAACGTAATTTAGTAAGTTTGCTCAAGTATTCAGCAGATCTGAATCACGCATTAAGGAATAGTTGTGAAGTGTATAATTTATACCTTTGTTGGGTTTGCTTCTGATTACAAAACTTACTCTCTCTGCACGTATATATTCATATTATGAATTGTGGAATGGAATGGGAATCTATTACTTTGTTGGAAAGCTTAGCTTTGTATTTTAATCTTTACTGTTATTTAAACTCCTGTTAAGTTATTCTCTGATGGAACCAAGTGAAACTTACCATATTTTATTATTCTCTGCTGCTTCATTTTCTCAATTTTAATCTCTGTACGTCTTATAGTTACACTACTTAATATGAACATAAAACTTAAATGTAAAATTAATTATTTGCCATGTTTCTTTCATAATTTCCTAAAATTCTAGATAAAAATTTCGTAATTGATTGAAGGGTAAGAGTTTATTGTGCTATTAATGTTCTGAATCACTTTCCAGTCAACCATTTCAGCCAAAAATTGGCTAATTTGATCGAAATATTTAAGGCATCTAGGTTGCACATGAAGTTGTAAGGGTTTGTCATGAATAAGATAATAAAAACAAATTTTTTTTTTTCCGTAAGGGTTGTTTGAAAGATATTTTAATAATACAAGTAGTCTCGTTAAATGAACCTTTGTCCTTCATTGAAATGAAGTTTTCTTTCTAATTCAAATGTTCATGAAGATACTTTGAATGCTCATATCCATCTAATAAATGATTACACGGAGTAGAGTTTTTCCCAAAGTCACTTTGATTCTTATGTGCTGTTGAGTGATTTAATCTCTTTTTATCCTAAGGGTCAAATTAACAGATTGAAAAATTAGGGTTTTAATTAAGAAGTTTATTATAAGGCATCTATGAATAACGTGTGAAATCGTGATTTATGATGTTATCTACGCCAAGTTCTTTGATCTTAAAGATCTAAGAAAAAAATGGCATAAATCTAAATAAGAAATATATCCTTACATGATTGGATTTTATAATTATTTTCTACACCGTTTTAGCTTCAAATAAAATATTCAAGTTGACAAAACAATAAAAAAGAACACAAAATTTATGTGACTTTTATAATCAAAACATTTTTAAAAGGTGTCAAATTTAACTCATATGAAGGTCCATTTATTATTTTGCAAGCTTGGGATTTTTACAAACATAGGTCCTCAAAAACCAATTTTGTCACAAAATTATTGAGTATGAGGCATAAGTTCTTTTTATTGCACTTTAATTTAGGGGTGAATATTTCTTTTATTAATTATTTAAAAATTGTTTAACCGATCTAGTTCAAAAACAAATTGAGTCTTCAGTTGATTGATTCAACATAGGTCAAAAAAAATTTATGAAAACTTACATAATTGGTCAATTATACGTTTTAAAGTTCACTATTTAAAAATTATAATTTTGTTATATTATATTTTATAGATTATAATTTGTATTATATTATATTTAGCTTTCATTGTTAATTTTATTATATTCTACTGTATAAAAAAAATATAATCACAATGCTTTGAAAAATATAAAACAAGATAAAAGTAGTATGTTAATATTAATTTCACTTCATTAGTCTACACTTTAGAGATCTCTCTGCTTCATTCTCATTTAGAGGTAATGTAGCATACACTTATTAGTAAAGTGTGGTTAATAGATAGTTTAAGTATATTGAAACACTCGGCTTGAATCCGGTAACAGAACAAATTTTCACATTTCGTTCCTCTAGAACAAGGCTGTGAAACATAATTCTAAGCTTAGTAAATTAACTTTACAATACTTAGCGTTAGTTCCTCTCTCCGCACCTCTCTTGTTCTCTCTAGGGTTTTCGTTTGGTTCTGTTGGTGATTGGCTGACAGCGGGCCGTTTTGGCCGTCGGTCAATCTTGGGTCTTTTATTTCGCTGCTCCTTTCATGGCTGACTTTGGTTTCTGTATGCCAGAGTACCTTTTCGTTGCGACCCCTTTTTTCAGTTGCTGTAAGTGATTGGGAGGAGCTGTGGTAGTTTTTGTCTTCCCTTTCAGCGCGCGGCTTCTTTGGTTACGTCAGTGCGGTGGTTGTGAGGTGCTTGGCTCAATTTCAGTGTGAATTGAGTGAAGAAGGTGGCTTGTGCGGCAGCTTTGTTTTGCTCCGACGACTCTTCACCTGTTCTGCTGCCACCTTCGGTGGCCCAACCTTGGCTCTATCGCTCGTGCTTTTTTCACCGGGGTATTCTGTTAGTTTTTGCTATTTTGTTTAGTTTATGTTATTTTAATAATTTTATTGTTTTGTGTGTGTGATCTTGTTCTGTAGCTTTGTGTGTTTAAAGCTTGTATGTGGTTTGTTGTTGTTTTCTGTTGTCATATGTGGTCATATTTTGGTTGTTTATGTTGTGATCATCTAGCTTTGTGTGTTTAAAGCATTGTTGTTTTGAGTACAGTTCTTTGCATCTGCTTGGCAAATCATTATTATTGTGTTGGAGGTTGGTCGGTTGAGAAAGCTTCTGAATACTTGGGTTTCATCGTGAATATGTGATTTCATTCACATTTTTTCTCCAAGAAATTTAGTTTTCTATTTGATGTGCCTTTTTGGTATTTGGATGTATATCTCAAACAAAAATTTAATACTTGATGTAATTTAAGATTTTGATTAATTAGATTTTCTATTAAAAAAAAAAACAAAAAAAAACAAGGCTGTGAAACATAGTTGTTATTTTGTGGATAAATTTATTGATAATCCATGCTAATTGATTCCCGTACTTAATTCATTTTCTTAACTAACTTTCGATTAAAAATTACAGGCTCAAAATCATCTAGTCCATTATTTTCAAATCGACTCGACTTGAATGTCATTTTCTTGGAGCCATAGGTCTACTAGATGAAAGTAATGTAGATTTATAAAATTGCCCAATAATCAACTAAACTGACAACATTTACCCTACAATGTGTATTAAAAAAAAAAAAAACTAATATAGGACTTATTTATTAAAATAGACTAAAATGTTAATTTATGCATTTTCGAGTGAAGTAGCTAAAAGTATGGATGACAGCATATTCATTCCAAAGTTTTGGACATTAAAAGTTGTCTAGAATTTCTAAACGTTGGATTATTAATTGGCTTTTTACATATCAATAACATATTATTATTATAGATAGATAATAATAAGAGTTTAAAATGATCTCACTTTTTTTTCTCACTTAAATTTGTATTTCTAGATTATTAGTAGTCAACACATTAATATTAATTTATGATGTTCTAAATGTAAATTTTTAAATTTATTTAAAAAATTTATGAAATTAATATCTTTATTTTATTTAATTAGAAATTATTGTATTAAATTATCTATTTAATAGGTTAATAAGAAAATAGGCTAAAATAATCTCATAAATAACAAAATTTTGATATAACCTCCTCCCACTTGGTTTTTATCATTTATTGACAAAAATAACCTTTTACATAAAAATAAAAAAAATTCTTAAAAATGGCATAAATAATAAAAAATTAAACAAAAAATCAAGAAATAATAGAAATAAAAATATGGGATATTTCAGGATATTATTCTCAAGAAATGATATTTAGTAAAAATTTTTTTTTGAAGAAATTCAAAAATCAAAATTAAATTTTAAAGAAGGCGATGAATTTAAAAAATCATTTTTTTCAAAAATAAGAAAAATATTTCTCATAAAAGACAATTTATTATGGAATAAGTAACAAAGAAATGAGTATTACCATAACAGATGCAAATGAAAGATTTAACATACCATTAGTTGATAAAGAAATAATTATAGATAAATTATCTAAAATTTTACAAAAAGATAAAGACAAAATTGGATATATTTATCTTGAAAAAATACAAATTTTAATTAAAGTATATTTTAGAGAAAGAATTGATACACCCATAAAATTGACATTATTAAATAATAGAATAATAAACAGAAGAGATTCTTTGTTATGAATGATACATAAAACTTTAGGATATCAAACATTCAAATCAAATATTAAGTTTAGTATATGAATTTAAAAGAATAAATTTAATGAAAAAGAAAATCACTAATTTTAATACATTATATAGTACGATATTCATTAGCTAATAGTCATAACAATTCAATATACCAACATAATGAATTTATAAAATAGGAAAAAAAATTTAAAAAATAGAAGAAGTAATAAAACCTAAAGTAATAACAAATTTTGAAATACAAGAAGAATAAAAATTAGATATTAAAGAAAAATCTCTTATACCAGGTAAAAAAAGTAGTATTTATAGAATAAAATTTATTGAAGATAATGCAAATGTTAATAAACCTAAATGGCAAGAATAAGAAAAAAAATATAAGAATTAAAACAAAAGATTAAAGAAATTAAAAAATTTACTAATATTTAAAGTAATAAGAGATTAAGGAATGTTAAAATCAAAATTATAAGAAATAGAATTAAAAGGAAACGAAGATATAAATAGAAATATAAAAATCATAATAAAATCTTTAATTCTTCTAGTTGAAGAAGTAGGTGCAACATGCGAATCAAATACCAAATATTTACATAACACAAATAATATACAAAAAAAATTCTTGAAGAAATAAGATAAAATAATTGGACTAAAAATAATTAGATATACATAAAAAAAATATAATTAAGAAAAGACCTTAATGATATATCAAGAACTAAGGGATTAAAATTTGATCCATTAAAATGATTAAAAGAATAACCCTTTAAGAGATCTGATGCATTAATACCTAAAAATGATAAAAGAAAAAATAAAAAAGATCCAAAGATAAAGAAAAAATATAATCCCAATATAATGAAATATATAAAAGAATTAGAAGAATAATTCATGAACCCTGAAAATAAGGATATATGAAAATTAATTAGTCTCTTAACTCTAACAAATAAAAAGTTAGAAAAATATTACGAAGAAAAACTTTGTACAAATAAAGAAGAATATGATATAACAATAATTATTGAAAGTGAATCTAAAAAGAAAATATAAGTCCAAAAATACATATAGAATCAATATTAGCAACCCAAGAAGACCAAATCCAGAACGAGTAGAAACATTTTACTCACATATGGAAGAAAGAAATAGACAAGTATCACAAGAACATAAACCTTTTAATAGAAGAAGACATCAACCCAAGATGAAAGAAAGTTTATATTGGGGTACCAGAAGTAGTATTATACCAAAATTTAGACCATATGAAAGCTATAAATTTGATATTTTAGACTTAGACTGTATAAGAGATAGAATAAAAGTCTTAAATGAATGGGCTAATGGAATGAATGTAATTCTACAAACTTCTACAACTACACAAACAAACCATTCTACTTGTAGAATATTAGTAGCTCACAAAATGACAAAAAATGTGAAAATTCGGTTTACAAATTTAACAGAAAAAACACATATTAATACAAGAAAATGCATCTACAGGTAAAGAATATTTAAAAACTGTTGTAAATGAAGCAGCTGTCCTCATCAAGTTTCTATTCATGAGTAGTCTGGGTATTATATATAATTAAATTATTTTTAAAATAATATATCAATTATATATATAATATATGATATAATATGTATGTATATATATATTATTTAGAAAAATAAATTACTAAAAATTCAAAAATTACCTAAAATTTAAAATTATCAAGACCTATTTTTAGACGTCCAAATTAAAAAAATCAATAAAAAGAATAAATTTGATGTATAATATTTACCATGAACTAAAAATAGTTTAGCAGATGCTTTAACTAGGGAATTAGCACCATTAACTATTTTTATGATTTCAGGAATATAACATATTGATTTAAAGATCAAGATAAAAGAGAAGTTGGCCAACTTGGTTGAGCTTGTACAACTTGGCCAAAAAGTCTACTTAAGAGCACATATAAGATATGAAGTTCTATACTACAGAAAAGGATTATCTAGCTTAAAATAAATTCAATATTCTTGAAATAGTAGATTTAATTTTTTGTATATAGAGCATATTATGTAGATTTAATTAAAAATCCTTATTTATGAATTAATTTAAGTAAATTAAATTATTTTTCAGAAAATTTCAAGAAAGTCATAAAAAACTTTAGGAAAAAGATTAGAGCAGGAGATAAGCATGTTTAACTTAGATTTTTTTTAATTCATTGATAGATTGAAAAGACGAAGGTTGTATCAATCCTTATCATTTTTTTAAATAGGCATCGTTAACGCCAACAGATAAGTTTTCTAGCCAATGGCACTACCAAAAAAGGAATTTAATATAAAAAAAACTCTGTATATTAATAGGGTAAATGCTATGACAAATTTATTATAAAATTAGGAGAATTGATAATTTTATTGAAATTAAAGTAAATTATTCAACTAGTAAGGTCATTATTATTTCCCACAGTAATATAGCTCTCATTGAAAAAGATGGAGAAAAAATTATCAAATTCGAAGCAAATTTTAACAACAACAATTTAAAAACTTGCCAAGAAATAGTGAAGATTTTTTGCTATTGTACTAGGAAGGTAACTCAAGATCACAAATCCATTTTCTGCATCAGAGATTAGGAAGATAAAGAAACATCATCATCCACATCATCAAGACTGTCAGCTGTAAATGACAAAGAAAGTTAAAGAAGGACCGTCGGCAGGAAAAAAACAAAGAAATAAATAAAGATGTAGGATTCACATCTATAACTAACAACACATACCAAAGAACAGTAAAAATAGGTTAATTATTTTGTAAAAGAGATTTTTTATGTTATAAAAGAAACTCTTATCTCCATGCTGAGGATCTCTCTCACGACACCTCTATACACCTTAGGAAGAGACTCTTAAAAATTTATTTTATCTGCATATGTACGATTTAGAAATCATGTATATTTAATGAATGAGCAGCTAAGAATCTTTTTAAGGTTCTTAGTTAGCCTTAGGTTGTAATAATTATCATATTATAAAAAAAATTGAGTAAAATCACTATTTTCTTATTTCTTTGTAAGTTAAATTTTGAATACTATATCATGTACAGATGCAAAAAGCTTCTCTATAATCAGGTGGGTATTAAGGATTGAAGCAAACTGAGGCATTAGAAGTGTATCAAAAGAAGACGAACAGAAGGAAAGACCGTTGTGAACCCATTAAATTCAAGTATGATAGTTATAACTTTAAGCTAATTAAGAATCTTGAATATTTATTTAAATTTACAAATTCATAAAATAGAACAAAAATATGACTAACATAATTTTTTTTTAAAAAAATTTATAGAAAATTTAGAGCAATATTTTGATGATGAATGTTTGAAACCTGTTTAGAAAACTTTTAAAGTTTTGATGCTCTTTTAGACTTTTATACTGATTATATTTATAGTATTTTATACTTTATAGACTATCCTGTAGGAAGAATTTTAAGAAATTATTTTATGCAAAAATATATTATAGGGAGCGAGGCCATAGAAGTCCCTTAGATTATGTCATGTGTGTCATTTGGTCCCTTAGATTATAAGTGGTGTCATTTGGTCCCTTAGTTTTAGAAAAAAGGGCCAATTAAGGACAAAACACATGATTTTAATGATTTTTTAATTAAAATATTATTTTTTAAATTAATATTTTAATATCATAAACATTAAAATAATACAATTTTTCATTAATTGACCTCTTAAAAAATAATATTTTAATTAAAAAATCATTAAAATCATGTGTTTTGTTCTTAATTGGCCATTTTTTCTAAAACTAAGGGACCAAATGACACCACTTATAATCTAAGGGACCAAATGACACATATGACATAATCTAAGGGACTTCTATGGCCCCACTCCCTATAATAAATGAAGTAGAATTTGATAACTTGATTTTTGGGTTTTATTTACTTAAAAAACATATAAGAAGATAAAAATTAACTAAATTTTAAAATTCAGTACCTGTAATTTGGTATTAGAGTAAAAGATTAGAACAAAAATAAATAAAAATATATATATTAAGGGCAAAATTATAAAAATTATAAGCAGAGAGTTAACATAGATTGAGAACATAAAAAGGTCTACTATATCATGTAATCCTATTTAATAAAGTTATGAAACGATTTTTTTGTATTGCACAAAAACAAACTGGAAATAAAATCGTAGACTATCCAAATAAAAAGAGACCCAGCCCAAAGCCCCAATCTAGATGATTCCACATGCCCTAATATCATTATCTTCCTCGTCCGCACCCAAGCCGCCGGTCAAGAATCCTCCACTACTGCAGTTCGCTAAGCCCATTGCCGGCATTCACTGAACCAATAGACTCCACAGTGCCGTTCTCCGTTCTCCATCAGTCCATCTCTCTCTTCTGTAATATGTAAGATACTATCAATTTCTGTGTGTTTTTGGTCGTGCTCCGTATATAGGTTTCAGGATTCATTTAAATCAAATAATATCTCTCAGTTTTCAACGTTAAATTTGGGTCATTGACTTTTCGTTTACGATATTCTGCTTGGTTGGCTTTTAGTAATAGCTAATTTATAGAACTGGGCTTTGTCGTAACATGAAAATTTTGATTTAATGGTTATAGTTTTATTCTTAATTGATAGATTTTCCGACCTTGTATGATCCTGTGATATTACCTTTCTTTTTTTTCTTCCGAAAATGATAATAGCTAGTTCAGTGATCTGATATGATGCTTTATGTATGAATGTTTTATTGTGAGCTTTTCAGTACATTCAAATATTTTTATGGAATTGTTGAATGCTTCTAATATTGCAAAATGAATTTTTGTAAACTTGAAGTATATCCCCTTAAATTCCTTCTTCCTTTTTTGTGAAGTTAATTGTCCAAAAATTGGAATGCCAAGGTCCAAGACAGTAATAATAAATAACAATAAAAACTCCCGAAATGATTAATTCAGAAAATTAATTTTTATAATATGTTATTTTCACTCGGCTGGTTCAACATCCTTTTCTTAATACTGAAAGGGTTTGGAACTTTCGTTGTAATATTGTATCTTCTTGTATGGATTGGAATCTGCAGCTGAAAATGAGTGTAATTTTATGTAATCTGAACTTACTTCGATATGATGGTAATATCTTATTAAAGAAAAAACAAAAGAAATCTAATGTCTTGGTTGTTATTTATCCAATGTAGGGGTATTATAATATTTTCATCATCATAGTACCTCTATATAGTGCTTATTTAGAATAGAGACTCATATGCTCATTTATAAATAAAAATTAATCAATTAATTTTAATTAATATTTAATAATAATTAATCGGGGGCGTCATTTTTAATTGACACCTAGGGCCTCACACAGTGTTGAGGCACCCTTGGCTTTGTACTGTTGACTCATTACGTGGATAACTTTTTCAGACATTGATGCAAACATGAGCTCTTTCTCCATTACGCGGAAAAAGACACCCTTCCAAAAACATAGAGAGGAAGAGGAGGCAAAGAAAAAGGTGGGGTTATCGCTTAGCTGGAAGTATGCACTGCCAATTTTACACTCCACATGCCTACACGTTCTATTTCATTTGTATAGTTATTGCTCTATGTATTTTCCCCTAACATCTACATGATTTTTCTATGTTATTTTTACTCCTAGAGAGCTGAGGATGAAACAGCACGTTTATATGCTGAGTTTGTGGAGTCCTTTCAAGGAGATAGCACACCTGGGTCAAAAGCTTTTGTACGAGGAGGAACTATAGATCCTAATGACAAAGTGAAGACTGATTTGGAAGGTTAGTGTACTCAAAGCATTGCTTTCCCAATGCTATGATACGTTCAATTTTTAAGATTTTATTTCCCTTTTATTTTTTTGGCTAATGTATTTTAGCTTTCGCTTCATGCTATATGGATGTGTTTTATATCATTATTTGGACACATTAATAAAAGTATGGACCTTTTTATTCATTCGCGGATGGCAGGTGAAAAGTCCAAAGATGGGGTATCTGTTCCAAAGAAGGGAAGTAGGTAAAGAAATGTTTTTGATTAACAACGTTGCAGTGCTCGTTTGTAAGGCATGAAAGGTCTTTTGCTGCTTAGGTTGTAGAGTAGAAACTGGAGATTGCCATTTTTGTCATTTAACGTAATGATTGTTGAATAAATTTTCTTGCTTTAATTTATTTTTGATTTATGTGATTAAGATTTTGATCTGTCACATAGTTAAAGACATTTTTTTCTTCCCTTGATCTTTATAATGACTTCAGTAGTTTTGGGGTTTTCTTTTCTTTTCCCCCTTAAATATACTTTCTTTTCCAAGACTACTTGGAATATTTTATCATGATTGGAATATTTTATAGCACATACTGTGGATGAAAAATGTAATGTTGTTCCTTTTATTGAATTGGCAATGGTACCATTACTTAAACATATATTAGTTAGGAACTTAGATATGAGATTTTGAGTTATGTTTTGGAGTTGGGCCAAAGTTCGTTTTAATTTTCTGCAAATTTATCGTTTTTTTAATGGGTTGTTTGAAGATGCTGCAGTCCATGACTTATGGATGTATGGGCATGACTCATGGATTGGTATGAGATGATTGGTCTTGCAGTAACATATCTTTCTAAATAATAAACGGTTAGATACTACTGGTGTAAGAAGTTGGATTTTTTTTATTGCATGGTCTCATCAAAGAATTTGTATGATGCTAGATTGTGTCTCTTTTGAGTGTTGTTCTTGTCTACTAAGGCACATTGGTGCTCGTTATTGGCTTCTATTTAGCTGCCTGGATCCCATCAAACTCTAAAACTCTAAACTTTTAGTTAGAATATATATTTGGAATAAAGTTGTGGTGTCTAGGCTCCACTGGTATTTTTTTATTGAAAAGGTTGGCACCTTATATTGCGGTCTTACATTTTAGAATCTATTGGATACTAATTGTAATGGTTAAAATTGTGAAAATCTTGGGTCAGTATTTTTGGAACTTTGACAACTGGAAACCATGTAGTAATTATTATCCTTTAAATTTTGGGAACTAATGATTGGGTCAGTTAACATTTTTTTTATATATTACCTTTACATAAAATGGAGAAAGTAGTCTGTTCTAATGGGATGCCTGCTTTATTGTGAACTGTGATAGCTGAGTTGCACTTCTTTGAGAACTAAGTTTCACTTTTTTTCTGTTATCTTTAAATGTTTTTAACGAGAGAGACATTTTAATGACAAGAAAGTTTGTCAATAATTTTTCTATCAGGTATGTGCCATCTTTCTTACCACCTCCTTTGGCATCCAAGGGGAAGGAACCGGAGAAGAAGGTTAGTTTAATGATGAAATTTTACTGTTTCATCTGCAATTTTGGATCAGTTTGCTTGAAATTATCTCTTGCTTCACACATTGTAGGAGGAGGATGAGAAACCTAGGGAGAAAGAAAAAGGAAAGGCTCGGAATATTGATCATTTTATGGAGGAGCTCAAGCATGAGCAAGAGATGAGGGAAAGAAGAAACCAGGACCGGGAACATTGGCGTGATGGCCGCACTAGCGAAAGTTCTGCAGTAAGTGTATTTTTGTATAGCTTCTATATAAAAGTAGTTTGTTGAAATCCGGTGTTCATAAGCCATGGTTTCTTTATGGATTTAACCATTAATTATTGCAAAACTTCCAACAAGGTTATTCCCTTCGATTTTGGGCATAATTTTTTGTATGTTTAGGATTTCTTATAGATTATGGACATTGGTTGACAGTAATAAAAATTGTAATAAAAATGCTTCAAGTATTCTTGTGTTTGGTTTGACTTTTAATCTGTAATAAAATGTATAGTATCTCAATAACGTGAGTAATCCTCATTCCTCCCACACCTTTTAAAAATATGCTATAATATTTTATTTTTTTCATATATTTTTATAACAATTTATGGTTTTTTTTGCTCATTTTATCTCATTTAGAAATCAATTTATGATTCATTTATAATTTTATAAAGTTTATTTTAATATTATTATTTATTTTGATTACACTGTTTAAAAAAACATTGTACTTTATAATTTTCATTTAATTCAATTTCTATAATCATTCACATTTCCATTACGTTTTTAGTCTATGAACTAAAAATGACCTATATATTAATGGAATACCTTTAAATGCGCGTGCCTAGTTGTACATATGCAACTATATATGTATGTATTGTCACATATCATGCTAGTGATGGATGAAGGGAGGGATATAGAGGAGAGAGGGGGATACTCTTTTTGTTAAATAAATGGTGGTTCGTTTTTTTTTTTTTTTTTTTTTGTCGAAAACATATATTGATTGCCTTTGCTAAGTTGCTCTTTTTTAGCCATCTACTCGCTTTGATGAGTTGCCCGATGACTTCGATCCAAGTGGGAAATATGGATCATTTGATGATGGTGATCCACAAACAACTAATCTTTATGTTGGAAATCTCTCACCGAAGGTTGGTTTTTTCAGAAGTGCCTTTTCAAAACTCTTTACTCGACTTTTTTTTTGAAACAAAGGTTTCTTAAATCTCATTTGTTTTTCTTAATCTAGGTTGATGAAAATTTTCTGTTGCGGACTTTTGGAAGATTTGGTCCCATTGCAAGTGTGAAGATAATGTGGCCTCGAACAGAAGAGGAGCGAAGACGCCAAAGAAATTGTGGCTTTGTAGCTTTCATGAATAGAGCTGATGGACAGGCTGCCAAGGATGAAATGCAAGGTTTCTTATCGTTTCATAGATACCAATCCCTCGTGAGTTGTATTCCACGTTTATATTTGTGTTTCATGTCTATATTTGAATGGAAAACATTCAATTGCAGGTGTGATTGTTTATGAATATGAGTTGAAGATTGGATGGGGCAAGTCTGTTGCTCTTCCATCGCAAGCACTGCCAGCTCCTCCACCAGGACAAATGGCTATCAGGAGTAAGGAGGTTTGTTACGTACTAATTGATATTTTAACATTAATGTATTTCTTAATCTCGTGCGACTTTCTCCATTTAGCAATTTATTGTTCTAGCATTCGTGCTGTAAAGAAGAATTTGACCTACCCAACTTTTGTTAATTGGATTAGAGTTCATTAGGAAATCGTCTTTCTATTTTTTTTATTTAATGTGTATTTCATTTTTCTTGCTGGTAGGGTGCAACTGTTATCCTATCTGGTCCATCGGGCCCACCTGTGACATCTGTCCCAAATCAGAATTCAGAACTGGTAAGTTAACTGATTTGATAAGTGGGATTCTCTTTTCCCCCATTTGCTGTAACATTTTCTTTTTCCATCAAGTTTCTCACCTATGCATTCTGTTAATTAGGTTCTTACTCCAAATGTTCCTGACATTACGGTTGTTCCACCCGAGGATGATCATCTTCACCATGTGATTGACACAATGGCTCTGTATGTATTAGATGGAGGATGTGCTTTTGAACAAGCTATTATGGAGAGAGGCAGAGGTAATCCTCTCTTTAACTTCTTGTTTGAGCTTGGTTCTAAGGAGCATACCTACTACGTGTGGAGGCTCTATTCATTTGCTCAGGTAAATTCAATTGTTTTTTCTTTGAAAAAGAATCATTTGCTTAAGCAAGTATGTTATTCAATTCTGGCCTTTTCTTTTCTCAACATATTTCTTTCTGAAGGTTACAGCCATATTTGTTATGGATGTTGCAAAATGTAGGGTGACACTCTTCAAAGGTGGAGGACAGAGCCTTTTATCATGATTACTGGCAGTGGAAGGTATTTTGAATCTGTCATTCAATTTTGTTGCCAATTCAGATCTGTAATGAGATGATTATGCTATTAGATGGTAAACAAAATCTGTAACTTTCAGATGGATTCCACCCTCACTGCCAACTGCAAAAAGCCCAGACCCTGAGAAGGAATCTGGCTCAACATATGCTGCGGGAAGAAGCAGGGTATTTGTTAGTTTCATGTGTAGGGTGAATATTCTTCCTCATTTTATCATGGTTTAACCTTTTCTATTTATACGACTCTTGTAGCGGGTAGACCCAGAACGGACATTGACGGATACACAGAGGGATGAGTTTGAAGATATGTTGCGTGCATTAACATTAGAGCGGAGTCAGATAAAAGAAGCTATGGGATTTGCATTAGATAATGCTGATGCAGCTGGAGAGGTATGCTGAGCCAGGTGTTAAAAATAATTAACAATGTGCTAAACCCACGTGGATCCTTTTTTTGAGTTGACCCTGATGTTTGGTCTACCCATTAGTTTTGTCTACATTTGAATTTAGTGCTTAGTTTTTGTGTTTGTTTCGTTTAAGGACATGCTTGGGCAAAAAGGAGCATGAATGGTGATCTCTTATAGCATGTCGGGGATAACCTTTTGAGGGCTCTAATGTGCACTAGTGCAGATAGTGTCTTTGATAGTCAGGTTTACTGTTGGTCTGAGCAGAATCAAATGCCAAAATTATGGACTAAATTGGAAGAATTAGAAGATAAAGTTGGGACAAGTTATGGGGTTTTGGTGTCAATCAACCAAAGTACTCGAGAGAGAGAGATTGAATCTACTGGTTTAAAATGTTACTAGAAGCTGACAGTAGTTGCTCCGAAGAATCAATTTCTGTTGAAGAAGTTGCTTCTAGAAATGGATGATCCAAATTAATCCTTATTAGGAATATATTTATTAACTAGTAGAAGATATGTAGAAAGGAAAAACATTGCATATCTTTAGAAGACAATTGAATGATAAAAGAAGACACCATATTCGATAATTATATATTTTCACACTGTTTTTCCTTCATTACAGATTGTTGAAGTACTGACAGAATCTTTGACACTTAAAGAGACGCCAATCCCAACTAAAGTTGCAAGGCTCATGCTGGTCTCTGATATACTTCACAACAGTAGTGCTCCTGTAAAGAATGCATCTGCCTACCGTACCAAATTTGAAGCAACATTACCTGACATATTCGAGAGTTTCAATGATTTGTATCGTAGCATAACAGGAAGGATCACTGCTGAGGCCCTTAAGGTAAATGGGGTGTGGTAGGTTTATTTTCTTAAAGGGCTTTTCTCATTTGCTTCTGATACTTATATAAAATTGCCAATTTTATCTGAGTCTGCAGGAACGGGTGCTAAAGGTATTACAAGTCTGGTCAGATTGGTTTCTCTTTTCTGATGCTTATATGAATGGATTGAGGGCTACTTTTCTTCGATCTGGGAACTCTGGTGTGACCCCTTTTCATGCTATGTGTGGTGATGCGCCGGAAATAGAGAAAAGGACGAGTTCTGTAGACACAGTTGAACAGGATAAAACCAACCAAGATGCTGCTTTGGCAATGGGCAAAGGGGCAGCTATGCAGGAGCTGATGAGTCTTCCTTTGGGAGAATTGGAAAGACGTTGTAGACACAATGGATTGTCTCTTGTTGGTGGTCGAGAAACGATGGTTGCAAGATTGCTAAGTTTGGAAGAGGCAGAAAAGCAAAGGGGATATGAGCTAGATGATGACTTCAAACATGTTCATAGTTACTCAAGTTCTGTTAAATATACTAGTACCAGGAGAGAAATGCATGTTGAACCAGAACCCATGGAATTGTCTGGGTGGAACCGTTATGCTGAAGATGAGACAGACTTGCATGGGAAAGGGTCTATGCCTTTATCCCAGACCCTCACCAGTCCACAGCCTGAACTTAATGTATTCACCAAGAAAGAGAAAAACGATCCTGTTTTACCAGCTTCAAAATGGGCTCGAGAGGAGGATGACAGTGATGATGAAGAAAAGCAAGGCGCTAGAGGTCATGGTTTAGGCTACTCATCATCAGGAAGTGAGAATTCTGGTGATGGTCCCAGTAAAGCTGACGAGATGGAATTTGCATTCGAATCTAGTGTTCCATCACAACCTGACAGTGGAATGAGTGAGGAGCAAAGGTAAAGTTCTTGCACCATAATATTTGTCTAGTTATCATCTAGAAGAGGGACTTTAGGGTTGTCTTTTACCTTTGTTTTTTTGTTGGGTGGGGGTGGGCAAGGATTTGGACCTGGTCGGTAAATGCCATGAGTTACTCCTGACTCTTTACTGCTCGGCAAATATGCACGGCCTGGGGAAAAATATAATAAATAGAGGAAAATAGGGCAGTATACGATGGTATATTTCTTACTGGTTTACATGCCGTGATATGAGTTATATACTTATATATTCTTGGTTATTATGCATGTTTTTATGGCGGTGTTCTCATGCACCTCTTATACCTATTCTACAGGCAGAAGTTGAGACGTCTAGAGGTTGCTTTGATTGAATACCGTGAATCTCTTGAGGAAAAGGGAATTAAGAAATCTGAAGAGATCGAGAGGAAAGTATCAATTCAACGGAAACGTTTGGAATCTGAATATGGGTTATCAGATTCTCATCCTGATGCTTTTATGAATAGTAAGTACTCATCTCTGTTCCAACTCGACGTTATTGATGCCATGTGCCATTTGTTCTTTTTCTGTATCTGGTCTTCCATTTGTACAAATATTTCATACATTAGATTGAGGGTATGTTTATTTTTGCTTATCCGACCCTGTAAAAGTGCTTATGACAAACAGGAAAAATTTGTCATAATCCCTTTTAGGTTCAAAAAGCACCTTTTGTGCTCGTTAGCTCAAACACATTACTTGAAACTGAAACCACTTTAACGGAAGTACAAACAAACGAACCCTAAAGCCAGTTAACTATGATCAATTTTTCTTTTCCCCTCTGATAGATTTAAGCTTAGAAGTGAAATCTAGAGATCCTAACTTTGTGTTGCCTCTAGGAAGGACAGCGAGTTTGTTGTTGGTTCCAAAATGGCTCTAATGGTTGTTATATCCCATTTAGATGATGAGCTGTGTCACGATAATATTGTTGTATGGTATTTGCTTATGTTGTCCTCTGTTCATAAGTATGAATCAACTTACCCATTATATTTGGGAACTGCAGAGAGAACATCTTCAGAGAGAAAGGATAGAAGAGATGATAGTCGTGAGACATCAAGGAAACGTCATCGCAGCGGAAGCCGAAGTTCCAGCCCTCTTAGGAAGTCATCAAATAGAGATAGGGAGAAGGATCATGATTTGGACAAGGACAGGGAAAGACAGAGAGATAGGGATAGAGATCGAGTCCATGACCTGGATAGTGAAAGGGGGAGGGACAGGGAGAAAAGTGGAAGTAGAGACCAGGATGACTATCAGAGAGAGAAAAGCAGAGAAAGAGAAAGGGATAGAAGAAGGCGAACAAAATAAGCTTTGAAATGAAGTTGATTTATACAGGACTGAGTTGGGGAAATTGTCGAAGGATGCTTAAGATTAAAAGGTATCAGTTCAAGCTGGTGTTATGGATCTGCTAATGAAAGTATTATGGATTTTTGGTAATGACCGAGTAGAAGTCCCACAATAGATACAGCCAGGTGCATTTCAATTGAGTTTGGCAGTGTGTGCCTATTTTAGCAAATTCGCTTTTAGTACCTACTACTCATTTTGGAAAAAAACTTGCATGATTTGTGTTTTAAGGAAGTGTACGGCAAAAGTTGGTTTGGTCTTCTCATAAGTTGTTTCTCAAAATTGTTCGTTACTCGTGTTTTGGGAAAAATGTACGGTAATGTTTGCCTGTTCTTATTCCAAGGCAAGTAAAATAGGAGTAAATAATTATGAGTAATATTTTACTTTTGTCTAAAGTTTGAGCCATTTTTTTTTTCTTATAATTTGTTTTTCTTTATATATATATATATATATATATATATTGCAATGAACAACATTATAAACTTCGTTTACCTTTCTAAATGTATTGAAGTCATCATTGTTTTCAAGTCAACCATATAAATAATGTATTATAATACATAATAGGCAAGCTAAGTGTTTAGTTGTATATAAATATTTTATTTTATAATATTAAATTTTGTAATTTTTATAATGTGAAATATATTTTATTATGAAACTCACATTATGAAAATTTTATTGAAAACAAAAAGGAAGAAAACATATGAAAATATTAATATTTGTTTTATTATAATTATTTGCTATTTGTTTCTTTTTTATAACTTTTTATTGTTCATATAAATTATTTATCTTAATATTTTGTCATATAAATTATTTATATTTAATGAGTAAAAAATTATTACAAAATAAAGGATACTACTCTTAAAAATAATTTACTTAAGTGTGTATTTTTCATAAACACAATTTATAGTTTGTTTTAATTTTTTATTGTTATATTAAATTAAGATAAAAGAATAAAAAATATAGTTTTTTGGTGCTAATTATATGTTTGGTTGTTTTATCAATCAAGTTTACTCATCTTTTAAGATGATTTTAAAATTTATGTTGCTCTACCAATAAAAAATAAATAAATATAAATTTAGGATTTTAATTACCATAACTTAAATTATTATTACCATAAAAATAATTTATTAATAAATTTATTAAAAAATAGTAACATTTAATTGTGATTAATTAAGAACATAATAAGTAATTCATACACTTTTTATTTTAATATTAATTAATAATTTTTTTTGTCATTATTATTAGTCTAAATTTTTAAATGTACAAAATCAAAAAGAATAGAAAAATAAATGTAAAAAGGGAAAGAAAAAAAGTGCAAAGTAATTTTAAAACAAAAAAATCCAAAAGAAAATAAAAAAGTGACTATAAATAAGCCTTTTATCATATTGACTTGCTAAACTTATTAAATGACTATTTTATTGATGAATAAAGATATTCACATAACTATTTTTGTATTATCATATTAAAAATATATAATTTATATATTGTATTTATATAATTAATTATATTTAGTATCTTATTATTGAATAAATTTATCATTAATAAAGAATGATTGTTAGAATAATAATGTAACTTGTTGCAATATATCGAACTTCCTATTTATTATTATTATTATTATTATTATTATTATTATCATCATGAATGATATTAATTTTTTTTATTATATATTATATCACATGTTAATTTATACTTAGTACATAAAGAATTGTACGGCACAAAATAGTTCACGAAGGCGTAGTTGTTATATATAAAATATAAAAATGTTTGATAATTGTTGTGTCTTAATACGTATACTATAAATGAATCATAAAATTATATGTTTAGCATAAAAAAAGATTTTAAAGAATGATAAATTGAAAAAACAATAGAAAAAAGCAAAAGAAAAGCTATAATATATATATATATATATATATATATATATAGCACACACTAGATATGGAGTCATGCAATGCATATGCCACCACTTGTTAAATGATTATATTATTATTATTATTATTATTATAATAAAAATATATGAATTATATATTGTATTTATATAATTAATTATATTTTAGTGTCATTATTATTGATAAATTTATCATTAATAAAAATAATTAGTTAAATAATGATATAAATTGTTACAATATCTCTATTTATTTAAATTAACAGTAATTTCATAATATTGGTTAGTTATACTTAAAATAATCTAAATAAAATATGAAAGAAATATTAAAAATAAAAAATAAAAAATGGTTAGATTGAAATCAAAATAATTAAAAAAATTGTTGTGTTACTTATAATATTGTGAATCAAATAAAAATGATTCTTCAAATAAAATGTAGCGTTAGTACAATAATAATAATTTTCAAAGATGTTAGTTAAAATGAAAAATATGAATTAATAATTTTAAAATTGTAGTGCTGAATAATAAATAAATTTAAAATAAAATAATTATGTTATATGAAATGTATATTGATAAATATAATTAATTACATTTATATGAACTCAAAAATAAAATATATGAACTATATATTGTATTTATATCATTAATTACATTTTAGTATCATTATATTGATAAATTTATTATTAATAAAAAGTGATTATTAGAATAACGATATAAATTGTTATAATATCTCTACCTATTTAATTTAAAAATGATTTCATAATATTAATTAGTTATAATTAAAATAATCTAAATAAAATTTATCAAAAAGAATTGAAAGTCTCTAGTGGTGTGCTAGTTTAAACACATTTTAAATATGTTAAAATGTACTATTAACTATGAGCATCTTTGTTAATCTTTAATAAAATATGAAAGAAATATTATAAATAATAAATAAAAATTGGTTAGGATTGAAATCAAAATAATTAAAAATGATTGTTTAAATAAAATGTTGGTTTAGTACAATAGTAATAATTTTCAAAGATGTTAGTTAAAATGAAAAGTATGAAATGGTAATTTTAAAATTGTAGTACTGAATAATACATAAACTCAAAATAAAATGATCATGTTATTATGAAATGTCAATGACTTTTACCATAGCAATTTAATTGTCTATTTACAATTAAAAATAATGAATTGTGGATTAAATTTATTTATCTTATTAATAATTATTTCATACATGACCTATAATAATAAATAGTTATATATTTATTATTATTGTTGTTGTTATTGTTATTATTGTTATATATATAACTTTAATTTTTTTGTTGCATTAATTTACATGTATTGATATTTAATTTTTATATAAAAAATTATATGAGATAAAATAATTAATAGATGCATAACAATTGTTATTGTTGTTATTGTTATTATTGTCCTACGTGTAAGTTTAATTAATTTTCTGTTACATTTTTTTAAATGTGTTAATAACATAAAGAGTTACATAGGATGGGATAAAATGATTAATAGATAAACAAATTATTATATTTATAATATAAAAAAAAATTTGTCAATTACTATGTGATTTAATGACATATATTATTGATGTGTTCTAAAATTATTTGGGTAAAAATGTTAAAAGAAAAAAGAGAGAATAAAAACAAGTAATAAAAACATAAAAAAAAGGAAAAAAAAAAAGAAAAAGAAAAAAAAAGAGCTATAATTTAAGAGAATGTTTATATATGTAGAAATAATGTATAGTACAAATGAGTCATGAAATTATATGTTTAAGATGTAAAAAGATTTTAAAGAAAAATAAAAATGATAAATGAAGAAAAGAATAAAACAAAGAAAAAGAAAAAAAATATAAAAGAAAAAAAATGAAAAAAATGCAAAAAAAAAAAAAAGAAAAAAAGAAAAGAAGAAGAAGCTATAAATAAAGCTTCATTTATATATATTGGTTGAGTAAACGTTTGGTACAACATTTCTTTAAATTCGAAGTGTGAAACAAAAAAACATATTTATGAATCTATTCCTATTTATAAATTACTCTATATTTTCACTTTATTATTATTATTATTATTATTATAAATTTTCTTTATTAAACTTGAGCAATATAAATGTCGGTTTTCAAAACAAATTTAACAACATATTTTTAGTACTTCTCATCTTTATTTACGCAAATGGTTATACAACTTACTTTTTCTCCTTTTTGGCTACAAATAATTTTTTAGCCACACTTTTTTAGAAAAATTACTTGAGAAAAATATCTTTCTCCTTTGTTGCTTTTGATATTTTTGGTATGATTATACATAAAATGAGCTTTCAATTAGTATTACCATATACAATAGTTGCCGCATCCATTGAGGCTTACCTGTTTAATGAGAATTTTTTTTATATTACGAATATATAAAAATTATAAGTACAATAAAAGAGAAATAGACACAAATTATTTGATTGAATGTAAGAGAGATAAAAATATTGAACTATAAATAATAGGGAGTCAGAGAATTTAAGTCTATCTCTTTTCTAAAATGTACTTAATTCTCAGTACATTCGTTATATAGAAAAAAATTTCCTGTTTAACTAAAGCCAATTGCCTCATACATTGAGGCCTAACTGTTTTCTAACGGACAATAATGCCTTACTAGTTAAAAAATCAATTTTTCTTTTACTTTATGTAGGGCATAAAATAACATATGTCAAATAGCACTCTCATATTAGTCCTATTTAACAAATGAGTTAAGGCTCAACTCTGTGAGCGTTGAGTAAGTGGATAAGTTCAACTGCTAGATAAAAGACCATTAGATAACTAAGAGTCGAATATCTCCTAATTTTTCAATAATAGATAATTAGTAAGAGATAACCTCCAATGTTAAGATAAGTCTATCTCTTCGGGTAAGTAACCAAAAACATGTATATCTCCTCACCTATATTTATGCCCCTTGTACACATTCACATATAAGTCATAACTTCACAATAATACACACAATTCTTATACTCTCTCTTTCAACACTTCTCCTTATTATCATGGAGTTAAGGCTTAGGCCTCCTCCACTATTGCCATTACTTGAACTGACTTAAGCATCAGAAGGACAAAGGCCACCACACCCTTTGGTGGTCTAAGGTCCTTACGTATTTTGTCTATTCACAGGTCCATAGTAAGGAAAAGTGCACCCCATTCTAATGTTGACAAAAAATGATATCAATATCTGGCGTCGACTGTGTAAACGAAGTGTGTTCTACTAATTGACCACCTAAAAAGAGAATTTTAGGAGCCAGTGTTGTGTTATCCATCAAGTCTAAAGAAAAATAGTTTCTTAGAGTGCCGCAATGGAAGTTGAGTGAGTGCCCGACAAAAATCTTCATTGCAGACCAATCATTAGTTCTTTTGACAAAAATGAATCCTCTCACATATTTTGGAACTCCACTCTGTAAGGCAACCAAGAAGATCCACCACATGCTCAGCTGCCTGTGCTCCCACAACCTGTCCACACAATAAGGCCTACACTCACAGCAGTCAGCCCACGTCAAGGCTAGACTAGCTTATAAAAATATATTTCATGCCTTTAAATCATCTGTGAGCCTAACTGAAAATGTGTACTATCTTTTTCCTTGTACTCTTAGCTTGTGTGAAAATATAATCATATCATGTATTGTGCTATAAAGTAAGGTGAGGTTTGATGTACCCTAATAATATATATATATATTCACAATACTAATATCCCTATAAATAGAAAATAAAAAAATTAATTCAAAAAATAAGTTTGGGGGTGTTGTGATGTTGCAAATAAAAGTTGATAGAAGAATGAAAAATAATAAGATAGGGTCCACTAAAACATCAAATGAAATCTCAATTGTGTCTTACATGTTGTATGATGACTAATGATAATTCTAATTTATTAGAGTATTATTAGCTTTTATTCATAAATACTTGCTTATTTATTTGAGAATGTTTGTACATTATAATCATTTATACAATATTTGTGGACTTTGTGAATTTAAGTAAATTCTTTGATAATAAATCCAAAATAATCATGAAATCTGTTAAAAAGAATTATATTTTGATGTGCACTCATTAGATTTTCATTGCCCTTTGCAGGAGATAAAGAAAACAACAAAGAAATTGCACAATCCAGCTTTGTTGCAGTAAAATCACACCAGGAAAACAACGTACAAATCAGAATCTGATCTAGAAATAAAAAAATCAAGAGCTGATTTGGACTTTCAGCAAAATGACAATTTTGGGCATTTATTAACTCACTTTTTTAGGAATAATATTGGAAGTTAACACAAGAAAAATTGTCTCCAATTAAACCTCGGGTTAAATACACAAAAAGAGGGCTGATTTACAATAAGACTGGTGGCAGCAAACTGCAAAATTTTGGGCAGCAAATAATAAGGATATATAGCAGAATTCTGGACAGAAACAGAGGTGACCTAGAGGAGAAAAATATACATCAGTTTGCGGCAGCAAAAACTGGACAGAAAAGAGAAAATTATGCAGCAAATCTGGGCCGCAAAACTGATAAGAATAGAGCAGAATTTCGCAGAGAAGAAGAGGCAAAACAGAGCATCAAGGGGGATTTAGAAAGAGACCACTTGAAGGCTTGATTTGCAAGGATAATCATTGAAGAAAGCAAGAGAGATTTAGAGATTTGGAGTCCAATTGATTGAGAATTAATTAAAGGGGGTTTTATTAATTTATTCATTCTCCTATTATTCTTTTATTATTTTTCAAATTTCTATAACTCTATGGATCTGATGTTGAATATGAATGATTGGATGTTTGATTTCATGAATATGATTGGCTAAATTTTCATTCAATTAGGGTTGTGGATTTTCAAGTGTATGTAGATTTTGTTCTTCAATTTTAAAAACTTGTGCTTTGCTTAACAAAGGGTGCTAGTTATTCTATGCTTAATTTATTGATTTATTCTTATTGATTGCTTAATCAACAATTGATAGGATAGTAAACTGAAATTGAATCTAGAAAGGTTAATTTAAGTTGGATGAAGCTAGAATAGTGTGAAGAAATTAATATAGGAATATATAATTATCTCACATAACCTAAGAGAATTTGTGCATGAAACGTTGTTCTTAGATTCAGTTATGCATAGGAATATGTTTCATTGAGTCATAGAATATATAAACATTGCAGATTCGGAAGAATACTTTGTAATTTTTGCAATTCTAATTACCGGTTCACTTTACTACAGCAACGCTGCAGCAGCGCAGTTTGTCTATATCACTTGTCACATTCGCAATCCTAACTGATTTATCTACTTGCAATTCTTGATATCCTTCTCATTGAACGTTGTTTCAGTATTTTCACTCTTGTCCTCTCGTTCTATTTATTTTATTTTAATAAACAAAAACACAAAATATTGATTTTAATAGTTAATTTTTACGATATTTTTTAATACTCCAGTCTCCGTAGGAACTATCTTTCTTATCATTATATTACTTATTTACGACACGTGCACTTGCGTAAATTCTTATACACCATTGTGAGCAACAACTAAAAAAAAAAACAAGCTAAGGTGTGGAATTAGCTTAGATGTCACAATTTATCTATCCCTACTTAAGTCTAACATTACAAGCATACAAAACCCTTTTTATCTTTAACTAAATGCATTTTTATATTAGTAAAGATGGGTGTGAAAAATAGACTTATAAAAATTGTTCTATAACATAATTTATTGGCATGCTCGTTAAGTTAATTTCATTGGTGCATTAGATGGCATCAGTGCATTACACACATACGAATTATTTCATCAAAAATCTTTCATATAATAAAAATGATGAAAAATTGATTGATGTCATGTGAATTCTTTTATAATAAGATGTACAATCTTTAAAGGGGATAATTTTGTATTAAATATGCATATATTAGATAATTTTTTTTTATAAATATTTTATCTATATTGGTTAGTGTTTTGTTCTTTATTTTTTAACTTTAGCTTTTGATGCAAGGGCATGATTGACTTTTACCTTTATTTTCCTTTTTATTTCTTTATCTAAGAGCATGACACATGGTAGATTTAGTGTCCACATTCTGATATATTCTGGTATCACAAAATAGTGGGCAGATTTTGTTATTTTGTAAACCAATTCTCAAAGAGAATTCCTATTTTACTTTCAAAAAAATGCAGGTCTGAGTCACAGCAGTAGCTCAGTTTCCTTACCTGAGTATTTTATTTCTCAATATGAAAATTTTGCTTCTACGTCATTTGGTATCAGAACTGTGGGTTTCCCTGAGCTCCGATGATTAAGTCTGGTGAAGAACCTATCGAAAAGGACCCAGTTACTAAAGCCATTATCACCCACTTCCATAAACAAACAAGACCAAAAGAACGACATACGCTTTCTAGCCTTTTTTACAAGAGTTGCGACATACACTCACTCAGTTTTGTTAGGAACTTGTGAGCGAATTGCGACAATCCCAAACCCCAAACCAAGACCGACATAAAAAACCCATTACCCACTCCACTTTGCCTATTGCTACCCGAAAACCAACCCATCAACCTTCATCTTCTCGTTTGGGTAAGGCGATAATGACCTCCCAAAATGAAGAACTCTCAAGAACTTTTACTACTCCTCACCAACCACAATTAAGTAACCCACAAGCTTTGGGTCATTTACCTGAAGACTTGCTAAGACAAAAACCCAGTTCCTTTTGTTACCCAGAATTTTCTAAGTTCAGAACCAAAAACGACCGACCTTATTATGCCATACAACTCAATATTTTTGAATTTCTTGATTGGGTCAGAGCTGTAGATCATGTTTTTGATTATATGGAAGTCCCTAAGGACAAGCAAGTTAAAATGGTAGCCTATAAACCTAAGGGTGGTGCAAGTGCTCGGTGAGATAGAGTACAAACCACGAGAAGGAGACATGGAGAACTTCTTACTGTTTCTTAGGAGTGGATGAAAAGGCTCATGTATGAGCAGTTCCTGCCTTCGGACTGCCAACAAATAATGTATAAACAATATCATTATTGCAGCAAGGGATGAGAAGCGTTGCTGAATATACTAATGAATTTCAAGAACTAAGCGCTGAAAATGACTTGGAGGAAAGTGTTGGAACATTTTCTGAATAAAAAGATATACTAAAATGTTAAAGTGTCTTTTGACAAAAAACATATTAAATAATTGTAACTTTTGAAAGTGAAATGCTATGATAAAAGTTTGCGACTTAAATAAAAGTACATGAGTTTTTGATAAGTTGTAATTGTTACGAACAATTATATATACATCAAAGAGTTATAACTCAATTGAAAGGGTGCATGAAATTCTATAAATAGGCCATTCATTTAAGCCATTAGAAGAAGATTGAGAGAATAAAAAAATGGATAATAAATGTTCTCTAACATTTTTCACTACAATTCATATAAAATAAAGTTAATGTTCTAAATACTGCAAATTTAGAACATTAATTATCTTGAATGCTCCTTAAAGTCAAAGGTATTCTTAAGTTATATTCGTGAATGCACACCGCAGGCAACTAGAGGCTTCATTGTATCTTGGAGGCGTATATGCTGAATTCTAATGCTTCACTGAATTGGTGGGGGCAAATAGCATCTTAAGAACAACAACTTAAAGTCTTGCCTTGAAGCCAAATTCAAATGCAGTATTATTTATAGTAATTTTGCAATATTACAATTGAATCTTATGAAAATTTGACTTGAAGATCATGAATATCAACATTCAACAATAAATTCAAGAAAATTTCTCTAACATAAAGCAAATCTCAAGAAATACTTTGGTACATTACAGGATCGAGGGAGCCTATTCGTAGTCAAGTTGACATTAGGAATGTGGCTAGTTTCCCAGAAGTTGTCACTCTTGCCTCAAGGTATGAGTCTCACTAGAACAGATTGCAACGTAGTGGTTATCCAAAAAAATCTTATCTTGATATGAATTAAGATAGGCCATCCCATTCCTCACATAACCCGTATCATAAGTCACCAAATCCCAATCCAAGTAAAGTTCAAATAAAATAGTAGCCCCTCCTAATAACCCCTCAAAACCAACTATCTTAAATCCAAACCCCAATCCTTGCTCGATCCAATATTACATAATTATGTTAATGATATTAGTTTTGTATGCTACTAATTAATTTTATCAAATAACACACTTAAGAGGGATGGCAACTTGGTAAATTTAACTTCTTTTAATATATTTTTGGGTCTTTGTAGTTGGGCCAAATCAAAGCCCTTCCTTTATTATCTCTATGCTCTAGCGTGTGGGGCAAGTTTTGGAGCCCTACAAGAATCATATATATATATATATATATTATGTGAATTGCTTTTGCTGGGTGTTGTGAAGATCGGCAACCGTCACCAACAAAGCAAGATACAGCCATAGTAGCCACAATTTGAAGTAGCCATTCCTTGAATTAATATTAAGTCCCACTCTCTTGATTACTCAATCACATATCCATCTCTTGGCCATTTGCCACCAAGGAAGTCTTCTTTTTCTATTCATTCAGCAATAATACAGTAATATTATTTATTCTTTGCAAGATTTGAGTTATTAGTTCTTGCTTTCGATTATTGTTTTGCCATTGAATGAATATATGGGTGTATTTGGGGTGTGGTATTTTGAGTGGCTTTTGAATATTGGTATTTTTACTTTTCATTTAGATTTTGATAGTAAATCTTTCTCAATGTGTCGTTGTCAGTGGAGTAAACTTTTTATATTGAAAAGTTGAACCACTTAAATCATTGTGTGCCATTTATTTTTCTTATTGCTTAATAATTTGCTGTTACCCATAATTAATTATTTATACAATTAAATTAGACCCAAACTTTGCTTCTGCTAGTGCCAATTTATAGTAAATTAGTATTAGAGCTTTGGGTTATTATGTTATTTATTGGAACTGATCAAGTTTACTATTTTGCATTTATTTTGATCTTTTGATTATTTGATTGGTTTCATATTTTTTGGGTTGTGCTTCTGTTGATTTAATTTTTGGATTTTCTATCATGGTTGTAAAATACGAAATTGAGAAATTTAATGGCATAAATAATTTTAGTCTTTGATGAATGAAGATGCGGGCCATATTAGTTAAAGAGGGGCTTGTTAAGACACTTGAAGGCAATGATAAATTATCAAAAAAATTGACTCATGAAGAAAAAGATGCATTGATGGAAAATGCTTTTAGTTCAATTCAGTTGTCCTTCTCTGATGAGGTACTACGCTAGGTTGGTGATGAGAGATCTCATGCTAGGTTATGGCTTAAATTGGAGAGTGTGTATATGACCAAGTCTTTCACAAGTCGATTATATTTGAAGCAGCACTTATACACTTTCAAAATGTCAGAAGGTACTCTTTTACATGATCACCTTGATGAATTTACTAAAATTATTTGTGATATAAAAAAATGTTAGTATTAGGATTGATATAAGGATTAGGCCTTAGTTCTGTTATGTTCTTTACCTCACTCGTTTGAACATTTTGTTGATACCATGCTATATAGGAGATACACTATTTTTTTGGAAGATGTCAAAGAGGCTTTGAATTTCAAAGAGTTGAAGAAAAATGTGTCTATTGGTAATAATGATAGTAGCAGTGGTTTGTTTGTCAGAGGTAGAATGTAAGAAAAAGGCTCAAGCAACAATAGAGGTAAGTCTAGATCGAAATCTAGAAAGAGAAGATAAATGTAATTATTACCGTTAGGAAGGGCACTAGAAAGTTAATTGTCAAAACTCAAAGGTAAAGAAAAATCTACTACAATATCTTTTGTTACTAATGATGTTGCTGGTGTTGCAGATAGTTTTGGTTCTGATGGTGAGAATGTTCTGTCAGTATCTGTTAGTTCTCTAGAGATGTTTGGATTCTTGATTCGAGTTGCACTTATCATATGTTCCCTAATAGGGATCAGTTTGTTTCTTATCAGTCCATTGATGGAGGTGTTGTCCTGATGGAAAATAATGTGTCTTGTAAGGTTGTTGGTATTGGTACTCTCCAGATTAAGATGTATGATGGTGTTGTCAGGATTTTGAAAGATGTTTGTCATATTCTAGATTTGAGATAGAACTTGATATCTTTGGGTACTCTTGACTCACAGGGTTATAGGTATATAGCTGAAGGTGGAGTTTTAAAAGCTATTAGGGGTGCTTTGGGTGTTATTAAAAGGTAATTATCTCATGGTCTCTATGTGTTTCAAGGTAGCACTGTCATTGGAAGTGTTTCAGTTTCATCCTCGTTAGATCAAAATTCAGATATGACTAGCTTGTGGCATATGTGGTTGAGGCATATGAGTGAGGCAGGGATGTCTATTTTGAGCAAGTAGGGTTTACTCGGTGGTTAGAAAATTGGGAAGCTTGATTTCTGTGAGCATTGTGTTTATGGAAAGCATCGCAGGGTTAAGTTCAGTAAATCCATCCATAAAACGAAAGGTACTGTTGATAATATTCATTCAGATCTTTGGGGTCCTTCTCATGTTGCATCCAAGGGAAGTTTGATTTCTGTGAGCATTGTGTTTATGGAAAGCATTGTAGGGTTAAGTTCAGTAAATCTATCCATAAAATGAAAGGTACTGTTGATAATATTCATTCAAATCTTTGGGGTCCTTCTCATGTTGCATCCAAGGGTGGTGTCCAGTATATGTTGACTTTTATTAATGACTATTCTCATCATGTTTAGGTGTATTTTCTAAAAAATAAGAATGATGTGTTTTCCAGATTTGTCAAGTTAAGGCTTGTATTGAAAATGAAACTGGCAAGAAGATCAAGCGTTTGAGAACCGACAATGGCTTAGAATTTTGTGAGGTTCAATTTAATGAGTTCTGTGAAAGGAATAGCATAGTGAGACACCATACTATACGTAATACCCCACAATAGAATGAAGTTGCAAAACGTATGAATATAACTCTTTTAGAAAGAACTCGTTGTATGCTCTTTCAAGCTAGTTTGGATATATCTTTTTGGGCTGAAGCTTGTAACCATGCATGCTATTTGGTGAATCGGTCTCCATCAACTACAATTGAGTTGAAGACTCCCGTTTGAGGTATTTTTTGGTACCCCTGCTAATTTTTTGATTTAAAAGTTTTTGGTTATCCTTCTTATGCTCATGTTAATGATGATATGCTTGAGCTTAGGGAATTAAATGTATATTTTTGGGTATCCTTATGGGGTGAAGGGTTATAGATTGTGGTTTGTTGAACCCAAGTTACCTAAATTTTAATTAGCAGAGATGTTAAATTTGATGAATTTTCGATGTTGGAAAAGAAAAAAGTGTTTGTTGTTGCAGGTAAAGACTCCAGTGTTAGTGAGCAGGTAGAGCTCCTAGTCAAGTGCAAGAGAGTACTTTAGATCAGCTATCTGTGGATGAGGTAGATGATTTTGCTCGTGATGTAGCAAAGCAGCAACAAGAGCAACCATACAGTATTGCTAAGGGTAAAGGAACAAGAAAGATTCGACACCCTTAGAAGTATGCAGATGCAAAATTAGTTTCTTATGCACTGTCTGTGGCAGAGATTATTAGGATGAATGAACCTTCTAGTTATCGTGAAGCTATCACTTGTGATGAGTTTGCTCAGTGGTTGGTTGCTATGAATGAAAAGATTGAGTCACTTCGTAAGAATCATACATGAGAATTGGTAAAACCACCTAAGGGCTAGAAGATTGTTGGAAACAAATGGGTCTTTAAGAAAAAGGAAGGTATACCTGAGGTTGAAGCAACTAGGTTTAAAGCATGTGTTGTTGCAAAGGGCTATTCTCAAAAAAAAGGTATCGACTTCAATGAATTATTTTCACCTGTAGTGAAACATAGCTCCATACGTGTGTTGCTTGGTATGGTTAAACTGTTTGACTTGGAATTAGAACAACTTGATGTCAAGACAACTTTCTTACATGGTGAGCTTGAGGAACAAATTTACATGCACCAATTAGAGGGGTTTGTTGTTCCAGGTAAGGAAGATCATGTTTGTTTATTACAAAAATTATTATATGGATTGAAACAATCTCCAAGGTAGTGGCACAAGAGGTTTGATTCTTTTATGATTGATCATGGTTATTCTAAGAGTGATTATGGCAGTTGTGTTTATCATAAAAGGTTCTCTAATGGTTCATTTATTTATTTGTTGCTATATGTTGATGACACGCTTATTGCTTCTAAGAATAAGTTTGAGATTCAGAAATTAAAGTCTCAACTTAGTGATATGTTTGAGATGAAAGATTTGGGTGCAGCAAAGAAAATTTTGGGTATGAAAATTTACAGGAATAGAAGTGGGCAAGCTTTATTTGTCTCAAAAAAGTTACATTGAAAAAGTTCTTAAAGTCTTTGATATGAAGGAGTCTAAACTTGTGAGTATGCCACTAGCTGCACATTTCAGGCTTTCTTTGGATTTGTCACCACAGTAAGATGAAGAAGAGAAGTACGTGTCTCAGGTTCCATATGTTAGTACCGTTGGTAGATGTATGCTATAGTTTGTACTCTTTCATATATTTCACATGTAGTTAGTGTTGTTAGTAGATACATGGGTAACCTTGGAAATGGTCATTGGCAAGCAGTGAAATGGATACTTTGGTATTTAAGAGGCACTTTTAGTTTTAGTTTGGTATATGATGGGAGTTCTAATACTGGGTGTAGTGTTATTACTTATGTAGACTCCGATTATGTTGGAGATTTGGATAAGAGAAAATCTCTGACACGTTATGTCTTCACACTTTCTCATTGTGCCATTAGTTGGAAAGCTATTTTACAGTTTACAATTGCTTTGTCTACTACAGAGCAGAGTACATGGTAGCGGCAGAAGCAGTAAAAGAAGCCATTTGGCTTAGAGGTTTGGTTTGCGATTTGGGTTTATAACAGGATACTTCTGTTGTCTTTTGTGATAGTCAGAGTGCGATACACTTGACCAAGAATACTATGTATCATGAGAGGACCAAACACATTGATGTCAGATATCACTTCGTTCGTGACATTGTGTCTCAAGGTGCTATTGTTGTCAATAAGATAGTTACTTCTGAGAATTCAGCTGATATATTAACCAAACCAATTTCAGTTAACAAGTTCAAGCATTGCTTGGAATTGGTTGGTGTTTACAGTAAGTGATTGCCCTTTGGGGCCTTTAGAAGACGGCCATTTGGTATTTCGAGAAATTTCGTATTTGAAGAACTTGTTTTCGTTTTTGTGCCAAGGTAGAGATTTGTTATTCAGTGTGTCACAAAACACAGTTAAGAGGGATGGCAACTTGGTAAATTTAACTTCTTTTGAGATATTTTTGGATCTTTGTAGTTGGGCCAAATTAAAGCCCTTACTTTATTATCACTATGCTGGAGCAAGTTTTAGAGCCCTACAAGAATCATATACATATATATATATTATGTGAATTGCTTTTGCTGGGTGTTGTGAAGATCGGCAACCATCACCAACAAAGCAAGATACAACCATATTAGCCACAATTTGAAGTACCCATTCCTTGAATTAATATTAAGTCCCACTCTTGTTGATTACTCAATCACATATCCATCTCTTGGCATTCGTGAGAAGCATCAGTTACCAAGGAAGTCTTCTTTTTCTATTTATTCAGTAATAACACAATAATATTATTTATTCTTTGTAAGATTTGAGTTATTGTAGTTCTTGCTTTCGATTACTGTTTTGCCATTGAATGAATATATGGTGTATTTAGAGTTTGGTATTTTGAGTGGCTTTTGAACATTAGTATTTGTACTATTCATTTGGATTTTGATACTGGATTTCCTTCGGTGTGCCTTTGTCAGTGGAATAGACTTTTTACATTAAAAAGTTGAACCATTTAAATCATTGTGTGCCATTTATTTTTCTTATTGCTTATTATTTTACTATTACTCATAATTAATTATTTGTGCAATTAAATTGGACCCAAACTTTGCTTCCGCTAACGCTAATTTATAACAATTTGATAGCTTAATTTTGATATTTATAATAACTACGTAGTATTGATGATTATTCTGGGCATGTTATGATTAATTTAAATGCAACAAATTTACAAATTGATATATATGTTCAAATATATATGCTTTCCAAGATGTCCAATATACAAAGTGTAAGAAAATTTGTATATTTTTTTATTGAAGTAATAATGATAGAGATCATGGAGAATTTAACAAATTTTTCATGAAGCTCCAATATTCTTTTATATGATATGGCAATATTAGTCCAATTCTTGAATAAAAATGCATAAATGATAGTTTTAGAATCTCCCTCCAAATAAACAAATTTATGAGCTTGAGATAGAATATATTGAAATACTTCCGCATAAGGTATTTCTTTTATATTGATTCGTGTTTTAATTCATCAATGAGATTAATAAAATCTTACATCCATCTGAAAGAGATCATGAAGAATTTAACAAATTCTTCATGAAGCTCCTCCAATATTCTCTTACAATATTAGTCCAATTCTGGAATGAAAAGGCATCAATGATAGTTTTAGCATCTCCCTCCAAATAAACAGATTTATGAGCTTGAGATAGAGCATATTGAAATGCTTCTCGAAAAGCCAATAGCTCAGCCATTTCAAAAGAAGAAGTACTTCACCATGAATAATTCAACCATAAGAGTCAGACACAGTAAATTTTGAAACAACTTTACCTTGTCTCCAAGCAGCATTATATATAATTTTTAAAGCACCTGATGGTTGGCATTGCCAATTAGATGGAACTAAAAGTTACTATATCATCATTGATATCTTGAGGAATTACTTGAATATCCTCTCTAAGCAAGTTTGAAAATTCCTCAATTCTTGAATGTAATTTGCTTATAAGCCAAAAAGGATCCAAGGACGTATATAACTTCATTCATAAGCCATCAAATTTGCTCCAACATCAGCACTACAACAAGTGAAAAATATTTAGTAGTGACACTAGGAGGAAGTAATCGTTTTGGAGGATTTAGTAACATCCTAATGTATGACCATATATCCAATCTTGCTGTAGAATTTCAAATTAGATTTCATTGTCATTGGAACCACCATGATTTCAAAATCTCATATCTAATGAAAATATGTTCAATGTCCTCCCATTCCTGATGACAAAGTAATCATGTAATTGCATGAACTTACTTTCTAGTACTAAGACAATTATTCAATATCTTCCACATAATGATTTTATGTCGTTCATGCAATTTCGCCTTCCACAAATTATTCCAAAATTCTCGACTATGAGCAATTTGTCTAGATTTGATTAGGGACCAATAAGCATCATTTATAGAATATTGTTCTTTGCCAGTACCATACCAATAAAAACATGATCATTTAAATGATCAGATGTTGGCCATTATAAAAGAAGCAATATCAGGACCAAAAGATTGAATAATCTTTTCTTTGTTCCAATGCCAACCTTGATCCTTGAAACATAAATCTTTCACACAAGAAATGCTTGAAAGAGCAGAATTAGATACATTGGTAGGTAATTTTTGTTCACGCAATCCAGGTATCCATGGATCAGACCAAATTCTAATCCTACTACCATTACTAATTCTCCAACAAATACCCTTTCTTAAAAGATCTTTAGCCCAAAGTAAACCTTTTTAGATACTAGATTTAAGCACATGCTAATGCACGTGATGTTATTTTTTTAATAAATTATTTTATATTAATAATTTTAATTTTTTTTACTGTAGAAATTAAGTTTCATTTTTAATAATTTGTTATAGTCACTTGTTTACAATTATCAAGGGATATTAATACATTATGAAATGTCTTATTAAACAAATGGTGTCTTTATGATATTTAAAGAAATATATATCAAACTTGCTCGATAATAAATATTAGTTTATAATGTTTATTTATTAAATTAAAATAACAATAAATTTATAATTTTAAAAATATTAAAAACAATCATAAGTTTATATTTAAAGAAGTGTATATATATATATATATATATATATATCAAATTCTTTGACTTTTGTAAATAAAAAATTGATTTTATATATAACATAAATCTAAAATAAATATATATAAAATAAAATATAGAATTAATAAGTGATGATTTTGGTGGAATTTTTTTTTAGTATAGATGGAAAATAAAATAAAAAAAAAAGAGAGAGTAAATAACATTGATGAAATTGAGCAAAAATTCAATTTAATATTATTATTATGTCATAATAATTTATAATTATTGTAACTTTTTAATTTAATATTATTATTATGTCATAATAATTTATAATTATTGTAACTTTTTAATTTTTTTGTTATAACGTTATAAAACACCACATAAATTTATTAAAAAAAATCTCTTTAAAACATAACAATTATCAATAATATTATAATAAGTAGACAACAATTAATAAATAGCGATTTTTTTATAAAATTTAATGTCATGTCTAGTAAATTCAATTATTTAATATTATTATTAATGTCATAATAACTCACAATAATTTTTTTTAAAAATGGCTCTAAAGTTTATTTTTTTATTAATAAAGAAAAAATACACTCACATATTCAGATAAGATTCAAGCTTGTGTTCCTGGTGAGAAGATTGAAAATCTTACTACCTAAACTACAAGAAATTCTCAAATAATAATATTAAATAACTGAATTTACTAGACATTACTAATTTATTAAAAACCATTTATGGTAATAACTCACAATAATTATTAATTCATGTTATCAATATTTGATTTTTTTTTTTTACTTTTTATTGCGTGTGTTTAATTCTTTAGATTCTACAAAGAAAAAAATATATTATAACTATAATACATATCATATAAATCTAAAATAAAATTGAAATATATATAAAATTAATGAATAATGGTTTTGTTGGACATATATTAATATAAATAGGAAAAAAAGAGTAAATGATATTGATAAAAATATGCAAAAATTCAATGTCATAATAAATTAGTAATATCTAATAAATTCATGTAATTTAATATTATTATTTATGTTATTAATTGACAATTATTATTAATTAATATAACATATATTAAATGTTTAATTGTTTGGCTCCTAAAAGAAAATGTTACAATCATGAAAAACATCCCACAAATCTAAAACAAAATAAAAAAAAATATGAAATTAATAAATAGTGGCTTTGGTGGATATTTATTAATACAAATAAAAAAATAAATGGAATTGATAAAAAAAGCAATAATTTAATATCATAATAAACTAACAATATCTTGTAAATTTATTTAATTCAATATTATTCAAAAAAGTGTAAATCAAATCGCATAAAAATAAACAAAAAATTCAATGTCATAATAAATTAATTAATGTGTGGGGTATTAAAAAATTGTAAAATATTTTAATATTGAATCATGTCATTTAACTCATGTAAAATACAATCATTTAATTCTTTCATTAAAAAAATAAATGTTTTTGGCTTTACATAATGTTTCTTATATCTTGTAAGCAATAATAAGTAAATGCTATCTTTTGTGTCATATTTAAATGTTAATTAAATAATTATATATATATCTTAGTAGTCGTAATCATTGAAATTTTATTAATTTTTTTAAATGTGAAATTAAAAATATAATCAATGAAAGTATAAAAAATAATTTTTTTTTAAATTAATGATCTACAAATTCCAAGAACTAACACATATATAATGATAATAAGCAAATATAAATCATGTAACATAATTTATTTGTTAAAATTATATGAGAATTTCTTCGATAGTTACACTCAATTGAATTATATACATTAACAATGTATCAATACATGCAAAGAAAAAAATTGAAATATGTGTTTAGTTCATACATTAATACTTGCAAAGAAAAATAGAATAAGTGTTTATAACAATTGATAGCTTTATTTATATAAAAAATAATAATTGATAATTTTATGACAAATAAAAGTAACTACAATTTTGTCTTTAAATATTAAATTTTGTTCATAATTTAGTCTCAATTTTTAAAATTTTTTATAAATTAGTCGAATTTGTTAATTTTATTACTCGTTTTACTTGTTAAAGTTAAAAATATTTGGTCACTTTTATTCAAAATTATACTCTAAACCATTTTTAGGAATTAAAAAAATGAAATTAATCACTTTACTACTTGTAATTTGGCCTAAATACTAAAATATTCATTTATTGTATCTATTTTAATCTAATTTATGTTTTATTTTTTTTGTGAATTTATTTATTTATTTTTATAATTTTTATGCCTTTATATTATTAGAAGAAAACAAAAGGAAATATTTCAAAGTGAATAAGATAAATAGTTCGCTATCATTGCTAAGATATTAATACAGAGTAAATGAATTAAACAAAATTGTATAAAGTACCAAAAAGAAAAAAAGAGAGCAAATTTAACAAGTACAGGCATATAAAATTAGAGTTATAATTTTTACAAATACAAACAGAGTTTGTGCCTCTAAACTCCTTAATTTTTTTTCTTTTCAATGTGATATATTTAGATTTCCTTGCATATGAATACTTGAAGTTAAAGATAGAAAAATAATAAGAAAGAAATGATAGAATGGGGGGGAAGACTTTAAGAAAAGAACATGAAACATTTCGAAGTGAAAATTATGTACATATATGATTTCCTGTAATTGTTAACATATGAAAACAAAATAAAGAAAATAATAAAATGCAAAAGGTTACTCATTGATAATATTTTTAGTTTAATTGTTGTTGTTATTTTAGAGTATTAGAAGTTACAGATAATAAAAACTTAATACTATCTTTATTAATAATAATAGATTTTTAAAATAAAATTAATTATATAAATTACAACTTATAATTATAATTTAAAAAATTATGATCATTAATTTATATATAAAAATTAATTATGATTATTGTTTTAATAAAGATAATAATATAACATATAAAATTTGAATAAGTCAATAAATAGAAAAAATATAATTAGAATAATTAGAATTAATATTATTTTTTATATTTTATTATGGCTAATGTTATGATTGGGTATAAAAAATATTAAATTAATATATAATATAATGGTGTGTTAAATTAGACTATATTAAAAATATTGGACAAAATATAGATGAGATTTTTTTACAATAATCATAATAATAATAATAATAATAATCTAGTATACATTTGGAATGAAGATGTATGCTATCTATATTTATTACTATCATTGATTATAAGAATTTTATCATTGGTTGCAAATAAATAATAAACAAATAATAAGAAAATTTAGATTATATGAAAAATATTGAACAAGAAAAGATAAGGTTTCAATAATGGTAGTGATGATTTGTAATAACAATGATGATGACGGTGACAACTAATGTAAAAATAAGAATTGTATTATTTGAACGATTTAAATTTGCATGATGTAAGAGTAAAAATAGATTTGAATTTATATGATTTAGATTTAATAACAACAACAACAATAATAATAATGAGTGTAAGAATAAGAAAAAAAGTTATATTGTTTGAATAATTTAAATTTGTATGCTTGACATTTGGTCAAATAATTTCCTTTCAAAAATTTGGTAAATTTGTTATTGATATTGGTATATATAAATGTCTAGTTGTAGATAAAGATTTACCGATGAAAAGATTAATAAGAAGTTTAAGAATTAAAAATAGATGAATTGATACACTTTCGACTTGTTAATGATAATAATAATGGTAGATAAAGGTCGGAAATAGAAAGGAAACATAATATATATATATATATATATATAGTAATTATTATAGTATTAATGACAAAAAAATTTGATAATCAAATTTAATTTTAATTTTCAAATTTGAAAAATTTAGAATCAGTAAACGTTTATATCTTTATGCTCAAAAGAAAACGTTTATATCTTAACTAATAATGTATTATTATGCAAGAAAAATATCTTTCATTACACCTATTGATTAGTAAAGCTATGTTTTGACTAATAAAACTATTTATTGATATTTGTTTTTAACTGTTTTCCTTCTTGAAAGATATAAAGACGTTCTCTAATTTAATCATAAAATAATAATTGTAATAATTATTACAAAATTAATTATAATAAAAAAAAAATTGTCATTATTATATTAATTTAATAAATTATCAATTTTTAATTTTAATAACATTATACAGTTACAAACTTAATTTATTATAATATACTCATGCTTTTATTCATGAATTTTGTTTCAATAATACTGTGTAATATTTTAGTCATTGCTTGTGGTAATTACATAGGATATTAAGGGTATTATTGTCAAATTATTAATATAAGGGGCATTTTGAACTTTTTGCTATTCAAAGTCAAACTCCCTCATTCAATTGAAAATATTAATAACATTAAACCGTTACAAACTTAATTGTAATAATTTAAATAACTGTTCTTATTATATTAATTTAACAGATTATCGATTTTTAATTTTAATAGATGATTATTTTATTATTTTGAATTTGGTAATTTCTAATAATTTAATATTAATAATTTTTTTAATTTAAAATATTAATAACATTAAACTTTTACAATTTAATTATATTTAAAGTATTTAAAATAAATATTTATGATAAATATTTCTAAAACAAATATTAACTAACAATTTAATGTTAATAAAATTTTTAATTGGAAACATTAATAACATTAAATCGTTACAAATTTAATTATAATTAAAGTATTTGAAGTAAATGTTTATAATAAATATTTTTAAAATAAATATTAATGTGTTTGCTTATGAGGTATTATAGTCATTGTTTGTGCTAGTTATAGGATATTAAAGATACTATTATCTAAATATTAATATGAGAGATATTTTGATCTTTTTACTATTCAAAAGTTAAACTCTTATGTGGTAAATAAAAATAGATATAAAATGTAGATAAGAATCTGAATGATTATATTGAACATCCAAGAATGATTGATTCTTGAGATACTTAGCAATAAAAATCTTTACCCAAGGTTTTGAAGATTGAATAACTAACTCCCAACTCCCAAGCTGCCTTAGAAAGCATTACTTGATTGAAGTCTTCAAATTTTTTGAAACCCAATCCCCGTACACCTTAGGCTTACAAATTGGATCCCAAGAAATTGGAGTGAAATATTTGTTTTTGTTTACATCACCAGTCCACCAAAATCTTCTTATCAACGAATTAGCAGAATCATAAATGCTTGAAGGTAGTTTAAATGTGATGATTGAGTAAATTGAAATATTTTGAAGAACAATGTAGGTCTACTAGTATGCGAGAGTAATTTTGCTTGCCAACCACCAAGTTTATTTCTCAATTTATCTAAAACACATTGAAACTCTCCTTTGTTACTTCTTCCAATAGGTAATGAACGACCTAAATATTTGAAAGGGCCATTTGCTTGATTAACATGAAAACAATTACTAAGTTGACTTGTTAGAAATCCATTGGTTTTTTTAGAAAAAAATATAGCAGACATATGTAAATTTATTTTTTAGCCTGACCAAGAACAATAGGTTATTGAAGTGAACCATAAATGAATTTTTTTTGAATTGTTGCTATAACATCTGAGCCAACAATTTTTATAAAACCATTCGGGCTAGGAGCTTTAAGAGCCTCTTTAATTTCTTGCGAAGAATGAATGCTTGCCAGGATAGTATTTTGTTCATTAGTAACAACTGAAGGAAATAGTTGTTGGATTTCATCATCTGAGACCACATTTGAAGATGTGAAGAGATTTTGGAAAAAATATAGAAATTGATTGCCAATAGTATCTCTAGACCCATCCGGTAAGGTTAGAGAGAGTATAAATTCTCCTTCAAACAAGAGTCGAAGTATGAAAAAACCTAGGATTTCTCTCCCTCTTTGATCCAAATTTCCCTAGACTTTTGCTTTCAAAGGGAGTCTAATCTTTCCAATTCAACCTTATTTTGAGGTCCAGAATTAGATTGAACATCTTGCAATTTAATCTTGCCTTACATAAATCCAAGATAAGATTTATTCCAAGATTTCAATTGATCTGATAATATTTTTAGCTTGGATAAAACTGGTAGAGTAACTACCCTCTCTAAACCAAGCAGCAATAAATCTAAAAGTCTTTGTTTAGAAGGTTCAAGTCTACCTTTTATATAAAGAACAGAATTATGATATGCAGAAAGACAAGGTAAGTTAACCGTAGTTGCTTTGGGAAAAATTAGAATCCAATCATGAGACACAATCGTCCTTTCTAATTTTTGGTAAATTCTATTAGAGCCAGCATCAAGTAAATTTAGTACCAGTACAACCAAGGTCAATAGCACTTGTGTTCATCATAAAAACATTATCATCATTTTAGAAAACTGGATTTCATAATACATCATTTAGAATGTTTATGGTATAAATAAAATTTTGGATCTCAGACCATATTCGATGCTTGAGTTGGTAATAGGGGCAGAATGTACACATAACACAAAATTATTTTTTCATTAATAATAGCCAAACTAGAGATTCCAAAAAAAAAAAAACATAGCAAGATCCCACATGCACCACTATATAATCTATCCAAAAAACATAACAAAACCACCACTACGATCTAAGTATAAAAAGGCTGAAATTGTAAACTTGGTTTGATTTAGTTTCCATCAACAAAACTAAATTTGAACGATTTTGAGCCCTTTTGGCTTGTGGCCTTACCAGACCATTACCATTCCAACTAAGTATAATCATGACACTTATTGGGGAAAGTCTGAGACTGCTTCCTTGCCCACAGTAAGTTTATTTTTACCAGGAACAATTGATCATAATTGAAAACCAATATAAATCTAGTTTCAAACAAAAGCCCCAATTTATTAAATAAATAAATCACCAGAGAAAATCTCTTAAGAAATCACTTAATAATTAATCATATGATGAAGAAAGTCAAGAAGAATTGTAGATTCTCATAGAAAGCAAAAGTGAAAACTCCCCAAAGTAAAGATTGCTCGACTCCAAGATTGAGTCTAGATGAATATGATAAGTAGGAGAATAATATTTGTAGCCAAATCTCAATCTATAGTAAACAATCATAAAAAGCAAGAGAGGAACATGCCGATGCCGATGTCGCTCGAGCGACGGGAGATCTTCGACCCTCAGCTATATTGCAATAACACACATTCTATTCTTGCACGTAAATATTCATTGAAGACTTTTTTTTTTCTTTTTGCCAACACATTGAAGACTAAATGATTGATTGGAAGGAATTGTTTGAGGCTACTGGATTGATCAAAACCAGAACAGTCCGATCTAGCCGTTAGTATATAGGAAAACCATAAATAATTTAATTGTCCACACATTGTATAAAAATATAAAACCAAGTTGGCTGCAGTGCTTTGGTTTTCTACATCATTTTCAATGCAATGTAATAGACTGAGTTTGAAACTCTACAACTACACTTTCATCTTTATAGCTTTGTTTTAATTGGTATAGTAAAAATTTGAACAAAGTAAAATCTGGGATTCGAACCGACCACGACCAGGTTGAGAGAGTTCGATATTACAAACTGCCTACAACAATGTACAATCGAAATGAAAAACAAACCGAACCAAAATATCTGTAGTAATTTGATTTTTCAATTCAGTCCAATTTACCAATTTATTTGTCAACTCCTAGTTGTTGCCACTGAATTTGGTTGCAAAGTGCCTTTAAGAAACTAGTGAATTTTTTGACATGTGATAGGTTTTCTAGTCATGAAAACCATTTATCTTTATTTTTTGACAAGTTAAGGCTTAGCCTTAATGATTTATTTGAGGCTTATGCAATTAGTGGTGAGCAATGGGGCTGTATGCCTCAAAGTTTCCCTATTTGTGGGATTGTTTTCTCTGGGTGGGTTGGGTTGAAAACCCTGGTAACATAATACCTAATCCATATTGCTAAAATATTAGTCTTTAGAGGGTTCTACCCTAATTATACCCCTTGTTTGCTTCTATCATATTACTAATATTCATCAAATCTCTTTTTGACTTGTTTCTACAACCATTCATATATCAAAATTATTATTGTGTTAATAAAATTGTTATTTTACGAAGTTTTCTTATTAGTGTTTTCTCATAAAAAAAAAATTGAGTTGTGCTTATAACTTTCATCGTGGGAAATTTTTTATCTCAATACTCTTTAAAACGAGGCTTACATCTCATACCACCGTGAGGCTAGCGATTTGCCTCATGTGAGAAAATGCCTCAAAGCAAAAAACTGCCTTTTAAAACCTTGGTTAGGCATAATGCCAATAAAGTTGTGAATTTGGTTAATTATAGCTTAAAGACTAGGTCGCTGCTTTATAGATTTCTAACCCCCACCCTAACTTATACCTTTCTTGCTACAAATGAAGTCCAAAGCTTGTCATATATTATTCGTAAATTGTACTTATGTTTAGACTTCTCCTTATCATTAATAAGAATATTTATTTATTGTGATAAAAAAAAATAGTATATAATTGAATTAACTTAAAAATATTGTGTTAATTGTACATAGTGTGTATGTGTATATATAAACATATGTACAAACCATACTTAATATACATTCATTTATGTACATAGAATACATCTACAATCTACAAATGTACTATTCTGAGTATAACTATCTATATTCAAGAGTATCAGACGCATTTATAAAATTTAATTTTATCAATACATAGCTTTATGCTGAATTATTAAAAAGCACGATTTCGATGAACCATTTTAAGTCGAAGCCTCCCTGTTGGTTATTGTTTTTACTCCCCCTTCCCCCAATTTATATTCCCTAAACTTTTGTTCCTCTAATTGAGATGATAATGGAAATAAAAGTGTAATTGAATCAAAATCTTTTTTTTTTTTGACAAGTATACTTGCATTTCGTAACACTAATTTGTAGTCTCTCTTATATTTTCTACTAATTTCGAATGCGTGATTATACTCAAGTTCATCTACGTTGAGGACAAGCTCCTGCTCCCTCAAACTACAATACAACTCTGCAATTGCTGCATTTTCAAGAAAACCAGCAGCATAAAAGCTTCATCCATTAAAATCTGCCTATACTATTGCTTGAAGGAAGGCTCTGCAGACTCTGTCTCCGTCTCTCCGCTGCGTAAACTAATTAAATTATTGTAATTACGGGGAGGCATGAAATTTCAAAACAAATGATACCCTCCAATTCATTCCAAAAAACTGCAAAAATACAAGTTAAAAGGAGATGTTACCCTTTTACGAAGACTACCTATTGGGGCGCAGCTTCCTCAGCAACCATTTCTTCCGTAGTGAGGCATCCAGTGCCAAGAATGTCTTTGCCTTCTTCTCATCCTCCAGGAGATCACAAGCATCTAAAAGAAGCTCATCATCTATTTCTGGTACTTCCTGAAGTACATTAATTGCATTTTCTATTGATTTATTTTGCTTCTCTTTCTTATTTACCAGTTCTGTGACAACTCCTGCCATTTCAGTAAGAGCCTTCTCCATATCGTTGTCAATTTTCCGCATTTTGGACTGTTCTTGTTCTGATAATTCTTTTGGCCGTTTCTTGTGTTGCTCAAGCATATGAATATCACCAGCTAAAGCTTCAAGATTGCAAGATGCTCTATCGGTTCCTATTCCCGGGGAATTTGGATTAGTCTCCATTTGTACAGCCTCACAACTCATAATTTCAACTTCCTGGCAATTGAATTGTTCGTCTGAGATTCCATTCTGACAAACCTTGGACAAATTGATGTAATTGAAAAGGCATGTATTTCGATAGGAGATAGCATCTGGGTGCTCCTGCAACACATCACACATTGCAACAGGTTGTGATACTTAAACACAAATAATCTGCCTCAACTTCAACTTCAACTTCAACTTCTTAGTTATAGAATCTTAAATTTTCTTCAACCATTTGACCAAAAAATGAAAAATCTTAAAGTTCTCCCAAAAAAAAATCTATTATTTTGACAAACTAAATTCTCTCTCACCTGATTCTAAAGCTCCCTCTTCCCCACTTCAAGTCTCAGTTAGAACTATACCAATTTGATTTGATCTAAAAATTCTCACACAGACGCACACATTTTAATTGGTGGAGGTTTTTTTGTTTGGTGGGGGTGGGGGGTTGAAATCATGAAACCATGATTACAATATCATCAAGTTTTTGGATCATCACTTAAAAATCATGATTGAAAATCATCACTTAGGTCTCTCTAGTCAACTAGATCATCACTAGGTCAACTCTGACTAGTTGATTAGAAGGCAAATTAGTAAAATATTTTTAATAAAATTTAAAAACATAAAAATTTATGATAAAAATTAGAAATAGTAGAATTATAATTTATTGAAAATAAAAATTTCAATTTTTGAAAAAAGAAAAAGATTGGAGGAAAGGAAAGGTAAGAAATAAGTATATTTTTTAATTTATTTTTCTAATATAATCTTCTCAATCAAAATTTTAAAATATAATTTATTTTACTAATTTTCCCTTGAGTCAACTAGGCAAAGTTGACTTAAAGGACCTAAGTGATTATTTATAATTTCGCTAACCTCGGGGTGAATGTGATATTTACCCTAATCAAAATTAAACAGTTAAACAGGGGGGGGCGGGGGGGGAAAGGCAGAAAATAACCTTAAGGTAGGCTTCCCAAGTTCCATCATCTGCAGTTACCATCTGTTGTGTTTCATCCCATGTAAATCCATTATGATTGAGAAGATTGTTAACGTCATCATGTTGTTTTCTCAAGCACATATACCGTTCTTGTAAAGCATACTTATCGCATTGAAAGCCAAATTTTCCAATAAATGATGAAATCATGTTATCCCATCCTTGCTCATTAAATGTATGATCGGCCTTATTACCTTCAATTGCTTGCTTTAACATAAGATCAATAAAGTAGTGGTCCATTTGTAGAGTCCAATTTATCCTTAAAGTAGCAACACTTGCAGTGCATCGACTATTTTTCTCCTCATCTACACGTCAAAGAAACCATAAGCATACAAACACAGTCCACTGAAGTGTTATCAGAATTAGGCACAGCATCATGAAAGTCAACATCCAGTTACATGAATAGACACATCTTATTTTGACGTTTGACCATTCTGTTTAATACATAACATTCCAGTCTAATAAAAAAAATATTCACGTTTCTCTGGAGCAAATCATGCTTATAGTTGCTTCTCCAAAGAAAGATAAATTATTTTATCAATTTTTGGTACAAACATAAAGAAACTGAAGGTCAATATTGACTACGATGTGTTAGAAGCTTCATGAGGTCCATGACGTAGAAGAAGAGCTGAAGATACCTTTGCTACAAATTGTATTAGAGTGATTTGACCTAAATATCAGATTCCACCCAGGAATACTCAACATTATGACGATCCTATTTTTGCTGAATTTCATCCCTAGTAAATGCAATCAATTGAGAATTTGAGAGACAGTGACCCTATGACGTGTTTTCCTAGTTACTGACTTCTAAGACCAAGAGGGTGCCACCGAGAAGATTTTTCTGACATTCTAAATCAAAATAAACGGAAGCTGCTCTAATATCACAGCAAGTATATTCAATTTCAATATAAGAGGTGTAGAAATCTAAGCCTAACTCAACCCAATAAGGGTTCATTGAGTTAAGGGTTGCCCAGACTTATATCTAGCTCTACACTGAGCTCCCTGGTCGATGTGGGACTCCTCAACACCCCCCCTCACATCGGCACCAGTACCGATAGACATAAATGAGGTTGACCGGGGTTGACCGTGTTGGGCACAATCGAGAACAGGGACCCGCTCTGATACCATGTAGAAATCCAAGCCTAACTCAACCCAATAAGGCCTCATTGAGTTAAGGGTTGCCCAGACTTATATCTAGCTCTACACTGAGCTCCCTGGTCGATGTGGGACTCCTCAACAAGAGGTCAACAAATTTGAAAATTACTGCACCTAAATAATGACACAAGATAAAACACATGGAGATTCTAATATGCTATCATAATGGTAAGAAGTTCATACCTGTGATCAAAACAGGGAATTCACTGCTGGGGTCTGCATAACGGGCTAGACGGCTGTATCTTCCATCAGAATTTTCTTCTCCAAATATGACACACAATTTATGATAACCTGGAATTGTTTTAACTCTATATGAACGAGAATCAGGGTGGGCCTGCGTGCATTATATATTCTCAGCAGAAGACCGTAAAATACTTCATGTTAATCCACAAGCGAGATTTACCTTGGTATAAGCATCCCAGATGTGATCCTCAGCTGTTATCATTTCTCGGGTGTCATCCCATGAAAAACCACTTTGCTCAAGGAGGATCTTTATATCACTATACTGCCTTCTTAAATGTTTGTACCTATTCTTCAGAACATCTTTGTCATGAGAAGATCGAAATTGTGTATTAAAGGACGTAACCATGTCAGTCCAAGCCTGACTTATGAATGTCTGCCCAAGTTTATTTCCTTTGTGTACTTGGTCTAGTAACAGGTCAATAAGATAGCGGTCCATTGGTGGTGTCCAATATGTTCTTGAACGATCATTAACACTGGACATTTGACTTCCCTTACGCTCACCTACAGACGTAAAATTTGCATGAATTCAATCCAGCTTATTTTAAAAAAAAATAAAAAATAAACAAATTGAAGAAACATAAGATTATTAAAGGGATTGGGGTTTTTTACACAAGCAAAACATATAGTTTAGAAGTAAAGTTTATTTTTAATGATCGAGACAACTCAAGTCCTAGGTGTTTATTGATCTCATTTTAAAATTATTAGAAAATTTGAACATATAATAAAAATGTTGTTCAATTTGATCTTGCAAAATAATTAGTCAAACAACACTTTTTATTGCACAATTGCAGGAACATTCACGACCATTGTGTCAGATCTTGTGAATATGAAGCCAACATGGAAACAGAGTAACAGCAACTTGGTCAAATGGATCTGAAACTCACTTGCTTTTACTTGTGGGTTACTATCTTCAAAACACTTTTCAGGATACAAATCACTACCAATCCCATTGTCAGCATCATTTCCAAATATTAGGAGCAAATCATAGTAGTTTGGCAAGGCTTTCGTTCTATAAGTTCTTGCATGTGGGTGTGCCTACAAGAACTTTATATCAATCAATAACTTGAAACTAAAAACTGGAGTTATATTGACAAATACATCACTGATGTAACTACTTAATGTTATCGTACCTTGGTATAAGCATCCCAAACATTGTCATCAGCAGCAATCATTTGTTGTGTTTCATCCCAAGAAAATCCATCTTGTTTTAAAAGATATGTTACATCACTATAATACTTCCATAGTTTTTTGTATCGATGCCTTAGTACCCTCTTTCCGTGCTGAGGACCAAAGCTTGCATTGAACATTGCAAGCATATCTGTCCATGCTTGTTTAGTGAATGCATTGCCAGCCTTATTGCCTCTTCCTACTTGGTCCAACATAAGCTCCATGAAATATTGGTCCATTGCTGCTGTCCAATCTGTCCTTGGACGCTCCTTACTCGAGGAAGCAAGGTTTTGCATTCCAGCTGCTACAAAATTAGGGATGCAGAGTTAACCATGCTATATTATAACAAATAACCTTAAATCCATGCAACAATTGAGTCACCTTTTTATTTTATTTTATTTTATTTTATTTGTGAAGACAACAATCATAAACATGTTCTTATTGGAAATAAAAGGGCCACACTTGATATTAGGGTGGCAATTTGGACCACAACACATTATTTTTTGGTTAGAATTGATTGCTAATTATTTAGTTTTTCTTACTATTATAAATAAATAATTTGACAAAATGGTTAATTTTTTTCATAATGTTAGAAAATATGTGAATTTAAATACAATTGACACCCTTATTTGATATTTATAAACTCCTGGATCAATGTTGTATGTAATATTTGGCAATACTTACCACAACTTCTAAGCAGCAAACAAATTTAAGGGAAATAAACAATTTTATAGTTTGCATGGAAATAACTTTGCTAACAGGTCAAAGGACAACTTCTATGTGCTTTTTGTAAACCTTGTAACTCTAATGAGGGGTAAAGACACCCAATATTTTCTGACCATGCAATTGGACTGAAGGAACGTCATTATTTATTTGATAAAGGATGATAGCAAGTTCTGGTCCAAACTATGTATATGGAAAAACTGGTCTCTAAAATTTTGTACCAGCAAGTTATTTAGCCCAGCACAGATACCACATTAGCCTCAAGCTGATCAAAGAAAGGAAAAAAAAAAAACAAACCTGTATTCACTAGGGGGCCTTCATCATCAAAGTGTAAATCATGACTTGATCGACTGTATCTTCCATCAGCTGTTGTATACCCATATATCAGGCACAAATCATTAAAATTCAGAACTGCTTTGGTTTTATAGGGTCGAGCAGCAGGATGAACCTGCATGTTTGTTCTATCATCTCAATAATACCATTGTATTTTTAAAATGATGTATCAAAAAAGAGACATTGCATACCTTGATATAAGCATCCCAGATATAGTCATCTGCTACCACCATTTGACGAGTTTCATCCCAGGTAAACCCATTATGACCAAGAAGATTCTTTACGTCATTAAATTGCTTCCACAAATTTGTATAACGACTTTTAAGAACATCTTTGTCATATTGAGATCCAAATTTTGCATTGAACACAGCAAGCATGTCCGTCCAAGCCTGCTTGTTGAATGTGTAGCCAATCCTGTTTCCCCTATGCATCTGCTCTAACATAAGATCAATAAAATATCGTTCCATTGTTGGTGTCCAGTATGTCCTTGAACGATCATTTGTTAAAGTGGCTTGGGTACCCATTCCTTACTGCAAAAGTTGTATGCATTAAATCAACTCACATATGAAAGTCATACCATTTTTTAAGCATCTAGAATTCATTCCAATTTAAACCTGGAAAAAATTAATAGATAACAGATGAATGTTGCAACAGATTCTATGCCAAATTAGATAAGTTCTTATAGACAGAAAAGTCTGGTGCTTATGTTGCAGATAACAGTGCAAAAATGAATAATAATTTCATAGATACAAGAAAATCTAACATGAATTTGATTTTCTTGCAAAATTCTCCTTGGTTATTACACTACATTTTCTTTCACATGGATATAAGAAACGATTTCATATTTTGTTGAATATATTAGTATCTTTTCCCAATCAAATTGAAGCACATATCAGTAAGTCAGAAAAAATTAATAACGCCAATTTTAATACATCTCCCAAAAGTCAATAGATTGCTCCATTTTGCAATGTTGTTTGTATAGACAAATGTAAAGAGAAGGTTGTGCTTCCCTAACTTTTACCAATTGTACATTTTTGTCCCTAACTTTTCATATTTAATAAGTTTAGTCCAAAAGCACAAATTATGTTGAAAATGTAAAAATCTTAATAACGCCAATTTTAACACCTCCCAAAAGTCAATAGCTTGCTCCATTTTGCAATGTCACACATGTAAAGAGAAGGTTGTGCTCCCCTAACTTTTACCAATTCTACATTTTTATCCCTAACTCTTTTTTTTATGGGTCCCCTAACTTTTCAAATTTAACAAGTTTAGTCCAAAAGTACAAATTATATATATAGTTTCATAGTAAGAGACGGATATAATGGTTTAAAATAACTTTTTTCCTTATGATTAAGTACCTTGACTTTTCAAATTTAACACATTTACTCACTTTTGGACAAATTTGTGAAAGTTAAAAACTTAGAACCATATCTAATGAAATCTAGTTGGAAAAAATACATTTGGAATCCAGTAAGTTCCATTAATGGTATACTTTAGTCCACTAACTTTTAAGTGATACTCTATAAGTCCACTAATTTTCAAATTTAGTACACCATTAATCTTTGATCTATATTTCTATTAACTTTTAACAGTTAAAACACATACCTTCATCATATGAGGAGCAATCATTGACTTTTTAACTTATAAAAAGAAAAATGATTTTGTGTGGGAGCAAAAATCTCAGTTTCTTATTGGATTTAGACCTAATATTCCGTTATTCTTATTAATTTTTTTTTCTTCAAATTACTTTCAAGTTTCAACATCAATATATTTTTTCTTTTTTCATTATACACAATATAAAACAAAAAACAAAAAAAAATTAAACAACATCAACAGTTTTTTTCTCAATTTTTTTCAATCATTCTAGAAATTTTTTTTACTTCAATCATATAATTGTTAATAAATTGTGTGAGAATTTAAAAAAAATTATGAAAACCACGTAAAAATATCAATATATTTTGAATAATTATTATATTATTTTCAAAATGAATAACTAGAAACTTTTCCATTTAATTACTACATTACTCCTTCTATTTGTCATGACATTCTTCGTAAAAAAAAAAATTTCATGACAATGCGATATCTGCAATATCTACAGATACAATAGCTGTAACAGTACTCTTATATATAATACTTAACTATAATAATAGATGAAGGGGTATATTTAAACACAAAATATTATAATTTTATAATCTCCACAGTACATATAATTTTTCTTGTTTGCTTTTGGTTTAAGGCTTATTTTTTTTATTTAATTTAATTTGTAAACTCTATTAATTGACTAAAATGCCCTCATGTAATTTTTCTAATTTCATAATCTCCTCCTCCATATATTAACACCTTTAAATTTAACAAAAAAATTAACCAAAAACTTAACACATGTACTAATAATACATTATATTTGAAAGGTAACAAACTTCTAAGGTACCACTTAAAAAATAATGGACTAAAGTGTAGCACCTCACCCAAAATAGTTAGGTACAGAAGTGTATAGTTGATAAAAGCTGGGGACAATGGTTGCTATTTAGCCTAAATGATGAATAGACAAGATGAGAAAAGAAAATAAAACCCAACTTCTTAATTAAGAAGATGTATACTTTACATTTGGTTTTGTTATGAACAGCGATAGCACCCAAAGTAAAATTAGAACTAAGGAAAAGGAACCTAACATTCTGCCATGAGTTTTCAAATGTTGAACTTAATATATGCATAAGATAAATTCTTGAAATGCCAAATTAAAAAAGGATGCTGACAATAGAAGTTTCAAGAACATGTCAACAAATATGGTTCAATTTATCTGTTACAAAGACGGAAAATTGAAGAACTTTCTCAAAAGCATCAGAATTTACTTGTGTCAACAAATTCATAAAACTTGAAAGGGAATTAACCCATATCTGAAGCAAATATTGAATTTTGTAGCTGTATATATCCAGCTCTCAAATGGGTTTTTTTTTAATATTTAATTCAATGCCATAATTGAACGTCAAACACTCAGAGTTCTATAAAGGGGTCAACTTCAATTTCCAAAGAAGAAACACAGAGACTAGAGCGAGAAAATCTAAAGAAGAAGCATAAAACTCAAACGCATTACTGTAGTGTGAAGTGTTAATAAAGGCTGAAAATTATAAAGCTGGTTTTACCTGTTTGTTTGGCCTGAGAGGTTGATTGGATTTGCAAGTATTTGGTTGGCGCCTAGGAAAATCTCTGATTGTCAAAGAGGTTAACCCTAATCCAGAATAAGAGAATAAAGTGCTTCAGGTGTTTGGTCACAGATGCAAAACCCTCTTCTTTGTGCTTGTCGTCCGGACTTCATATGGGCTTTGAGAAGCTTATTTAAAAATAGGCCCATTATCATTTCATTTCTTAATTGGCCGGCTCTATTATCATCCCACAATGTCTACTAAGCACATACCCTCTAATTTAAAAATTATTAAAATGCTAAAAAGATAAAAAGGAATCGTGAAAACCATACACATCTCACCTCTATCACCTGTTATTCACCAATGCTCAGCCGCAGACGCCCATTTCCGTTGGTTCTACCACTGCCTGATTTCTTTCTTTTTTGTTCTTTTCTTCCTCAAACCCGTTGAGCCATTGTCGTAGCTGCTTGAAGTGGTGCCATTTTCCACTGTTGTGGCAGCCCTAAATTGGTGCGGTCAGCCATTGTAGTTGGTTCTACACTACCCAGGTTAATTCCTTTCTTTCGTATTGTTTTCTTCCTCAAACACGCTGAGCCATTGCCATCACTTCTTGAACTGGTGTAATTTTTCACTGTCGTCACAGCCCTAAATTGGTGCCAATTTTCATTGACATCGTTGCCTTAAAGTTGGGTCGTTTTCCATTGTCGCAGTGAAGAAATTTATTTGTTCCTCACCTTTGAATTATTCTCTCTGAAAAATTTCAAGTTTGTATAAAAGTCTCTCTGAAAAATTTCAGGTTTGTATATAACCTTGTTGCAATCATGGATATATGAACATTTTCCCTGCTGTACTCCTTCGTATAATCCAAATGATTTGGATAGTCAGCTACGTGTTCATCGTTGGTTGATACAAACACGAGTCAGCGTTGATCCAGTATACTTACAATCCCTTCGTGAGTAGCTTGATGATTTATGTCCAACAGATGTAAGTAAAATATCCTATTCAAACATCGTGTTTATTTTAGTTATTACAATAATAATCCTATTTATGTTATTTTTAATTTATTTTGTAGGTTATATGGGATGCTTATACACACAATAACTTACCAAATATTACATTTTTTCATGGATATATAAAAGTTGTTGATGTTGTTGAGCCGTACCATAGTCATCGAGTTCTACGTCAATTTAGACGTGTTCAAACAATACCACCGGATCCAATTGCCCCATCTAGAGCTATGAGAGGACCAAATGTAGCCCAATACATAGTACAATTCAATATTCCAGACCAGTATTGGAGTAGTTGGGACAGTCATTTATTATCAGAGCATTCTCGTGGTGAAGTAGTTTCCAATCCTTCAGATTGTGTTCCACAATTTATGGAGTGGTATCAATCTATTTCGCATGTTCATGTACAAAATCATTTACATAGACTTTCTTCCATTCCACGATGTGTGGAACATCATTTCAGAGAAGATCCAGTAAGTTTTATATTTTTTTCAATTTGTAATTTTTATTTAAGATACCAATATACTTATTATAATTAACAAAACTTGTAATTATTTTTTGCAGCGTGTTCTTGAAGCATTGAAAATAGTTCAACGTACATTATCAAGATCTGGAAACCAATCAAAAAAATTATTGAAGAAGCTCAAAAAGGTTGAAAATATCCTATTAGGTTGTAGAAGCAGTTCTTCAACAAGTGCAACACAGCCATCTGAAATCAGGAGACGTAGAACATAGACAAAGACGTAGTGTAATTCTGTGTTTTCTTTCGCATGTTAGTGTAGTTTTTAAGACATTAACATTGTACTTGAACATTATGTGTATTAAAATTAATTTATATAATTTGCTGAGAAATGGATATTTTATGCAATTTTATTAACATGTTGTATTAAAAGACATGATTATTGCTATATATCGTGTTCATATAAGCAGGGATATTTTGCTACACGTATGTTAGAAATTGACAAAAATATGTTCAAAGGACTAGTTTGAACATGTTGTATATGTTCAAAATATCTGTAAGAACATTATACATATGTTCGGACTATGTGTTTGAACATGCAGTATATATTCAGAAAGTATGTTTGAATATTTTCAATATGTTCAACTAAAATGTTTGAACACCTGGGGTGAGTAAACACGGCTGATAATAGTAGTGATTTGAGTAGTTGATGTTTAAACTATCTGTAAGAACATTATACATATGTTCAGACTATCTATTTGAACATTATACATATGTTCAGACGGTATGTTTTAACATTTTCAATATGTTCAGCTAAAATGTTTGAACACCTTGGGTGAGTAAACACGGCTGATAATATGTAGCGATTTGAAATTGACCTTGCATATGTTCGGCAAAACCTTTTGAACTTTTTCGTATTAGTTCAGACTATGTGTTTGAACATTTTGTATATGTGCAGACGATACATTTGAAAATTTTGTATATGTTCGGAATATGTGTTTGAACATTTTGTGTACAATTCTGATATGTTATTTCAATAATTTGTGTATGAGTTTGAATTTCATATAATTTCAATAATTTTTATTAAGTAATGTATTACATATCAGTGTCCAAAATAACAATTTGTATTGAACTACAAGAGGGTTTCATTGACTCAAAATGTATTACATATGTTTCTTCATGTCCTGTTGAACATTATGCATATGTTCAGCATAATCGATTGAACATTTAGAAAATGTTCGGCAACCATGTACGAACGTATTACATATGTTCGGACCTGGTTCGTTGAACATACTGGAAAAATTTTCACGCCTACCTCTCCACTCCCTGATTCATTTTCTACTATTTGGGGAGGAAAGGAACATTCTTGTTCATTGTAGGAAGTCTCTACCAGTGGAAGCTCACAAACTTCAGCTAGAGAAGTCGCCGTCGCCAACGACGGTGGCGGTGGAGGTTCCATTTTCAGTAGTGTAGTAATATAAACAAAATTTGAATAACAGAATAAGTTAATGCAGAAGTGGTGCAGCCGGTGACTAAGCTAAAATATTTTCGGTCTGGCAGTCCAAGGTGGCGGCAGCAGAGGCAACAGTGGCAGCTGCAGTGGCGACAAAATTTTCCCGCGTACGTTAGTATGTGATGTATTTGGTTATTATGTTAATTTATTGTTTTTATTATGATAGGGTACGTATTTAACATATATTTGGGGTATGTATTTAGAACGGCCCTTCTTAATTTTGTAAGAAGAGTTAATTTTTTAAAGTTTTATAAAAGATTGAAAACTTGTTCATTATAAAATTTGATTTTAATTTTTAAAATGGATTATTTAAAGATACATACATTTATATTTTAATTTCTTTTTTTTCCTTCGATTAATTTCGAATAAAAATATATATAATTAAAAACTTTCAAACTAATTTTGAAAGTTTCACTAAGGATCACAAGTTTTAAATCCATAAGATATTTATCATTGTAAAAACTCTTTAATTAAAAGAATAGATTCATATAAAAAATAAATATGATACACTTGTTAAGTAAATTCTTCGAATTTTTAAAACAATTTTCTTTTATGTAACAAGTTCTAAATAAAAACATAAATAGTAGATATTTATTAGAAAATATACTCATTAATATTATAGAAGTATTTTTATTTAAGGTTTTTAGCTTACTTTTTTCTAAAAATTAAAGGAAAATTAAAAGAGCAAGATATGTCTTTATTTTAAAATATAAGAATATTTTTATTTAAAATTATTTTTGGTGTAACTTAGACATAAAAATAGATATAGAAATCATATATGAAACTTACATATGAACATTACTAACGGTTTCCATCTGGTTCTAAATGAAGACTCAAAATCTTTGGAGAAGGGAGTCAAATTCAGAACCAATTGAGAAGAACAAATAAATAATTAGCTAAGGAGTATTAAGGAAACATCTATGTATGTGCTCATATTAATTATAAAATAACTTTAAAAATTAGAAAATTATTAAGAAATTTTTATCACATAACATATTATATTTAATGTAAGTTCAAATATACATAGTGTATATTTAGCATTTATGTGCTGAATCAAACCCATAAGTTTAACCAAAATCCCAAAGGTTTCTCTCAAATTGAAGTGGTTAAAAGTCAAAATGTATTACCAATTTTTTTAAGATTAAATGTTATTTAACATGGTTCAAACTTTTGATTTTTTTAAATTAAAAATAAATATTTGTGAATTAAAATATGAGAGATTAATCTTCCTAATTATATTATAATATAATGATATGAGCTCTCTTTAAGTACTAATAGGATGAACCTCATTGTTATATATGCATGTAATGTTATTTATAAATAATAATAATAAGTCAAAGATTCATAAGAGAAACTGTGTGAATATTTACTTATTAAATATGAAATAAGCTCCAAGTGACATGAATTCTACCAATTTCTTACCATAATAAAATGTACATTTTAATGTTTAGGTCTAAGTGTTATATCTTAGGTCTCTTAGCTTTTTAAAAAGTATATTCTTCAATTTTTCAAAAATAAAATTTAATTTCTTGGGACACTTAAATATACATTTTGAAAAGTTAGAAGACTTAGAGTATACATTTTTAAAAAATAAGAAACTAATAAAATACCAAACCCTTTTAATTCTTCAAATTGGGCATGTGAACCTCAAATTAGTTATTTTAGGAAAAAGTATTTAATGATATAAAGAGATAATAATATTACAACGGTCATTTTTGTTATTATTATAATAAAAATATATGAATTTTATTTTAATCATATAATTAATTATATTTTAATATACTAATATTTAATGAAATTGTTATTATTAAAATATTATTATAGTAATAATAATTTAAATTATGATAATATTATAATTCTATAAATAAAAAAATAAAATCATAATTAAAAGCATGACCATTATAATCTCGTCGGCCCTTTTTTTCTGAATTTTGTGTTTGTCTCAACATAATAACCATTTTCACTCAACAATGTTCGAACTCTTTTAAGTGACATTTTAATTTGTATTGTTTGTTTAATGGTCATGTTATTTCAAATAAACTTTGATTTAATCCTTCTTAATCATGTCCTTACACTTTAAGGGCATAACAAAGTTGGAGTTATATTTAGATTTTTTTAACAAATTTATTTCAATAATAAGCCGCAAGCATTACAAAAAAAAAAAAAAAGAAGTTTGCTAAAGCAAATTAAGATAGCATTTTATATCCTTTGCGATCAAACCAAGCTGAGAGATCACATCTGTTATTTTAAGGGTTATCTTTAGATTATAATTCAGACATATTATATACACATGTTAATTTAATGAAAAAATAATACGAAGAAAAAAATTAAAATTGTTGACCAAACATCAAACTACTTGAAAATTGAAATGAACATAATTTATAATTATAAGAATAAAATGCCAATTGATAAAATTATAGAGCTAAATCGACTAATAATAACCATCCAACTGATCCGGCGCTTTTCTTAAGAGTATTAAACTCCACGAAATTTCAAAGCCAAGTTCTTGCAATGATTATCGCAGCTTGTTTCTCCATATTGTTGATTGGTTTATTCCTTTGTTCTGTGTGTGATATTTTGGATGAAGAGGAATCCATCAAAACTGACAGCTATGGACAATAGACAAATGTACTTCCAAAGGTTTCTCCAACCACAAATTAGTTGTGGCTGCCAATAGCTCAGACTTCTAGACTTCTTGCTCACGAAGATGTTGGGAAAAGTTAAAAAATAGGTATTTAGACTTATGGTTAAACACTATTTTGAAGCATCATTTGGAGTAAAACTCACTTAATATAAGTGTAGGGTCGTGATTGATTTGGGTTCTCTTCTGCGAGGGCTTCGAAATATATTTATATATTCAAAATGATATTGAAGTGAATGAGAAATTGTGTCTTAAAATTCACTCCTTAAGAAGGAAAAAATGTTGTGGTTTTGGTTTATCCCATATGGGAAAAACACTAATACATAAAATGCTTTATATAGCATTTGCTTTCCTATGAGAGGTAAGTTTGTGTAGCATAAAGGCTCTCTCTACGTGCGCAATTAAGAGGTGCAAATCCAAGGATTTATGGCCCAAAAATTTAAAACTCCAATAGCGAGCCTGCACGTCCTGAAGACACAAATGTCTTCTAATTTTGATGGGCTTTTGCGTGGTTCGAGTTTTGCTACACGTAACAGTTACATTTGTTGCAACAATGTAGGAGGATCTGTAAAGTTAAGCAAGGAACATTGACAAGTCGATGAGAAGAGGATCTTCATCAGCAAAGTCGAGATATAAAATTTCTCTTCCTATGTTGAAATTTGGTGAAGTACATTGGGTGGTGTCATGACCCGTGAGGAAGAATTCCTACTGGTTTATGAAGACATGCCTATTGGAAACCTTAATTCTCAGCTCTTAGGAAACAGAAGAACCCTACCATAGAGTGTAAGATAGAAGATAGCTTTAGGCTTATTTTCTGCCCGTCAATATCTTCGTAGAGATGTAGAGCAATATCTTTCACCAAGACATCAAATCATCTAATGTTTTTTCCGCCTTATTTTTGCTAAGCTCCAGGTCCTAAGTGGGAAATGAGGAAGAAGATTAAAGGCAACCACAATGCACCAAAGGCATGTCGGGCAAGGCTTGAACTATGGACATGCGAGTTAACCTTAATACCACTTAGCCAACTCTACTAGAGGGGTGGGGGTAAATCAGCTTATGTATTGCTGGACATAGATTACACAAATAAGCTTGGAGTTTTTGAGGTCGCAAAAAGCTGGTCAATCTTCAACCAAGGTAAAATCAGATGACTGGGTTACAGGGACTATCACATGAAGGAAGAGCCATAAAACAATCAGACATGTAATTCAGGAGTCATAGATTTAGAAATTGCATGTGGAAGGAGTAGTTATCAAGAATTTCATCTATCATTGGCAAGGTGGGCATGAAAGAATGCACATGAATTTTTTATCCAAATGAGATGTGGCGCTGGTTGATGGTGGCATATGGTGCACATATTACAGTGACAAGAAAATCCCTTTGATCGGCCAAGTAATTAAAATTCTTCAGCTAAATTCCCCATTTCAATGTTTCAACCTGACATGCATGATCCTGCATTCCATTTACTGCATCTAAACAAACATAAACCTGTCTCTTTTCATCTAACAATCATAAGTGCTATAGGACAGTCAATTTATAGACTCTATATACGACAAGAAGGGAAAATCAAGTACTCACAGTAATAGTATCAGAAAATCAAGAGTATAACAAGAATAAATCTATGAATTTGGTTTATGATCTGTCCATGAATTCTTTCTGCGTGTAAGTTATGAGAGAGCACCAAACTTACGGACAAGAACTGCCTCATAATTTCCTAGTAAGGCACTCAATTTCTCCTACAGTGACTTCAAGGTGTATATGTTGGTTTTCTAAGTCTGATTTTGCTTGAAAATCTAAGATTGTCTCTATATATTTAGCCTTACCATATTTGGCTATTTATCGTTGTCAATGCCGCTGACAAGGGAAACCAACTCAATATTTTTGGTTTCTTGTGATTCACTATCCTCTTCTGTACTCAAAACTTCACTTGGAAGAATGGAGGAGTTAAGATCAGCTCTGGGTACCAAAAATAGCAGACAGAGAGGACTGACTCTTAATAAGTTCCGAATCAAAATTGCCAGCCAAAGGTTGTCGAATTGTTTACGAGTAACCTTCAATACATGAAGTAGGAGACCTCCTCCCCAGGATGATGTGAGAACTCCAAAGTTATCAATGGACATAAGCAGAGCAAAGAAAGTACCTTCAATACCTAAGGGGCAAAGCTTTGCGCTTAAAACAAGAAGGGGCATCCATTTGATCCGTCCAATCATTTGTGATACACTCTCATCAATGACGACAAAGAAATAATCAGGTATGCCAAATTTCAAATTCAACCGCAAGACCAGACACAGATCTAGCATTCCAGATAAACCGTAGAGCAACTGTGTCCAGAAAAGCAAGTCGCGGAAAGGATGATCCTTTAGAACATACTGATACAGTAACGCCCCTAATAAGGAGCCAATTGAACCAATTGAGAATATAAACCCAACATTCTCCTGCATACAGCACACTTATTACTAATCCTGTAATAAAACTATTCATTCAATATGTAAGTTGAATATAATAAAAGTAGAATGTCAAATACCTGAGAGAAAGACGGCCCAACTTTTGAGTCTGTATACCAATAAAACATTCCCTCAAGGATATTCAAGCTCAATGCAAAGGATAAATACATATATAAACATGGCCTCCACACATTTGGGGATTTCAGTGTTGTCCACAAGGCACTACTAGCTTCGAGAAACTTCTGACTTACCTGAGTTCAGAATAAATATTAGAGCATGATGAGAATAAAATATATAAATTTATATTAACAGTGAAGTACCTGTCTGTAAGAGAAACTCGGCATATGAGGTTCATGAAGCGTAACTCCAACAGAAAATACAAGGCTAGCGGGGATTGTCAACAAGCCAAACACTCCCTACCAAGATGAAGTAAAAGTCTTGTAATAAGATTTTAATATTATGAATTGAAGACGTAAAACAAGAAACAGAATAAACTAAGTTTTGTTTTACCATATCTTAAGAAGTGCTAACCTTAGGGCCCAAATGATGAACAAAGACTCCACTTATAGAGAACCCCACTAGTGCTCCAATCGAAGAACTCAAAGCACAAAAACTCTGCATATCAGCTGCCAATGAAGGATGACTGATACTTTTCTGTGCCACGCAGGCATCTATGGTCACATCTGCTATTGCTACACCAGCGCTTCCAGCTGTTAACGACAAAATTGCGAAAATGATATGCAGCTTCTCATGCAATGATAACACGAGCATGGAGATCACACCAATGGTGCCTGAGAAGAAGTTTCTAGTGAGATAAGTCATGAACATAACTATCAAACAGTAATTCACTAGTTTTAGCAATCAAAGAGTTATTTTCCCTTTTATGTTTTATTTCTGTAATCAAGTTGCAAGCTATACAGGACAGTATTAATTAATGATTGTTAAAGAGCTCACAATATAAAAATAAGAAATCATTTAAAACTGAACAAGGGGCTGTGTTAAGTTTTATTTACATTTAATAATTAACGATTTGATTCACCACATTATGTGTTTCAAACCATCAGCATAGATGCCTTTACAGCTAGGATTCACTCATTTACAAATAAAATGTGTTTACTTCCAATTTTACAAGACAAGGCTTAATGATAGATACAAATGCGTCTATTCTTGTTCCTGCATGTACTACTGGGTTGTCTGTGCCACTCTACAATGAGCGTCCTGAGCTTATTATCTCCTCAATATTCGGAGAACAGAACCATCTTGATCTAACCCATCTTCTAATAACCTTTCAGTTCAGTATTTCTACATTGGTTATACACTTGTACAAATATATATATTCTTGTTCTTCAATATGTCACCTAAATCATCTTAGCAAGATTATTTGGATATAAGAAGTATCTAACAGAAGATAAAAATGAAATTGATGTAACATTTTACAGGAAGAAACGGAAGTTAAACTTGTGACAACTTATTAAAGAAAAATAAACACTCCAAGAGAAGAGACTACAATATCTGAATTTTACAAAATCATTCCTAAACTGCATACAAGATTTTTGTTGTTGGTCAAAGCAGAGATAATCATAGATTCAAAGCAGATAAGCATTACAGACCCTCAAGACATCTTACTGAGGCCATCAATGGCTATCTAGACACTAAACCCTATCCCAAGTAACGTAGTTACCCGAAGGGGAGCTTAAACCAAGAACCCTAATTTTCTGTTTTATAAAGAACCACCTTCCACCAGCACCCATAGCAATAACAGAGGAGAGCATACCAACTAGCTGTGAAAATCAAGACCACAATACGGACACTAAACAAGCAAATCAAAGTCCCAAAAAAAAAAAAAAACCATAAATCCAGTAAAAAAAAAATTAGCTCATGTTGTCACAATGATGCAAACTTTTGAAGATGACCACAACATTGGTGACAGTTTGCAAATTGGAGATATCCTCCAACTCCCTCCCGACCCTTTTACCTCCACCAGTAGAGGAGTATCCATATTCAAATCAGCTCGCAGCCATTCACCATAACTGGAATGCCTACCCCCAAATCCAGTACCTTCCCACAATGGTAGCAAAATTGAGGTAAACTCTCATACCTCAAGTCAATCCAAGCTGCCTTCTTATCAGAAAGCTTGTTAGTAAAAGGAATTATTGCCCATATCATTTAACATATTTTCCACAAATAGCTCAAAACCTAGATATTCGACAGAGGAAACTTACAGATTTGTGAACAAACTCAAACTCAGAGCCAATTTGGAAAGAAATAACATAAAAAAAAAAATCGAGATGGTCCCCAAAAAGCAATCCCAATCCAGTAAAGGTCGGTAACAATGGAGACTGAAGGACTAAAAAAAGATTTAGGAACGGAGCCATAAACAAGCAGATGAGAAAACAACACAACTAGAAACGATGAACTACCAAATGAAAAACCAAAACAATGAGAAGCATTATCACGGAACGAGCAGAAGATAAGGAAAGAAAGCATTATCTGCATACAAGATTTGTGAAGCATTAAAATGAAAGAAATCTAGAAATGGATGAATACCTGCAAAAATGAAATAAGGCCGTCTTCGATACCCAACAATAGGGACAACATCAGTAAGAAGACCCCACAAAGGCTTGACAATCCAAGGAATATGAGTGATTCCTGCATAAATTTGTGCTTCAGAAGGCTGCACCTTTTGGACATCTTTCATATAATAATCTGTACCAACACGAATTAAGGCTCCACCCAATCCTTGGCTTATTCCATAAATCGAAACAACCCCAAACACGAGACTCCAGTGCATTTCCATAACAAGCATTTTGAACCAATCCAAAGCTCCGCAGAAACAAGAACAACAGCCTTTTCTAGATTCATTTTCTTCCACAATAATAGTGGAGGATTCAAGATTCTTCTCCTCAACAACCATTACTTAATTCCAAAACAAATCTACAGAAAACAGCAACAACTCAGTTGACCAATCAAAACATCCCAAACCCGGAATCTTTTCTAATTTTGTAAAAAAATGCAAAACCCAGATCACAAATCGGCATTATTTGAACTGGGTATCTTGAAATCTTAGACCAGGGTTTTAATTTCTAAGTCAACAGGACTGAAGTTTTCCTCAATGGAAAATATTTTGCAAATGGAGCATTCAACATTCTGAATACTGATCTGAGGCAAACAAAGGGAAGTTTTTTCATCCAAGTATATTAAAATGCTTGATGTTCAGGGAGGAAGGGCCTGTAGTAAGTTTGACTTGGCCAGCGAACCAGAGAAACTTTGTTTTGTTTAAGTTTGTAGTTTATCGTTTGGATGCTCAAACAGCAGTGAATTGCATCATATTTATTATTATTATTTGCTAGAAGTAAGATTGCAAAGGTTAAAACTGATTTTTTCATTGTTAAGAAATATTACTTTCTTTTAACTTGCGAGTAATTTTTTTTTCTTATGCTCATAGCTTCATACCACGGCGCACTGTAAGATTGCAGAGGTTTCTTTTTTTTTTTTTTCTTCTTCTTCTTGGTGCTAAAAATATGATTGCAAAGGTTAAAATTTTTCATTATTAAGAAATAATACTCTCTTTCTTTTGCGAGGAGTTTTTTTTTTGTAAACAAGATAATTTATTAATCAAAGCAAAAACAATGCAAAGTTTATCAAAGTAAAAAAAACACGACACATTTGTCCTTAGAATAAAATTTAGACCAAATTGTCAAGAGATGAGCTAAAAAACACGACACATTAAAGCGGACTACCTTACATTAAAAAAAGGCTCAGATACCGTTTATTAGAGGAATTATCCAATTGTCCTACATTGATAAAATATGATACTATAAAAGAGTTTATAAGAAAGATGAGTACCTCTACTCATTGGGTTAACCTTTTAAGATTAGAGTACTCATGGTTCTTATAAACTTCAATATGGTATCAGAGCTTCAGTCGTCAACGGGCCAAATGCTTTGGGCTTCGCCTAAAAAAAAAAATGAATGGGCCTTGTGAAAGAAAAAAAAAAAAAAAAACAAGTGACCCAAATAGAATATAATATAGTAAATAGATTTAAAATACAAAGTGATGGGCTTTGTAAGAGACAAAAGACCCACAATTTGAGAGGGGATGTTAGAAGAATTGTCCCACATTGATAAAAAAGATAATAATATGAAAGAATTTATAAGAAAGTATAATGAGTTTATAAAAAAAAATGAAAGGGACTTGTAAAAAAAAAAAAAAAAAACAAGTGACCCAAATAGAATATAACCTAGTAAATAGGTTTAAAATACAAAGTGATGGTCTTTGCAAGAGACAAAGACCCACACTTTAAGGGGGGATGTTAGAGGAATTATCCAATTGTCCCACATTGATAAAATATGATACTATAAAAGAGTTTATAAGAAAGATGAGTACCTCTACTCATTGGGTTAACCTTTTGAGATTAAAGTACTCATGGTTCTTATAAACTTCAACACCGTTTACATCATCAAATATAACTTTGTTGAGAAATATGATGCCTAGCAATCAAGATTTTGTTTACGACATCTAATATGTCACATTCAATTTTTACATTAGTAGCTCATTTTTCAAGAGTCATCTTAGAAGCCTCTCGTAAAGTCAAAAATTTCAGTTGTCAACTCGATTCATTTTAACTATTTTAGCAAGTTGAAATGTACCTTGTTATTGGAAGACTTGTCTTAAGTGACATCTAAGTTAATCTTGAGATTTCCATGAATTGGAGCTAACCAAACTTGCTCACTAATTTGAATAGGAGAAAAAGCTGCCTCATTATTACATAAAAGAGTAGATTTAGTAGTAAACTAAAATTAAGTAGATGCTACAAGCTTTTTCTTATGAACCAACCATTTCGTGCTTTCCAAATAGCCAATAATATACTTGTTCCCCAAAAAAAAAACCAACAATACACATAAACAAAATGGATCGTATCTTATGAAGGTGTAAAAGATTATAGGTCATCCACTCCAACATTGGACCTCCTTCTAGTAAGTTCATGTCAATAAGAGCTTGGTCAACGTTCACACATCAACCATGCTTTCACAATGAACTAAAGCTTAAAAGTGTTAGGAGATAGATCAAGTTTTAGAAAGAGGTTAGAGAGATAATAGACAAAGCAATAAATGATGGGATTAATACTAGTGACTTAATGGCCTTTTATTGGGTATTTATAGATATTGTATTTCTAATTAAGGTACATTTATAATCTATACATAAAGCAAGAATGCTAATCAAAATTGGAATCAAGTGTGTGGTCAGTTTTTATATCTTTGTAGAACAACGGTCTAATCCTCATATTAGTGTTCGGTATTGGACGGGCAGAGGGGCCTTTGCAAGGTGTGGGGTGCACATACTTTAGGTTGGTTATTAAAGACCTCGATGGCATGCTAGGTCGGTGTCCAAACATCAAATCCCTCACTCTTTTAGCTCAGTCGTGAATGGGCTAAGAGAGTATCATGAGGTCCTCCGTAACGTTTTGGAATCTGTCTTTTCGCATTCCAGTCGCCACGTGTTGCATATCTATTGACGATTTTTTCAAAATTTTGAAAAAATGGTCAAATAGTTCTAACTATATGAAATTAATGCTTCAGAGAAGTCTCTTTTACCCTATACTTTTCTTTTGCTAGGCTAATTATTGCTTTTGTAGCTTTTCCTTGAGAATTATTCTCCATAGGCCTAACATTCTGTATTTCTGTTCGTTTCTTTTCAATTGTTTTATAGCCTTTGCTCGAGTGTTTTGAATTGTATCTAATTCAAGCTCTTTTCTTTTCAGGTCAATATCTTCTTCTTGTCATTTTTTAGTTAATACATAGGTATTATTCTAATCCCTGCAATATTTTTTAAACTTTTGCTTTCTTATATTAGGTTGTTCTTTATAATTCACATAGTATGGCCGGTAAGGGAATTAAAAGGCTCGTAGAGGTCTTGTCGGGACATTTGTCAATCACAAAGGGTGAAGAGTTGGAGAGCAATTCTTCATCTAGGTCTGCAGATGAATCTAGCTCGACTGACAGCTCATCTGAAAGTCTGTCCGATAATCAAGAAGTTATAATTACTGTGCCTCCTCCAGAATCTACAAGCGCTTCAATCAGAATTCCTCTCTAGACTAGTTTAGCGATTTTGAGGTCTTGGCGCAAGAAATTGAGGGCGAGTAAAGGCAAGGGTAAACCAACCTTTAGGACCAAAGGTTGGCAGTCCTAACCAAAGCCTTATGAATTCACTTTAGAAGATGAGCTTCGACTCTAGAATGCCTACGATATCCCGGACAATGTGCATATAAGTATTCCAAACCCTGGTACCATCGATAGCGATTTTCCTCCAAACAAGTGGACCATATTTCACTTGAAACCACTTTTATTTGGGCTTTATTTCCTTCTCCCTAAATTTATAAGAATTTTTTTATGGTGAGCGCAAATATCACTTGTCCAGATCCTCCCTAATGGTTGGCGGTATTTGATGTGCAAAATGGTCTTGTGTAGGGAGATCGGCATTTCAATAGGTATGCCAAAGTTTAATGAGGCTTATGCTTTAAAAGAAAGTCCCTCTGACGAACAGAGGGTGTACATGTTAGCCAAACAAGATCATGGTTTGAACGTTATACTACTTGACAACAAAAGGGACTAGAAACAAATTTTATTTTATGTCTCTGGTCATTGGGAGTCAAAGGAGGAAGGGAATTTAATTTCGCTGACTTGGGTGAATGTGAAGAACTTGTTTAAGTGTTAGAGCTTTCACCCAGTCACGTTGAGCAAACTAGCAAAGGTTTAACTAGCTTCCAAGGATATTTAAGTAAACTAACCCCTTGGAAAAAGGTTTTATCGACTCCTGCTTGATAGCCATATGACCATTGTGACCTGATGTTAGACCATTGATGTGTAAATTTTAGTACTCATAAGTGTACGAATCACTTGTAGTAAGCAATAAGCAAACTTTCGAGGTTGATCTCTCAAAGAATTGCAGTGGTTCTAAATAACCTTTTCACATTTCTCTAGAATCCTAGAATAACTAAAATACTAAATGGTTAGAATTTTAAGACTACTAAAACAATAATTAATTAGATTCTGAAAGCTATTGAAACACTAATTAGTTATAATCCTACAACTATTAAAACACTAATTAGTTACAATCTTAAAACTACTAAAATATTAATTAATTAGAATTGTAAGTGAGATTGGAAATGAGAGCAAGAGCAATGAAAGCAAGGAACAAATAATTATGATGGCATAAGAATAAGTCACTGAAGAATGTTTCAACTTAAAACTAACTTCACTAGGTTTTTAATAATCAATGGAGGATTTATAGATGTTTAGCTTAGTTGGCCATGCTTGCATCGAAATATTACAGTGAATTAACATAAATGATCTATTAAATCAAGATTACTGGCTTTCCTTTTATTTATAAAAATTTCTACAAATCGGGTAATTTTATTTAGTGATTAACTAATCAATATCCTACGAATTGGGTATATTAACTAGCAATCAAATTATGCACAAGAAAAAAAATATGTCAATCAAACCAATGCCATAAATAAGTCATCAAATTGAAGTTTTGATTAAGTTTTTCAAAGTATAGTCAAGGTGACATTCCTAAAACTAAACTCTAAGATTTTTCAATCTATTTATGAATCTCAAATTGGTCCATAAAAATTCACAACTAAATCTCTAAAAAAACTCTTAATCAAAAGTAATCTTTACTTATTTTGTTATTAAAACATTCCCAAAAATAAATCTAGCAAACATGGTAACAAAAATTAAAGATCCATAGTAAAATTTAGTCAAACAAGTTTAGATTAATATTCATAGACAAATATAATTTAACATACATTCTAGAGATGAAAGAAGAAGAAGAAATATCTAACAACAACAAGTAACCTAAATCTAGATACCACAATTAGCTTAGATGATGTTTCTTTCCCCAAAAGCTTGATTTTTGATCTTAAAAGGCTTATTGTCTTCTTTAGATGTGCCTCTCTTGCCTCCCTCAGATGTGGCAAAGCTTCAAAGTCTAGTTTAGTTTAGTAAAAAATCGTCCCCAAATTGTGTGAAAAATTATTTGTAATGCTGAAAACATAAATGATTTTATAGATGTAAGGTTGTACAGAATTAGGACTCTAAAAAAATACACTTGCGCTGCGGCACAACTTTTTATCCTCCGCAACACAAGCATAAAAATTACCCCATACAAAAATTCAAGAGCAATGCACCACAGCACACAAAAACCTCTTCTATAGCATAAGCTGATTATGTAACCCTTACAAACTGGTTGATTTCTAATGTAAGGCTTACATGTCTTAGTTCTTTTTGCTTCTAGGTTGCTATTGTTGTGTTCAAGTGTCTCATCTTCATGTGCTTACATTATTCATCTCTTTTAAAGATAAAAACACCTTAAATATATAAAAATATATCGTGATTCTAAATTTATAGATTTATGCAAATAGTTAAATAAAAGAGTTATAATTAAACATAATAAGTCACAGAATATTAGTGTTTTTTAAGCACTTATCAACCACCAACAATTAGAATTAATCGATCTACATGTTGATCCTCTAAGAGAAAAGCTTCGTCGTTAGAGTTCGGATCCAACTTTGAGCTAGTGGGAGAAGGTTTTGACTTCAGTACCGTGTTTTCGGTATAATTTTCTTCTAGCTTGTTAAATGAAATTATTTGTCTAATTATCTATAGTTACTTTTACAGAGATGGATCCTAATGAGATTAACACGAATGCCTTATTCTCTAGATTTTGGGCATCGAACAAAGCGCCGTCCTCCTCGCAAGGCTTGAAGAAGAGGAAGATGACCCCGAGAAAAATGGTTCCACCACCTCCATCGCAAGGCAATAACGAGGAGGATAGCCTGAGCTCACCCATCTTGCCTTTATTCACACCTTTTTAGCCTCCTACACTAGACAAAGGGAAATTTGTGTAGTGTTCCGATGAAGGCCTTAATGCCTCCGAGCCACTTTTAGGGAATATTGTTACGATGGACGAGTTCATTCGAAAACTACCAATTGGCTTGGATGAAGGTATCTTGGACAACCTTTGCAAGGAGGTTGATGCATTAATGCCTACAAACTGCAAGTTGGTAGAGGTATTAAGATTACTTATATACTTTTTTTTTTTTCTCTTTTTTATTTTTATATTATTTAATCAAGTTACTTGACATGCCTTGTAGTCCATGTTGTTGATCCGGTATTTTAAGGTGTGGCAGCTCGAAAAGCTAAAGTACAAGCTGAAGGTTGAGAAACAGGGGCACTAGGCGACATTATCCAATGTCACTTCTTTGCATGCCCAAAATATCGACCTGGCAAAGAGAGAACAAGTGTCTCTTAAAGCTTGACAGGTGGCTGAGAATGAGGTTTGAGTCATCAAGGAAGAGCTTGTCAAGGAACGAAAGACACCCGCCCAAGAGGACCTCGAGGTAGCCAAAGCCAATAATATGAACTTCGCACAAGTGGGCTACAACAAGGCCATGGAAACCTTCAAGGTTAAGGCCGTAGAGAAAGGGAAACTTGAAGAGTACAATATCATCCTCGACCTAGACTCATCCAAGTTGATAACAAGGCTAAGGAGGTCGATGGTGAAAAGGATGGTGGCATGGATGGTAACACTGCGCAAGCTTGATTATTTATTTATTATTTTTATATTTTATTTATTGATTTATTTTTTTTATAGATTGAGTTTTAGCATGTGTCAAAATACTGTGCACAAATTATGGATATAAAAAGAGGTAAAGATAGGTTATAATTATAGTTTTAACTTGTATTCTTTCTTCTATTACAGACGTATATTGATTGAGCTTTGCGATTGAAAGTTTGGGTTTTAAAAAAGGAGAGTGTGACATTGGTTAGTGAGGTCGAGCATTTGAAGCAAGAGAGGAATTCATTATGTGAGAGATATTCATCTTAACAAGTTCAACATGAGGAAGCAGTAAAGGTGATGGCCAGGTTATTAAAGAGGAAACATTGTGTGCAGATGTGTACTTGAAGCAGGGAGAGGGTGTCTTTCTTGATATTATAAGGTTTACTCTTCAATTTGAAGAATTACTCGAGGATGGTGTGATTTCACCAGAGGAGATTCTCCAATGTTTACCACAATTTTTGTGTTGTATTTAGGCCAAGATCTTCCTATTGATTTGACCCAAACCATTAGACAAGAATAAAGCTCAAAATTTAAAGCATTTGAAAAGCATTTAGATATGATATTCAATCTTATGCGCATTTGTATTTTAATATGTTTGTTTGTAAAGTAATAAGGCTCTATGTTGATTGTTGTGTATTTTGTCAGGCCTTTTTTACATATATATGTATGCCCAAACGGAGAACTCTGCTTGGCATTCTTTTTGCCTAAGCGATCAACTCGTGTGGCCTGAGATAATTTTCTCTGTCAACTTGGAGGTGGGCAAAACCAGCCTCTCAAGGTTCTAAGGGTTAGCCCGAGCGTTCTGCATGGCATGCTTTTTGCTTAAGCGATCAGCTCGTGTGGCCTGAGATAATTTTCCCTATCGACCTAGAGTTGGGCAAAACCAGTCTCAAGGTTCCAAGGGTGGGCCCGAGCACTCTGCTTGGCATGCTTTTTGCCTAAGCGATCAACTCATGCAGCCTAAGATAATATATTAGTTGGAATTCATACAAAAAGGCAGGATTGTATTCATTAATTACTGATAAGCATTACATGTAGTAGCTACACTATATTTCCTTCCATTAGAAATAATATTTTTTAAAATGTCTAGTGTTCTAACTTTGACTTTTTATTTGACAATGTATATTTTTCAAGACATATGCCCTTTTAGGGGAGATTTCTTGAACCTGGTATAGAACTTCTCAGTTCACTCCCAATTTCTCGGCCTTCCATTCTTTGTTACTTGGAAACATTCTTCTTAAAACCCATTCTCTTATAGAGAACATTTTAAAACGGACTGCCTTGTCATATAAAATGACTACTTTTTTTTCTGGTCTTCTATTCGTACTAAGGCTTTATCTCGATGTTCTGTAGATAAAATGAGATCTAGGGCTCTTTTAGAACTGTTGTCATCTTCACTTATATCAGACTGTGGTGTTGTGAAACTACTTTTATAGGAATAACTGCTTCAGTGTCGCATACCAACGAAAAAGATGTTTCGTTTGTCAATCCATGAGAACTTGTTCGAACTGACCATAAAACTCTGAGAAGTTCTTGAACCCACTTTCCTTTAGTTGACTCAAGCTTTTTCTTCAAAAGAGTGAGTATAAGTTTATTTGAGGCTTCAGCCTGACCGTTTGCTTGTGGATAGTAAGGTGTCGAGTGGTTGAGATGGATTCCATATTTTTTGTAGAATTCTTTCACTTTGCTTCCAACAAACTATTTCCCATTGTCAGTGACCAATTCTCTAGGAAGACAGAACTGACATATTATATGTTTCCATAGAAAATTTATAATCTCATATTCGCGGATTTGACTTAAGGCTTCTGCCTCGATCCATTTTGTGAAGTAGTCAGTGGCGACCAAGAGGAACTTCTTTTGTTATAAAGCTTATGGCAATGGTCCTACAATGTCCAATCTCTACTTATAAAAGGCCATGGCCTTATAACGCTGGTCATTAGAATAGAGGGAGCATGTGCCAACGGGCTAAATCTTTGACAATTGTCACAAGATTGGGAACACTTAACACAGTCAATCAGCATGGTTGGCCAATAATATCCCTATCACATTATTCTTTGTGCTAGTTTATGACCTCCTAAGTGTGACCTGCGGTCACCCTCGTGGACCTCTTTAAGGTTGTTTATTGAAGAAGGCTCATTGATGCTCAAGAGGCTAGGTCCCATTGGATTTTTTTTGTACAACAAACCATTTTGAACAAAATCATTGTTACTCTTGACTACGATAGTTTGGATTTTTTTTCTTTTCGATAGGGAGAGTTTTCTCAGTCAAGTATTTTATAAAAGGCTTGAACCAAGAGTTCTTGATATCTTCGACTTGATTAACAATATTTTTGCCCTCGATGGGACTAGCTTCGGACAAAATAGTAACATCAATGGTTCTACTTTGTTGTGAGTTATGCACAGATGCCAAGGTTGCGAGGGCGTTAGCATGATAGGTGTTACTTCTTAATATTTGTTTGACTTTGATCTTTTTCAATGCTTTACATTCTAGCTTCACTCTTTTGAAGTATTTTTTCATCTTGTCGTCTTTTGCTTCAAAAGAGCCAGCATATTTATTCATAACTAGCCTTAAATCATTAAACAATTCTAATTTCTTATCCCCAAGCTTTTGAGCAATCATAATCCCAAAAATAGCGACTTCATATTCAACCACATTATTAGTAACTTGAAAGGCGATTCGAAAAAAATATTCATACATGTTTCTATCGGGGTCAAAGATGACAACTCCTATCCCGACTTCTTTGAAGTTATTTTCTTTGTCAACAAAGGCTTGCCAATTCCTAGTGCTAACTAGTTCGCTTGAATAAATGTTCATGTTGGTTTCAGGGCCTTGAATTATTTTTTGGACATTTTGTAAACTTGGCCACGAATTTGGCAACGAAATGTCCCTTCATTGAGGTGTGTGGTTTGAATTTGATATCAAATTCTCCTACTTCAATGGATATGGTCGCTAGCCGTTCATCCACTTATGGTCTAGACAAAACATTTTTCAATGGGGAAGATGTAAGTACAACAATGATATTTTTGCCGAAGTAGTGTCTAAGCTTCCTTTTAATAACCTTAAGAGCGAAGGCCAACTTTTCTAATACCGAATATCTTTTTTAGGAGTCGGTCAAAACTTGGATAACATAATACACGGGGTGTTGAAATTTTTTATTCTCGACCAAAAGGACAGCATTAATTATTTTAAGTGAAACTACTAGGTAGAGGTACAATATTTCATCGGGGATAGGATTGGTCAAAACTGGTGCATAACTAAGGTAATATTTAATTTTCAAGAAACCCTGATTGCATTCTTCATTCCAAAATGACGAGGTATTCTTTCTTAGAAATTTGAAAAACGATAAGCATTTATCAGTACATCGTGATATGAATCGACTAAGGGAAATGATTATTCCATTAAGTTGTTGAATCCCCTTTAAGTCTGTGGATGGTTTTCATATCAAAGAGAGCTCTAATTTTGTCAAGGTTGGCCTCAACTCCTCTAGCAGAGACTAGATAACTAAGGAATTTCCTAGAAGTTACTCCGAATGTGTACTTTCTTGGATTTAGGCTCATCCCATATTTTCTCATAAATTTGAATACGTTTTTCAGTCTTTGCTATGTTCATTGTCATATTTGGTCTTAACCACCATATCGTCTACATATGCTTCCATGTTTCATCCAAGCATGTGTTTTAACATTCCATTGACCAGCCGTTGGTAAGTTGCACCGACCTTTTTCAGACCAAAGACCTTTCTTTTATAGCAAAAGGTCCCCTCCTCTATTACAAAGGATATCTTTTCTTCATTAGCCCTATTCATATGGATTTGATGGTAGCCTAAATATGCATCTAGGAAACTCATCAGGCCGTAACCAGCTGTTGCATTTACAAGTTGATCTATGTTTGGTAATGGATAGCAATATTGTTGGCAAGCATTGTTCGGGTCGGTGAAAGCAATGCACATCCTTGGCTCTCCATTTACTTTTTTGACTAGCACCACATTGGAAAGCCATATGGGTTAACTGACCTCCCTAATGATGTATGTTTGCATTAAAATTTTCACTTATACAACAACGGGCAATTTGATCATGCCAAGTGCGTATGAAGTGCTATTATTGAATTTGACCAAAAGCATAACCTTATTTTCCATATCTTCTTCTCCTAGTCCCAGGGCGTATAAAGTTAAAAGAAATAATAAATCGACCGAGCTACCCGTGTCAATCAAGATGCAACAGACATCACACGAGTTGACTCATAATGTAATAACCAATGGATCTTCATGTGGGCCTGAACTTCATCATCTTCTTTGAAAATTATAACTTCTAACTCCACTTCTCATCTCGTATGATAAACATTAACTTTCTCAGTATTTTTTGCTTCTCTAACATATTTCTTCCGAGCATTATTCTACTCGCCATTGTATCTAGGCCCTCTATATATGGAATGTCCTATCCTCACATCTCCTTCATTTTGTGGCCCAAAGCTCATGTATTCTCCTGATTGGGTAGGGGTGCAAGAAAATGAGGCCTATTTCGTACTTGGTGAGACCCACCATCCTTGTTTTCATCATTCACTAGCTCCCTCAAATACCACTTTGATAACAACTCCTCCATCTCCTTTTTCAAATGCCTACAGTCTTGCATTTCATGATCAATATCTTTATGAAAAGTACACCACTTAGTAGTATCCCTTCCTGGGGCTCTCATCTATTGTGGCCATCTAAAATTTTGCTCGCCCTTCATTCTAAGTACGGCCTCAGCCAAGCTTACTCTCAAAGGAGGCCCTTTGAAAGGAGATAATGACCTCCCTCAAGGTCCTGAACTTCTATTCCACGTGTTTCTTCCTTTGATTGATGGCCTAGCGAACTTCTTTATTGAGGAACTACTATTCTGTTTTATGCTATCGGGACTTAGCTCTCATTTTTCTTTTCATTTGGGAGTGGTCCCCGTGTTCGTTTTCTCATTACTGATTAGCCTCAATTCTCTTTCTAGGTTGACAAATTTGTTAGCCTCTTCATAGGCTTCTTCCATAGTCTGTAAAATCATCTTTATGAGTTATGTAAAGAGATCAGAATCTCTAAGAACCCCTCTTAGAAAAGCTTGTACAATGATCGAGTTAGGACAATAAAAAAATTTGATCTTTTTATACCTGAACCTCTTCATGTATGCCTCAACAGATTCACTCAACTCTTGAATAATTGAGAATAGATGATAGGGCTCCCTTTTTAACGGTTTGTTACTAGCATAGTTGGTTACAAACAACCTAACAATGTCGGCAAATGACTTCACACTTCCAGGTTGAAGGTCCCTAAACCATTTTTATGCAGAGTCATGTAATGTTGCAGCAAAAGAGTTGCATAACATTGCTTCTCTTTTCTCGCAGGCCATGCTAATAGGAGCCATCATAGTTTTAACAAGGAGTAAATGAGCAATTGGATCTTTGGTTCCCTTATAACTCGGACATTTTGGCAGTGTGAATTTCTTCAGGGGTTCGCTTAATTCTATTTCATGTGAAAAGGGAGACCCGATGAGCTGTTTGCACACTTTATCTAAATCTGATTGTACTTTCCCTCAACCTTTTTTTTAACCTTTTCTTCGAGCATTAATACCTTATTTTGCCACATTAATTTTTCTTCAAAGGCGATATTGAGTTGTTCTTTAGAGGTCGGTAACTCAATATCTTTTGTTGCATTCCCCAAGTCTAAGAGGTCTCAATTTCTAGCCATCTGATTATTAGACTCCCTCTCATGTTTAGCTATGATGCGTTTGATCTCATCATCGACCTCATCTCCACCTACCCCGATGTTTCGTAATATTTCAACCTCCTGAGTTCTAGGTTGTTCATTTGATAACATCTCTACTTGCCTTCTCAACTCTTGGTTTTCAGTTCTCATTTTAGCCCTCATTTCTCCCATTGACCTCCTCATTTTTGTGAGTTGATGCAACAATTTTGTGTAGGGTCTTCATGCTGGACCTATGTTCTCTCCTCCATTTCAACTTTTACTCCATGTAAACCTAGAGCAATTTGTTCATCCGAACCCTCAGATCTGTTTCTTTCTACAGCTCTAGTTCTTATCATTTGGATGACGCAATTTGGGCTTGTATTACAAGAATATTTTCTCTCAAATAGGATATTTTAAAACCACGACCTCCCTTAATAATTGGGGGGGGGGGGGGGACCAAATCAAATTTTATATTTTTTCTGGAGTCCCACGATGGGTGCCAAAATGTTGGGAGATAGATAAGGTTTTAGAGAAAGGTTACAGAGATAATAGACAAAGCAATAAATGATGTGATTAATGCTAGTAGCTCAATGACCTTTTATTGGGTATTTATAGGTGTTATATTTCTAATCAGATTACATTTGTAATCTATACATAAAGCAATAAAGCTAATAAAAATTGGAAACAGGAGCGTGGTTAGTTTTTGTATCTTCGTAGAACAACAGTCTGATCCTCATGTTTTAGTGTTCAGTATTGGACGAATAGAGGGGACTTTGTAGGGTGTGGGGTGCACAAGCTTTAGGTTGGTTATTAAAGATCTCAACGGTATGCTAGGTCGATGTCCAAATAGAAGGCTTGTTTCAAAACCATTGAAGCTATGACGTAATAGTTTTACTAGAATGTTTCTTCTTTCCAAATTTCCATAAGTAGTTGATAAGTCATGGGTGATGAACACTATTTTGACCTACTATTTGTTACGTTTTTAAGTATTTATTTTGCATTTAATTTCGATATAATCTTGTTTTGGAAGATATTCTATTGTTTTGCAGGTCAAAGTAGGTTTGGAAAGAAATGTGAAAAAAGAGAGTAAAAATGAAGCAAAAAAAGTGTTGAAGAATGTAAGCCTTACATTGGGTGCCATTCATTATGTAAGGGGGACAAACAAAAGCTTAGGAACGTAAGCCTTACATCGAGAATCAGCAAATTATGTAAGGGCATTTACATGGCATTACAACAAAGCGCGCCGCGGCATAGAAAATGTGGAGGTTTATATTTTGATTTGAATTCCAGGAAAATAATGCCCGCCGCGGCATGAGTATTGTGCGCCGCGGCGAGGGACTTTCTGCTTTGGTTCGAAAATCATGAAAACATAGCGCGCCGCGGCCCGCGCGCGCGAACTTCAGCGTTTCCCCTTCCAGCTCCCAAACGCCCAAAGACAACCCCAATTAACACCATACATTGAGAAGAGACCTATTTTTTCTGGGATTTTGGTGAACAGTAGCGTGAACAGTGCCGATCCAGATTTTTCATACAATTTTGAGAGAGAAGTTACTTCATTAAGGCTATTCAATTGGAGCTTCATCAAGAGACTTGAGACAGGTGATCATCCAATATCAAGGATCTTGTTGCAAGAGTGAAAGTGGGGTAGATTCTTGTTTGTAATCTTTCTTTTTCTCATTAGAATTCTTTTGATGTTATTTATAATGAAGAATCTGGATTTCAATTTGATTATGAGTAGCTAAATCCTTTTGTGTGGGATTTTAGGGATGTGACTTTGAATGGATAATGTTTATGTGGTTTAATTATTATTTGAGTGATTTGTTTCATGCTCATTGTTCTTAACATCTATGTTCATTAATTATTTTTAGCCAATTTAGTTTATGAATAGTTTAATTGGGCATTTTTTAGCATGAGTCTAAATTAAGTGCATTGACTTGTCTTAATTTAGGTGATTAAATTACTTTTTCCTAAGATTAATGCTAATTAACTAATTAACGGTCCGGATCAAAGAAACTAATTAGTTAATTAAGGGGAAATCGCCATTGATTTGGGATTTTCTAGGGTTAGTGAAAAGAATCAATAAAATTCACTTTATATGCTTGATTGAGGAGACCACATAAACCAATTTATCCATACTTAGTTCACTAACTAATTTCCCACACTAGTTCATCATATAGTTTCGACATCGTTCTTTACTCATTTATTTATTTATTTTAAGTAATTATAATTTTAGTAATCGTTTTCCAAACCAATCTTTGATTAGAGTGTTTAGGATTAATTTAATCGCTAAGTTTTAGATAACATTTAACTCTTTTAAAAACAATCGCAATTCCTTTGAGAGACGATCTTGGGAGTATACTCGTCACTTACTACAAGTGACTCGTGCACTTGCGAGCTTTTATAAATACAAAATTTGGTTTTCAATTTTTTGTGCATTAAGTTTTTGGCGCTGCTGCCGGGTAGTTGGCGTTTTTGAAATTGTTATTTGTTTTCTTTTTAGTTTACTTACTTAATTTTTAGCCTTTGTCATTTTCTTCATTTTTTCTTGTTTTTTTTTTTTTTTTTTGTTACTCGTTGGAGTCGTATAGTGTCTGGTGCTTTGATTTGTTGTTGTTTTTTATTGTGCATGCACGGTAGGAGATCTCTTGGAAATCCACTCGTGCCGTTCATAGATAACGTCAACAGGAGGTGAGCACATTTAAGACCATTTGACGCTAACACTCTAGAGGAAGAGCAACCACCAATAATGGGAGAACATCTACCTCCACAGAGAGAGATGACGATGAAGGAGTATGCAAGGCCAATCATTGGCACTGCAACTTCTTGCATTCAATTGGGAGAGGCAGCTCGAAATTATGAGCTTAAAAACATACATTTTAATATGTTGCCATCTTTTTATGGGATTCCTAATGAAGATCTGCTAACTTTTATTCGTGATTTCTATGCTACTGTGCAGACTTTTCCGCTATAGGGGCTAAATGAGGATCAGTTGAGGATGAGGTGTTTTCCATACACGCTCAAAGATAAGGCCAAGTCATGGCTTATGACTCTTCCGCCTGGATCTCTTTCAACCTGGGACGCAGTGCTCAACAAGTTCATAGGAAAATTCTATTCCCACCAAAAGACTGCTGACCTAAGGACCAAAATTGTAACGTTCTCTCAAATGGACGGAGAACCATTTCATGAGGCGTGGGATCGTTTCAAAGTACTTCTGATACAATGCCCACACCATCACTTTCCATTGCAGCTCCAGAATCAATTTTTCTATGACGGGTTGACACAACAGTGCCAATTTACTATGGATAATGCCGCCGGGGGGGCTATGGGAGAAAAAATCGCTAATGAGACGTATGACCCATATGAGATGTTGGGTGCTAATTACCAACAAAAGAGCTCTAGAGGACGGAGGATGGGAGTTAACAAGGTCGCTCTGGGTAATGAGATGGCGATGCAAATTGCGGAGCTTACAAAACAGATCGCGCTTCTCACCTCCAAGAACACACCGACTCAAGAGGTATGCAGTATTTGTAGTACTTATGGACATGGTGCTAATATTTGTCCTTTTGTTTGTGATCAAAATGTAGGTACAAGTTACGAGCAAGCTAATGCTATGGAGGGTTACCAACCGAGGCCAAGGAATGATCCTTATTCGAACACATATAATCCCGGTTGGAGAAATCATCCCAACTTCTCTTGGAAGGGAAATAACAATCAGAGTTATGCTCATAATAACTTCCAACACTATCCCAACAACAACAATCCAAACAATAACAACTTGCAGCTTACTCTTCCAACAAACCAAGCTTGGAGGACAACTTGAATGCATTCATTCAAGTTAGTCGGGAGAATCAAATGAAGAGTACTCAGAGATTGGATTCATTAGAGGCCTCTATGAAAAGGGTTGAAGGCCAAGTGGGTCAATTGGCGGAGCACCTCCAACGTCAAGAAAAAGGAAAACTACCGAGCCAACTCGAGCAAGCGAAGGCGGTCGCGGTCCTTCGCAGTGGTAAGATCGTAACTAAAAATTTACCTAAAATATCTGATGATCTACCTTTTAATGCAGGAAACATGGAAGAAGACAGTGCAATACCTAAGGAGAGTAATGCACCCAAGGCTAGGGAAGATGAACCTTCAAAGGAATCAAATGGAGAGTCATTTACCGCTCCCCATTTGCACAAATCATCCGAGCCTTACCGACCACTGGTACCTTTTCCACACCATCTCAAGGACGATAAATAGGATAAGCAATTTTTTGATCTTTTTAACATGCTTTCTAAAGTTCAAATAAATCTGCCCTTACTGGATGTTATTAGAAATGTGCCTTCCTATGCAAAATTTTTCAAGGATCTAAATACTAGGAAGGGAAAATATGGTTTAAATGAGAGGATAGTTGTTTCTAAAATTTCTAGTTCAATTCTTCAACAACGTTTACCACCTAAACTTAAGGATCCCGGGAGTTTTAACATTAACATTACTTTGGGGAATAAGAAAGTGGTAAGAGCCATGCTAGACTTAGGTGCAAGCATAAACTTAATGCCATATTCGATTTATTTGCAACTAGGTCTAGGGGAATTGAAACGTACTACCATGTCCCTACAATTAGCTGATAGATCTGTAAAATATCCTAAGGAAATGGTAGAGGATTTGCTTGTACAGGTTGATAAGTTGATTATACCTGTAGATTTTGTTGTGTTGGATATGCAGGAGAATCCATCTATGGACAAAGAGCACATTATTCTTCTTGGTAGACCATTTATGGCCACTACCAAGACAATTATAGATGTCCATAGTGGAAGTCTAACTATGACAGTTTTGGGAGAAACTGTCAATTTTAGAGTATTTGATTACTCCCATTTACCTTCTATATCCTCAATTGACGAATGTTCCTATATTGACTATATTGATACTCTTGTTTATGATGCCTTTTTGCAGGATGAAATTAAAGACGGACTTGAGTATACCTTAACAGTTGACAGGGTAGAGAGGGAATTGGATGATGAAACTGAGGGATACATAGAGTTGTTAGATAATGTTGAACCATTAGAAGAACTAAGTATGCCCTTAGAGTTACCCAAAATCCCATCTAGGGAAGACAATACTCCACCTAAGCTTAAGTTGAAAGAATTGCCAAAACATCTTAAGTATGTGTTTTTGGGTGAGGGGGATACCTATCCAGTCATAATTTCATCTACCTTGACACGAACCCAAGAACGAGCACTAGTGAAAATACTAAAGAAGTATAGGAAAGCCATAGGATGGAGCATTGGTGATATTAGAGGTATTAGTCCCACATGTGTATGCATAAGATAAATCTTGAGAACAATACCAAACTTCTGAGAGAAGCCCAAAGGAGACTTAACCCTATTATGCAAGAGGTAGTGAAAACGGAAATTTTAAAACTCTTGGAAGTAGGGGTTATTTATCCTATTGCAGATAGCAAATGGGTTAGCCCGGTACATGTGGTACCAAAGAAATCTGGGATCACTGTGATAAAGAACGATAAAAATGAGTTAGTGCCCACAAGAGTGATCACAGGATGGAGGATGTGCATCGATTTTCGTAAATTAAATTTGTACACAAAGAAAGATCATTTTCCTCTTCCTTTTATTGATCAAATGCTTGAACGTTTAGCAGGGCATGATTTTTACTGTTTTCTTGATGGTCTTTCAGGTTATTACCAAGTGCCCATTGCTCCGGAAGATCAGGAGAAGACCACATTCACATGTCCATTCGGGACATTTGCCTTCAGGAGGATGCCATTCGGTCTTTGCAATGCCCCCGCCACATTTCAACGATGCATGATTTCAATATTCTCGGATATGGTGGAGAAGTGTATAGAGGTATTTATGGATGATTTTTTGGTTTTTGGAAATTCATTTGATGATTGCCTGAATAATCTGACTCGTGTGCTTGAGCGTTGTATTGAGAGTAACTTGACCCTTAGTTGGGAAAAGAGTCACTTTATGGTTAAACATGGCATTATATTAGGGCATATTATTTCAAGTAGAGGCATTGAAGTGGATAAAGCAAAAATTAATCTAATAGCTAAACTTCCACCTCCAATAAATGTTAAGGAAATTAGGAGTTTTTTTGGCCATGCGGGTTTTATAGGAGATTTATTAAGGATTTTTCTAAGATAAGTCGTCTTCTATGTAATCTGTTAGCTAAGGATGTTTCTTTTGTCTTTGATGATGATTGCTTGAATGCTTTTAATGTTTTAAAAGAAAATTTAACTTCTTCGCCCATTATCATGGCACATGATTGGTCACTTCCCTTTGAAATTATGTGTGACACTTCTGATTTTGCTATAGGGGCTGTTTTAGGACAACGAGTAGATAAGCGCTTGCATGTCATTTACTATGCTAGTAAAACTCTTAATGACGCTCAACTTAACTACTAGACCACCGAAAAAGAATTTTTGGCTATTGTGTTTTCTCTTGATAAATTTAGGTCTTATTTGGTAGGATCTAAAGTAATTTTACATTTGGACCATGCAACTTTGCGGTATTTGTTAAGTAAACCAAATGCTAAGCCTAGACTAATTAGGTGGATTTTGTTGTTACAAGAATTCGACTTAGAGATCAGGGATAAAAAGGGAATGAAAAATGTGGTAGCTGATCATTTATCTAGGTTGATTTCTGACTTTGACACTATTGAGAGTGACAAAGATATTGCTATTGTTGAGACTTTTGCTGATGAGCAATTATTTTCTGTGGCTCTAAACCCTTGATATGCTGATATTGTAAATTACCTTGCTAGCAGTTTGTTGAGGCCTAACATTTCTTTTCAGGAAAATAAAAGGTTTGTTCATGTGTGCAGGCAATACTTTTGGGATGACCCGTATCTATTCAAAATCTGTCAAGACTAAGTCATTCGGAGGTGTGTGCCGAAAGAGGAACATGCAAGCATCTTAACTTTTTGTCATGTACTTCATTGTGGAGGACATTTTGGCGGTAAGAAAATCGCCATTAAGGTACTTCAATCTGGTTTTTATTGGCCTACTCTGTTTAAATATGCTTATGATTTTTGCATGCACTGTGATAGATGTCAGAGGACTGGTAACATAGGAAGACGTAATGAAATGCCTCTGATATATAATCTTGTTGTTGAGTTGTTTGATGTATGGGGGATTGACTTCATGGGTCCCTTTCCCCCTTCTTTTGGATTTGAGTATATATTAGTTGCGGTTGATTATGTGTCTAAGTGGGTAGAGGCTATACCCACTAAATCTAATGATGCTAATTGTGTTGTGAAATTCTTGAAGGAAATAATATTTAGCAGGTTTGGCACACCAAGGGCGATAATCAGTGCCGGAGGGAGCCACTTCTGTAACAAACTTTTTTATGGACTATTGAGAAAGTACAACATCACTCATAAAGTCGCCAGTCCATATCACCCACAGACATCCAGACAAGTTGAAGTAAGTAACCGGCAAATAAAGAGTATCTTAGAACGTACGGTGCAACCTTCGAGGAAGGATTGGGATTCAAAGCTCAATGACGCATTATGGGCTTACCGTACAGCGTACAAGACACCTATTGGGATGAGCCCATATCGGTTAATTTATGGCAAAGCATGTCATTTGCCCGTTGAGCTTGAGCACAAGGCCTATTGGGCAATCAAGCAACTAAACATGGATTGTCAACAAGCGGGAGAGAAACGCTTACTTCAACTTGATGAGCTTGAAGAGATTCGGAACGAAGCGTATGAGACTGCCAAAATTTACAAAGAACGCACTAAACGTTACCATGACAAAGGGCTCGTTGGTAAGACTCTCTATCCTGGAATGAAAGTACTTTTATTTAATTCTCGTTTTAAACTTTTTCCAAGAAAGCTTCGATCGAGGTGGAGTGGACCGTACCAGATTGTGGAAGTCTTTCCACATGGAGCTATTGAGTTGCTCAATCTGAAGACGCAAGTAACTTTCAAAATTAACGGACACCGTGTAAAACCTTACTTGGAGGGAGTCGTTCAAAATGGAGATGTGGAGTGCATTAAAGTGCATGCACCTTAGCTTTGAACATCATCTTGCTAAGACGTTAAACTAGGCGCTTGGTGGGAGGCAACCCACCATTTTAGGTATTATCTTTCCCTTCTTTTAATTTAGTTTAGTTTCGTTTGGTCTTCCATTTGCCCTTTCTAAATGCTTTTTCTGAACTGCTGTGTTGTTGAAAACCTTGAGGACAATGTTTAGTTTAGGTTTGGGGTGCAAATTGGCTTGAAACTGTAACAAAATTTTAATGCTTTTGGTCAATTTTTGATGAATAATCAAGTCTGCATGCATTGTTTGTTTGATTTTTAAAATGTTTAAGGTTTGTTGTAAGGATCGGTTTTAATTTGCAATCTTTGTTTCATGCTTTTGATGTTGAAACTGAGATGAACCCAAATCTTGTGTTTAAGAATCAAATAGTGGAGACTACCTTGTGAGATTATTATTGAGCCTTTAACGTTTTATTTTGAGAGATAATTATTTTTCTACTCCTTTAAACACATTTCTTATCATTTCAAATTGTTAGATGATCTTTATAGGTTTTTGCATTGAATGTTAGGATTTGAACATATAATGAATGATCATGTGCTTAATTGAATTGCTTAGATTAAATGATTTGAGTAAAATTTAAAAGTGTTTGCCTATTTCATTCATGCTTGACTTTAAAAGATATGAGGGAATTCCTTTATTCGACACAAAAAGAGCTAGGAATCTTCCATTCACAAAATACATATGTATTTGGGTCTCAAAAAATAAAAAAAAAGAGATATTATCATGAGCCTACAGTTCTTCAAGTGTGAAATGGTTAATACAAAAAGAAAAATAAGAAATAACTTCCCTTTAAGTCAATGCATTTTCATTCATTTTAAGGCATGCACTTAAATTTTTGCTTGAGGATTTTAATTGAGGCATGAGATTAGTAATGTGATTTTTTCATAAATCCTATCATTTGATTCCTTTCATGAGATCAATGTTATGCACTTTTGAGCCTTTCTTGTTTAATCATATGCGAATCCATTAGCTCATTTCTTTACATAATTTCTATTCGCATATACATTGATGAGTACTTGAACCCGTAGGATCGGTGTGATTTAGAGAGTAATTCTTGTGAGGATTAGAGTTGAAACGAATTCACATTCTTGACACTAGGTTTGGGGGAATTTATGTTGATATGTTTTTAGTATTGAGATTTAGATTTGTGAAGCAAAACTAAGCTAAATGGTGAACCTTAATGCGTTAGAATGTTGGATAAATTTGTGTATAAATTCTTGGTTATAAATTGGAAAGAAACTGAAGCATGACAAGTTTTGTTAATTTCAATTTTAGTTTTGTTATTTGTCTTTTCAATTTTAGTTTTGCTTGAGGACTAGCAAAATGTAGGTTTGGGGGTATTTGATGAACACTATTTTGACCTACTATTTGTTACGTTTTTAAGTATTTATTTTGCATTTAATTTCGATATAATCTTGTTTTGGAAGATATTCTATTGTTTTGCAGGTCAAAGTAGGTTTGGGAAGAAATGTGGAAAAAGAGAGTAAAAATGAAGCAAAAAAAGTGTTGAAGAATGTAAGCCTTACATTGGGTGCCATTCACTATGTAAGGGGGACAAACAAAAGCTTAGGAACGTAAGCCTTACATCGAGAATCAGTAAATTATGTAAGGGCATTTAGATGGCATTACAACAAAGCGCGCCGCGGCATAGAAAATGTGGAGGTTTCTGTTTGGATTTGAATTCCAGGAAAATAATGCGTACTGCGGCATGAGTATTGTGCGCCGCGGCGAGGGACTTTCTGCTTTGGTTCGAAAATCATGAAAACATACCGCGCTGCGACCCGCGCGTGCGAACTTCAGCTTTTCCCCTTCTAGCTCCCAAACGCCCAAAGACAACCCCAATTAACACGATACATTGAGAAGAGACCTGTTTTTTTTTTTTTTCTGGGATTTTGGTGAACAGTAGCGTGAACAGTGCCGATCCAGATTTTTCATACAATTTTGAGAGAGAAGTTACTTCATTAAGGCTATTCAATTGGAGCTTCATCAAGAGACTTGAGACAGGTGATCATCCAATATCAAGGATCTTGTTACAAGAGTGAAAGTGGGGTAGATTCTTGTTTGTAATCTTTCTTTTTTTCATTAGAATTCTTTTGATGTTATTTATAATGAAGAATCTGGATTTCAATTTGATTATGAGTAGCTAAACCCTTTTGTGTGGGATTTTAGGGATGTGACTTTGAATAGATAATGTTTATGTGGTTTAATTATTATTTGAATGAATTGTTTCATGCTCATTGTTCTTAACATCTATGTTCATTAATTATTTTTGGCCAATTTAGTTTATGAATGTTTGAGACTATTTTAGGGTTGAACTTTAGAAACGCTATCTAAGTTTAATTGGGCATTTTTTAGCATGAGTCTAAATTAAGTGCATTGACTTGTCTTAATTTAGGTGATTAAATTACTTTTTCCTAAGATTAATGCTAATTAACTAATTAACGGTCCAGATCAAAGAAGCTAATTAGTTAATTAAGTGAAAATCGCCATTGATTTGGGATTTTCTAGGGTTAGTGAAAAGAATCAATAAAATTCACTTTATATGCTTGATTGAGGAGACCACATAAACCAATTTATCCATACTTAGTTCACTAACTAATTTCCCACCCTAGTTCATCATATAGTTTCGACATCGTTCTTTACTCATTTATTTATTTATTTTAAGTAATTACAATTTTAGTAACCGTTTTCCAAACCAATCTTTGATTAGAGTGTTTAGGATTAATTTAATCGCTAAGTTTTAGATAACATTTAACTCTTTTAAAAACAATCGCAATTCCTTTGAGAGACGATCTTGGGAGTATACTCGTCGCTTACTACAAGTGACTCGTGCACTTGCGAGCTTTTACAAATACAAAATTTGGTTTTCAAGTTTTTGTGCATTAAGTTTTTGGCGCCACCTACAAATCACATATTTTCTCTATTTGGGACTTTCACATTCCATATCTTCATTTAGGGAAACCTTGATAAAGATTGAAGTAGAAGGGCCATGTTAGAACTAGCTGCATTCATGAGCAAATTTGAATGATTCATAAGGTTGTATGTACTTTTAATAGAGAATAAAACATTATGTTCATAATGTCAATAAATTTCATCTAAATGTTTTTATCACTCAAAGAAATTGAAGTACTCAAGTCTGCCTAGAAGGGAATGAAGCAACTATTAATTAATTCATGATTCCAAGTTATAGTATCATGGTTAATTAAATCAATCCATGATGAAATTTAAGGTATACAACTTTAAAACCTAGGAAAGGAAGACATTAGTCCTCCTAAATATTAATGGAACACTCATTCACAACTCTCTATCTAATCCCATTTTGTAAATTTGATCTACAAGCTATTATACTTTTCCAAGTATTCATCCACAACTTTTGGGCCTATAGCTTCTGCCTCAACAATTAATTTTTGGATATGAGCTTTAAGTTCCTTCAACTTGGAGTGACTTAGAGTTAGCTCTTCCTTGAGCTTAGAATTATCAGCCTCACTAGTGGCCAGGGCATTAAAAACAAACCCACTGAATCAAAGTCTCCTCATCTAGAGCCTTGACTAATTCTCTCTTCTCCTCCTGAGTAAGAGCAAGTGAGGCCTGAGCTTGGTCTCTCTTGAGCATGATCACCCTGGAAGCTCTTGCCGAAGGACTCAACTAAGCCCTAGTTTCCGGCATGCAGTCATCCACAACAACCTTAAGTTTCAGAAACCGCTCAAACCAACCAAGGATGTCTTCATTGGTATCACCAGTAGGGTTTTTGGAGCCTTTGTAGTGATTATGTACAATGGAGGACTATTATATGGAGCCTCTTCTTCCATCACGAAGTCCTCGACTGGAAGAAAAGTCTGGGCAAAGTTGTGAGCTTCAACTCTCGTGGTCTCCTTGACTTAGGAAGTGGACGCTTGTCAAGCCCTCTTTTTCTCAATAATCCCCCCTTTCTTCTTCAAGCTTTGGTTCCCTAGGTTCCTTGTAAGGAACTGGAAGGTGTTGGTAGCATTATCCTTCTGAGCTGCAATATGGTAGGACCTGATGACTACAAGACAAAATATAGTAATGAGGAATAAAATCAAGTCAACTCTAAGTGAGACCAAACTAAAAAATTATTCAATACTCAAATGTACCAGGATTGCTATTGAAAGTCCTAAGTAGATAAGACGAGAGCTGAAGACCCCAATGAAAGATCTTTCCAGGTAGCACCAACCTCAAACTATAGCATCTTGTTGGGGGTAAAGCAAATAGCTCTCCAATCACCTTCTTCTTGTCTTTGTTAATGAGCTTTGCCTTTTTTTAGTGAACTGCACAAAGAAGTGTCCAGAGAAAAGTTAGTAAGACAAACTAACAAGAAAACGTGCAATGTAAATTCTAGTGGATGGGACATGCATGTGTGAACTACTCACCATTGGGAAAAAACTTAGTGGGTGTAGGGCCTACGTTTGAATAAGTTACATCATAGGCCCTAACGACAATGAACTAGAAGTTCCTCCAACCCTAGTTGGACTTGGGAAACTCAAGGATCAACTTTCCACTTCCAAAGTGTCTAAGTTCAAACCATCCTCCACCCACCACTTATGGATGATAAAGAGTTCTGAACTCAACAAGGATTATCTCTTCACCACTCTCCTTCTATTACACATAACATGATAAGAGTATCTTTCAAGAATTTGGGGTCAATTGCCCAAGAGGCACCCCAATCCTACAAAGGAACTGTCGCACCAACGTTGGGAATGAGAGTCGAAGATTAGCAAACAATTGATGCCTAAAGACAGTGATCCCACTAGAAGAGGACCTACTAGGACAATACTAGGGGTGGCAATTAGTGTTGTAACTTGATCGATCAGATTGAACCCGACTCAAAGAACTCGAATCAAACACGAATTAAATTAAATTTGGGCTTGTTTCGGCTCAGCTCGAATAGCTTGAAGAAAATTGAGCTCGATTAGGGTTGGGTTAGGACTAGTACATTAGCCCGAAATGAAATAAAATTTAAATTAATTTTAAATAAAAAAATAAAAGAAAAGAAAAAGCTATTCTAAAATTAAAACGATCTTCCATCCCTTTCAATATTTCTCTTTTATAATATATTAATTATTTTTATTTTATTTTCTTTAAAAAAAATAAGCTAATAATGAATAAATAGTTATAATTTATTCATTGTTACAATATTATGTTATATTATTTGATATTAATGCCTTTAGCATTTAAATCTACCTAACTCTTTAAATAAAAATAATAATATTCATCTTTGATACCAATTAATTAGTATTATAAAGTTTTTATTTTTAAATTGATTAGGTTTAGCCTTTGAAGTAAAATTTCAAACATTTTATTAATCAGTGTTATGCTTTCTTTTTTCAACTAGTTCATTATCCTGATAATCATGTATTATGTAATAGTCAAAGTTTTTTTCTCGTGTATATAAAAAAGTTATATTCTCATGTGACATTTAAAGTTACTTGAAGTCTTTATTTTTTGGTAAATATCTTTGTTTAATCTTACTCATCTCTATTTGTTTTGTTTAGAAGCTAGAAGAAATTCTATTCAAACTTGGGACTTCTTTATTCTAAATGTGAGTTTTTAAGACGACACGACAGTCTCTGACTTTTGCATGGGTGGGGTTTGATGGCATTTACCCTTTACTTAATTAATTTAGAAATTAACTTATTGCTTTAAGAATTAGTTTGTTTCTTTTATGTTTATCTTTTGCTCTTTTGTTGTTTCATGTAATGATGCTTGGGCTTTAATCAGTAAATAAAATTTTTAATAAAAAAAATCATATTAATTAAAAAAACATATAATTAATAATTTGAGCTAGTTTGGGCCAGCTCGTTTATATTTGGTTTAGATTTTGGGCTTACCTTTGCTAGTTCAAATTAAATTTGAACTGAGCTAGGGTTAGACCAATTTGTGCTAGGCTAATTTTAGGCCAACTCAAATTGACCCAGTCTGCACAGATTGTCATCCCTAGATAATACCATCACCAGAAAGTATGATGCCAACGGAATTTAGGACCTCAAACATCTTCCTCAACTTGTCCACGGAGAATTGGGTTGTGAAAGGCATCAAAAGAATCAATTTCATAACCTAAGTTATATACAGGGCATCATTTGGGTCTCCACTAGAAACATCTTCACCAGAAATTGAATCGAGAGCCTCAAAGAAAGTAACACGGCTAGAACGGTGTGAAAAATTGAATAAAGGACTTAGATCGGCACCAAATTCATTAGAGATGTAAGGGAAGGAGTCGCCGACCTAATGACTAGTTGGTTGGACTGTTGGGCTGCTCCTCCCACCATAGCGCTCTAGCTCCGCATCTCAATCCTTCCTGTTCAGTCCTATCTTGAACTGACTGTGGGGCCCCTTATTTTTGATATTCGTGTTACGTCCTGCTTCTACCTTGGTTCCCACTCCCACTTTCAATGTTTTTAGCATACATTCAGCAATGTAAATTATGCTCTAGGTTGGGATTTTTTGTTGTGAGTGTGTGCTCTCTTTCCAGTCATGAATTCCTGGAGTCAATAAAATTCCCAACAAATTTAGTGGCAAACAGTTTGGCAAAAATTGTTTTCTCACAATTTTAGCATAAATTGTTTACATAGCAAACTGAACAAAATTTATACATTCAAATTGTAACAATTTACCTGAAATAGTTAACACAATTCTAAAATAAAAATTGAACTAGAGTTATGGATAACATGTCGAGTCTAATCCATTGGTCTATGATGTTTTAAACCACTTGTAGTACCCTTCTGATTATGAATAATCCTTTTTGCTCCCTAAAACTCCCACATAACTTGATTTTTGTTTTGTGTTGATCTCCATTACAATTTTATTTTATTGAGTTCCATGAATATGATCATCAAACATTGATGTGGCTCCTAAATGAGTTGTATGTTTCCTAACTAATTCAAAACCATCTTGTACCATCATTAAAAATGGAAAGACCAATTTTTAACATTAAAATGGAAATGAAAATAAAAATAAAAATAAAAAATTAGAACAAGTTATGATACCTAACTAAAAGCTGCTGCTTGAGATGAATCTCGTGTGTTGCAGCAAGACAAAATTACTATTACATTTTCTCTTAATTTTGTCAATTATATGACATCATAATAGATCATATAAACTAAAAACAATTCAAATCTAAAAGAAGAATACAGCACCATGTTGATAGCTTAGATATTAAATTGATATGTCATTAATACCCAAGTAAAACAAACAACATTTTTGGATAGTTTTAACAGGTCAAGGACCACCAAATTTCGGACTAACACACCCACCCCACATAAAATACACACATATTAGTTAAAATACAGAAATTCAAAAAAAATATATAAAATAATGAGTTAGTTAAAAAGAAGATAATAAAAACTCACGATATTTAAGTGGTGGGTCATTTACTCTAAGAACAAATTCATTCACTATATGATCTTTCATAGCTTTTTTAAATTTTTATATATACTTAAATTTTTCTATAAATTTACGTAAATTTTGAGAGATTTTGGTTATGAAGACTGGTTAGTTGATAAAGATTGGTGGCTGCCTAAGGTGTCTTTTTGAATTTTTTACTTTTCTCATTGAAAACTATTGGGGATAGCATAGGGAGGGGATCAGAGAAGGTAAACACATAATTTTGTCTTTTTTTTTTTTTTCTTTTTCCAATGTTCATTTCACCATTTTGACTTCTTTTGTTTCCACATGTGAAGATTGGCACACGTTTTAACCACTTTCTTTGATGACATCAGCAAAAGAAAGATTACTAGTATATCCCTACATAAAGTAAGGCACTATTAATGTACCCCATATAATTTTGGTACTATTTTGTACCTTTACAAAAAAGTTAAGGTGTTAGGTAAGACTTTATATATATATATATAAAATTGGATCGTAGATTATATATATATAGTTTATGTATTATATATTATTATATAATTTAATAGACAATTTAATGATATATAACTTATATATATGGACGAAATTATCAAAATTGATAAGAATATTAACACTTTAATTTTATAAAAATATATATGGTATTATCGATGTCAATAGATAATTGAAGAAAATTTATAAAAATATTAAAAATTATATCTATTTTTTAATTTTTGCATTATTTTTTTTTAAAACTACTAGAATAAATAATAGACATTAATTAAATTTAATTTTTTTATCTAAATATTATATTTAAGACTCAAATGTATGTATATTATTTGTGTATTTTTTATGAAGATAAAATAATTTTTTAATTTTATGATATCTATATAAATTATATTAAAATTAAATAAAAAGTGAACAGTACTAGTAAAAATTATATTTTAAAAAATAAAAATTATATAAAATGAAAATAAAAAATAGCATGAGAGATAATAAATAGATAATCGAAAAAAATCATTTAATGAATAGTAATTAAATTGTAAAAATAAAGTAGATGCAAAAAACCTAAGAGAAAATTAAAATTAATTATTTTTACGTAAATATTAACTTATACATAATACAATAATAAATTATATATTTTTTAGTTAATAAAATTGAAAATATTAAACTGATGTTTCGCGTATATCAATATTTATAATTTTTTTCAAAATCTTCGTTAAAAATTTAGAAAATTACAATACAATTTATTAAAATGTCGAGAATTTGACATTTTTCAATAATCGAGAAATTTAGGGATATTATAGAAAGTTTTTAAATAGCAATTTTATATGATAATTTCCCTTTATATTGAAAATACAAAAATATTGAGATATTTTCATCAATGCCAGTACATATATACACGTTATTTCAGGTCTAGACTCGCCAGCAAGCCTACCAGCAGAACCCTTGTGATACCGCAAGCTTCCCGGTTAGCTATTTAGGATTAAGAACGCATTCAGCCTGAAGCAAAACATCTGAGAACTTCTGCATGAAAAAAATTAATAGAAGATCTTGCTAAATATGAGAGGAGTGTTAAACAAATTACTTTGCTTATAGAAAAGATCTATGCTGTACATGACTGACATATGCAGCCAAAGAATCCGAAACAAAAAAAATTATTGTGAAATGGACACTCAAGAAGGTGTGTCATAGCACAATCAGGTCATTAATTCATGCAGAACATGAAAATTCATATCCATAAATATCAGAAATTCCGAATTTGGTACCATTGCATCTTTACTTCTGACGAGTGATTAACACAATTCGGCAAAAACCCAATGCTTGAATGAATTCCAAAACCACATTCCAATAAACTCTTTGTCACCCTAGAGTCATTTGACATATTGTTAGTCAGCAGCAACCGGCAATAGGCTGAAATGTCTCTCTCCGTGGCGAAATTGGCAAGCAAATCAAATTTTCATTCGATTTATAGTAAAGCATCTTCTGCACATAAAACATCATATAACATTGAGAAGCTCTGACAATCCCTTCATCAACCTCGGTGACCCAAGCATCATCGCACTTGTACCATTGGTTAGTCAAGCGCAGATAGGTTACATAATGACCAGATTCGAGAGTTCCAGAGTGCGTAACCACTGCAAAAATCTCAAAGTCTGTGGAAATATCAGACTCATCTCCCTCGAAAGCAAAGATCCTATTCCCAAATCTGTTTCTAACAATTGAGGATGAGAGATATGGTGTCATATCCAATGCGAAAGGAAATTGCAAGTAGCTGTCAATTTTTCTTGCCATTTTTCTGATCAGCGAGTGCTCGAACCGTTTAATGTGTAAACATAACACCAATGGGAGCTTTCTGATGGAAAGTTGTTTAGATGAATCACGCCTTTCTTGACAGTTTTGACAGTAAAGTTTCTGATCTGAACCCAACTTCTCAGGTTTTGTAAACAAATCCAAACAACCTACAAGAGTAGATGAGCTGCTGCTTTCATTTAGCTTGACAGGCTTATTTGCAACACCAGTGCTTGTATCTAAGTTGAGTGAGATGTCTACACAAGGGTCATAAGTTGTTGATGTGAAGCCACAGGTCATACATGTTACGTCTGATCTTAATAGTCCCGAGAACGCCCTATGAGCAATACACTGGCAATCTCCATCATCTGTGGAAAAAAAAAGAGAAGTATTTTTTAAGTGGAAGTTCCAAGCACATAATGGATATAGCAAAATCATGCATGACTATGCAAACTTACTCACGTACTCATATTCTATTTTATTTTATTTTTTCATTTTTGTCTGTAATTTTTAAAAAATGTTTTAGAAGATTGTTACAGTAAGTATAAATGTCCTTAAATAACTTTGACGAAAAGAATTGTTAGCACAACATTTTGATCCAGATATGGTGCTTGACTTGAACAAAACACTGTATATGACAGCAACTACTCACCTCTATTTCGGTTCTTTGTTTTGCTCTCTTTCTCATGAATACCATCTAATACTGAAATGAAGAACTCATGCGCATCCTGCTGCTCATAATTTGCAAGATTTGCTGAATGCTGCCACCAACTTGTAAAAAACAACGTTTCATTATTTCAGAACAAGCTTACTCGAATATCAATCATATTTATAAGTATTTATCTAGAAAAACTAACACAACCAAGAAACAAGCCTGCAAAACATAAACAGGTGTTTCAAACTCCAACAGCACATATTTAACAATGATTTCTTTCCCCCAACAAAAATAACTGGATTTGTTTGGATTATGTGAAAGTTTACAACTAAAAAATAATAAGAGATCTTTTAGAGTCCTTTACAAGAGTTTGAAAGGCCAAACTTTCAGTCACATTCACATATAGTCCCCTGCCATAGGCAGATAAATATACCATCAAACTTACAATACCAAGCACTATTAACAGCAAGTTCAGTTGAAATAACAAATGCATCAACAGATTAGTTGCAGACCTGTAAAGAAATTGAGCTGGACTATAAGGAGTCCGATCACCAGAAAAAAGGGCCGAGAAAATACCATCAATATCACAAGCCAAACACTGACTATCCAACAGTCTTTTCTTGCATGTTTCTCTGTTATGCTGATTACTCAAGAAATAGTTCTTCACCGGGGGTGCATGTAGCAATGCTTGAAGTACAGAATTCATAAAACAAGTACTCCCCAAATTATTCAAACCCCTTAAACCTAATGGATAACATGATTTCGCCCTCCGATCTCGCATCAAAATCAACTCTTTCAATTTCTTCAATTCCACTAATCCTACCCCGGAAGCCAACCTCTTCCTCTTACATAATCTCTCACCAATACTCTCTACACCATTTTTGAAATTTGACCTTTCACTTATGTGTTTGGACATTACAGCTTTATCAAAATCAGGATCATACACTTGATCACAACACATATAACAATAAAGCTCAGCCCTTTCAACGTCCACAGCTATCTCATGGCCATAATGATATTGGGTATGCATAAGAGTATGATCTGAGCATGAAATTGAAGAACAAATCAAACAAAAATAGAGTCTACCTCGATACCCATTACAGGAATCGCATCTGGGTATCCCTGTATTGGGCTTTTCAACTCTTGTCCTTCCATTTGGGGTAGTCTTGAGGCACTTTTGGAGGGATTTATAGCCATTCAACCCGTATCTGAGCTTGTAATCTGAAAGATGCTTACAGGGTTCTGGGTTTGAGTACGAAAAAGGAGTACTCGTGTTCGTGGCCATTTTGAGAGGAAAAAAAAAAAAAACACAAAACAAGCTCTTCTATATTAAAAAGGACGCGATTTGTCAAAATCAATAGATATAGAAATTAATAATAGCAAATATGATTATAAATGGAATATTAAGAACTCGAATTGAAATATTTAAAGAATATAGACTGAAAAGAGAATCTGAAGTTAGATTAGAAGGTTCTAGTTCTGGAAACAAAAATATTCCAGCTTGAATGTGTTCTTGAGGTCTGATCCTGAAGTGTGTGTGAGAGAGAGAGAGAGAGAGAGAGAGAGTAGGCTTAAGGCTTTGTTTGGGATGAAGAAGGAAGGTGCTTTTGATTTTTGATCAGTATGGAGAGATTATGGTATGTCATATGTGGACCGACTTATGGTCGACAATTTTTTTACTTTTCATAATTACATTATACATCCACCCAAGGTAAAATAATTCGGTGAATAACATCACTAAATTATATATATTAAATTATTTATTTAAAAGATAAAAAAATCGTAATTGTACAAAAAAAAAAAATTTTATGACGTAATTTTAAAGTGCGAGTTTCTGTTAGTATTCTCAATATAAACGTTAATCCGAATTAATGGAGAATAGTAGGCATTACTCTGTCCTCTCCGAGTTTTTTTTGTTCAAAAAAAAATAATTACATTATACATGTAATATATGTCTAAATGAGAATAATTTTTTTTAAATGTTTAAAAATTATACATATAATAAAAAAAATATAAATTAAAAATTAAATATAGAAGAGAAAAAAATTGTTAAATTCTAAAAAATAAAACCTCAAAAATTACTATCATTTCAAGCATCATTAACATTTTCAAAGAGAACTGTCCCTCTTCAAAACTTATATTATGTTTGAAATATCATAGAACCTTAGCCATTATGATTTTCTAACTCATAAGTAGTATTTAATCATAAGTTAATAACCTCCAAAACAGTTTTTTTTTTATTTATAATAATATCGTTTGAAAATAATAGTACACTACAGTTTCATTCCCAAAAAGGGAAAGGAAATATAACGGTTTGATGGTTAAATTGATGGGAAATGGATGTGTATTTCCTATTTTCTAATATTGAACTTGAACGTTGGATAGTTATTATTTTTTATTAAAAGGTAAATAAAAGATGGTGTTATTAAGGGCGTAAGAATTGAGTTGTATAAAAGAAAATATTTGAGTGTTCTCATTATGTTAAATTTGTATTGCTTTCAATTGCTTTAAAAAATAATTCTCATAATAAATTATTAAAATTGATAATTATAAAAATAGTTCAATTTTAAATGGTGTGACACCATCACACCAATGTTCTTAAACTTATATTTTTGGAACACTTTAATGTCTAGACTTTCAAATGGTACATTTTAGTCCTACTTTTAGAATACACTTTATCTAAATTTTAGGGACTAAAATACCTTATCTTAATAAAATTTATATTAAAGTGTCTTTTATTTTAATAAAATTTAAATTAAAGTGTTTAATCTTAATAAAATTTAAAGACTTATTTTTATATATAACGTTTTAAACGGTTAAAATTTATGTGTAGGCATTTAGGACAGTTATTCAAAAATATATATTTAGAAGCCGTATAAGTACTTTTTCCTTTAATTTTAGTCATATTTTTTTAAAAATACTTTGATATTAAAAAAATTTTGATTTAAAGAAAAAATTTGTTAAACAAGTTAATTTTATAATTTAAAAAATGTACCTTAAAAAACTAGAAATAGAAAAGAAATAAAAGGATTTTCGAACATTTTGATTTTAAATATTAAAAAAGGAACATTTTGATCAGAGGTGGTTTCGGGACACAAGGATTAGTTTTAAGAATGAACACCAGAGAAAAATCATTGAACATGAACCAATTAGTTATTCTAAATTAACAACTGAACCAACCTAATAAAAAAAAAAGGGCGAATATAAGTTAGATCGGTTTGGTTTAACTTTTAATTTCAACATTCAACAAAATCTTGAAAGAGCAGTATTTAATTATTTTGTCATCCATTAAGACAACAATCATCGCATAAAATGAATAAAAAATATTTTTTATATACAAATATTAATTTACATAACATAATATAATTAATTATTGTCAATAAATAATTTCTATATCCAAATTTAATGTCATTACTCCTTAAAATAAGCATGCCACTAACAAACAAAGGCCACCAAGTAATGATTATGGAAAACATATGATAAGAGAGGAATCATTGTGCTTGCAAATCCAAGTCACAAAAGTTTGCCAAGAAAGTCTAACCCCCTAATCGTGTCCCTCAAAAGATTCGACAAATGGGTTCTTTTATGCCGTCCATAAGCTCAAAATGGGGACGATAAAAGTAACTATTAATCCTTCTATGAACCAAAGAGAGTGTTAAATATATATATATATATTAGTTTAAAGTTTCACCTCTTTCATACACACGTCTCAATGTCTCATATAAACCCTGCTTTCGAAAAGAAATGTAGTTTGCCATTTTTGTTATCAAGCACAATTCTTTATTTTTGTTCATATTGTGATGAAATGTACAGAAACTGAAGGCTCTGTTCTGAATTCTTATATAGCAACTGCTAGCAAACAAGACCCACCTTCTTTCAAGTTTTTTTCACAAACACCAAATTAAACAAAATATAGAATTAGAATAAGAGTGATGAAAAATCTCATATAAATCTTGTTCACATTGCCACTTTATAATATAGTATGAAATATGAAGACAACATAAAACAATCAATATCATTCTAAATAAACTCTCATTTTCATTTAACTTTTGTACGAAAGAGGCTTCTAACTACATCCATATCCTCCATAATTTACTTTAGGTATGCCCACAACTCATATTGCTACAACTATCTAAGGCAGACAGACTATTCTTTTTTCTTTTTCTTTTTTTTGTGTGGATAATATTAGGCAGACTATTCTTGCTTCAATTATGATTATTCTCTACCCTATACTTTTCTTCTTCCTTTTTCAATTTTTTTGGCCTGAAACTAAAGAGTTACACGTATCTATGCAGAGGTTAGTTAATCAAATAAAAGGAAAAGACATAAAATCCAACTTAATCACCTTTTGGGAAAGATACCTCTCAAAACTGAAACAAAATGGCACAATTTGAGGTCCAGTGAGATATTGGTATAATCAAGTTATAATTGTCAACATTTTTATTAAGTTAATGATATAAATTCACATACATCTTGAATTCACACCAGCACTACTTTACAAGAAGCAGTAGCATAAGTTAAGCAGCATAACTTAGTAAACAGCACACAAACATAAATGGCAGACCTACAAGTAAAGATCTATGTTACATGAATTGAAGTACCTTGAATTTGGTGGAAATTTACAAAAATTTAAAAAACTCAATGACAAAATTCATCTCTAAAGATATGGTATGACACTCCAAGTCCTAAAATAATCCGTGTAACATGGGTGGGTGAAGATTTCACAGCCTTTAATATTACCGAGAAAAGGTCCATTTAATATGAATCCCTGACATAGAAGAATATATCTACTTAAAATTTTCAAGGAATTGGGCAAAATCGTGATATTAAAGAAAGAAAATTATGAACAGAACTGCCACCAACCTCAACAAGTTAGATGTTCATCTAGTAATCAAGGCAATTTGCACAAAAACAGAATATATTTGTATAAACATGCATAACAAAGCAATTCACAATCACAAAAGTAATCAGCAAAGACATGAACCAAGTATAGCAAACTCAGCCAAAGAAAACCCTCATAACACATGTAATTATCAATCTATATCTGTCTTATCATTTATTTACCTATTCAGAAACATAAACACCCTTCAAGATCAGATTTAACAGTAAAATTGCAAATTTGACCATTATTACAGGTACCCAGAAGCCAGAAATTCTTCATAAGTATTTAAAGCAGAGATAGATAATCTTAAATAAAGCTATAGAATTTCAAGTAGCCACACGACCAATCACAGGGTACTTCGCTTCAAACTTCTTCTCCCAATCATTGAGAACACCGATCTCCTTCTCGGAAAGGCCGTCGATCGAGGGGGATACATCGTCGTCGCTCTTGCTCATCTTGGCCAGAGCTCTGCTAGCGTCCTTCCCAGCAAACATGGCGTAGGGACCTCCAGGACCATAGAAGGATTTTCCTGTGGTGACATCGAAGATTCGACCCTTGACAGCCACGTATAAGGGCTTTGATGGGTCGCTACCGTTGTATTGGCTCAGCTCCTGAGGTGTCATCTCCATCGCCCAATCTGGAATAACAAAACTGGAAAAGATTCTTGGTATTGAGTTGCTACTTACGGATTTATGAAAGAAGGGTAGGTGTGAATCGTGTGATTACGTGAATATATTTGTTGGACCATATGGTGTATGAGTAAGATATAATTATATTAAAAAATATATATATATATATTTATATTACCACTTGTAAACAAAAACAAGTTTTATTACGATTAAGTCTAACAAAAATTTCCTTATTCAACGTTAACGAGTTTGACATCATTAGACGTTGAATTTCGGCGGATAGGTGTATTTAATTAAAATTAATAATTTTTTTTTTTTTGGTCAGCAAGAATTTATTGAGATTTTGATAGACTTTTAAATCTATCAAAGATTTAGAGAGATTTCGGTAGATTTAAAACGAAAGGTACGCTGAAATGGATACGTAATTTTATTAAAAATTTAGTTTAATTTTATAATATATATTTTTTTTTAGGTAAAATAAGTGTATTAATTTTTGATTAAATAGAATAAAAATACTTAATTTTATAAAATTTTCAATTTTTAAATAAGTCTAAAAAAAATCAAATTAAAGTCTAAATATGACTTTTTGACTTATTTAAAAATTTTATAAAATTAATTTTACTTAATTAAAAATTACATAATTAAATTATAAAATATTAATGTGTTTATTTTACTTAACTAAAAAATTATTGAGATATTTCAACTATTATTATAATTTCCAATGCTAAAAAGTGTAAAGATTTTAAGAAACTTCTTAAAGACTTTACGCCTACGTTATTGAACTATTAAAAACTCTATATACGTTCAAATATATTTGTATGACTTTTTTCATTGATTTTTATAAACTTATAGGAGCTTTAATAGAATTTATTATTATCACATTTTCATTTTTCTTGAGCAAGCAACCTTGATGGCAAAATAATTTTGTACCACTGTTAACCTAAACCCATCGACACCCATCCACTTATTTAAATAATTTTGTTTCATCTCTCTGATTTCATCTTATTTAAATAATTATCCTAATGTGCATAGATTTAAAATAATGTTATATTATTTTTTTTAATAAATTTTCATATTATAAATCATTAAATGTCATATTTGTGGTTGTTGTTATTTTTGTGTTTTTACTTGTCTCATTATCATCTTATCTCATGAAAATTAAGTGAGATAAAATAAAATAGATTATAAAATTTAATGGGTTTTTAATTAATTTTATTAACATTACATCTTAATTTACACCTCTAATGGCTAATAAATAAGCATAAATTTTGAATTTTTTTTTGTTAAAGGTTAATTTTATAATTTTTGAGTTTGAATTCTAAATAGCACGTACAATATACACATAAATGAATTGGTCTTACAATAATATGTTAGTTGTATATTATATATGTACAGACTATACATAATTTATAAAGTGTACATAAATTACACTATATATAAGCTAACATGCTATTTTGAGACAAAATTAATTGTGTATAAACTAACATGTTATTATAAGACTCTAAATCTATGATTTTCAAGCATACATATGTATTCTATTCTTTTTTTTTTTTAATTATCTCAAATCACATTAAATTTTTAATAACAAATATAATACATAATACTATTAAATATAACTTAATTGGTTAGAGCTCAATTTAACAAGTCTAATGTGAGTGTATTCAATTAAATTTTTATTAACGTTTATAAATTTTAAATATTTATAAAAATTTAAGTATATTCTTTTGAGACTTTTTAAGAATTTATAAAAAATTAGTTATATTTAATTAAAAAAATTTAAGATTTTTTAAAAGTTTATAAAATTTATATAAATTTATGTGCATTCAATTACTACTTTTATAAAATTTATGAAAATATTAGAGTATTCAAAATACTAATAAATTTTAAAAAATTTACTTATTAAAAGACTTTTGGGCATTTTAAATATTTTTTTATTTATAAATAAATTCTATCTTTGAACAAGAAATTTGTTCTGAAATACCTAGTGCATTTTGGAGTCGAAAGAAACATATGGTATCTTTACCATACGAGCCTGAATTTCAAGAGGCCCAAATCAACACCAAAGCCCGGCCCATTCAAATGAATGAGCGCCATTTAAAAATATGTAAGCAAGAAATAGAAGACTTGCTTAAAAAAGGCCTCATTAGGCCCAGTACCTCACCATGGTCATGTCCAGCATTTTATGTTGAAAATAGTGCTGAACTAGAACGAGGAGTTCCTCGACTAGTTATCAATTACAAGCCCTTAAATAAGGTGCTTAGATGGATTAGATACCCATTACCCAATAAAAAAGACTTATTAAGTCGTTTAAATAAAGCCATAATCTTTTCAAAATTCGATATGAAAAGTGGGTATTGGCAAATTCAGATTGCTGAAAGTGATCGCCACAAAACAGCCTTCACTGTTCCATTTGGGCTATACGAATGGAATGTCATGCCTTTTGGGCTTAAAAATGCCCCAAGCGAATATCAAAAAATAATGAACGATATTTTTAATCCTTATCTAGGATTTACCATTGTCTATATAGATGATGTCTTAGTCTACTCAAATTCAGTAGACCAACATTGAAAACATTTAAATATATTTTTCAACACCATTAAAACAAATGGGCTTGTAGTCTCATCAAAAAAGATGAAGCTGTTCCAAACCCAAGTTAGATTCTTGGGCCATAACATTGAGCATGGGCTCATAAGCCCAATTGATCGGTCAATAATCTTTGCCGACAAATTCCCTAATGAAATTAGAGATAAGAAACAGCTACAGAGATTTCTTGGAAGTCTCAATTATATCTCAGATTTTTATCAAAATCTTGCAATAGACGCCAAACCACTTTTTGAACGTCTCAAAAAGAATCCTCCAGAATGGAGTCCAGCTTGCACGCAAGCTGTCCAAAAACTAAAGCTTCGAGCTAAAGAGCTCCCATGCCTAGCCTTATCTGATCCCGAAGCTCCTAAAGTAGTAGAAACCGATGCTTCGAAATTAGGCTATGGAGGCATCCTTAAGCAAAAAATGCCTATAAAAGAGATGCTTGTTCGATATACATCAGGCATCTGGAAACCTTCTCAAACGAAATATTCCACAATTAAAAAAGAAATCCTAGCAATTGTCTTGTGTATTTCAAAATTCCAAGACGATCTTCTAAACCAAAAATTCTTATTAAGAGTTGATTGCAAAAGCGCTAAAGAAGTTCTCCAAAAGGACGTTAAAAATCTAGCATCTAAACAAATATTTGCTAGGTGGCAAGCTATATTATCCATATTCGATTTTGACATTGAATATATCAGGGGGGAAGAGAACTCGCTCCCAGATTTCCTCACGAGGGAATTCCTACAAAAAAATGAAGAAGGCCAACTACCTTCAAGCAGCTCAGAAAGGAGCCCAGAACAAAACCACTCAGCCACCACCACAAAACTGGCAGCAAATCAGAAGTAAAATAATCATCCCCATCGAAAACGATGATTTGGGAAAGACACCTGAACAGGTATCACAAACTTATCTCAAAGATAACTTACCACCTCACACTGTTCCAAAAAACAGGGACTATTTTGAACAGATCCTAAAAGAAACAGGATCTATAAAATTAATCATAACATGCGAAATTCAAAAGAAATTGCTTATTCTACTCTAAAGATTAAAAGAGTTTTAACAAAAAATGATTGGAACATAGATCTCTACACTAGAGAACGATTTCAAAATAAAAGAATACATCCCACGTCTTATAACTTTTTCGACTATATACAAGCTTGGGAAAATACTTTCTTTTATCAAAACTCAAGAGGTTCTCATACATGGTACCTTCAGTTTAAATCTGGGGATTATTATTCTCAGAATGATTTTCCTATTTGGTTTCGAAATTGGTTCTCATTTTTCGGACCACCAGCTCAAATTTTACCTAAAATGGTGGAAACAGCTTTAGACAAATTTGAAAAATTAAATTTTAATTCTATACTAAATGAAGATCATAATCTACTTTTATTTCTGGCTTCATATAAAATCCCTTGGATCTGGAAATGGGGTTATGAACTTTATACTCATGAAGACCTGTGGTGCTTAGCAAGAACTGCCCAGGCTAGATGGTGGGATAAAACTCCCATCGAAGAGTTTAATAATTTTAAACCAATTGAATTATTTAAAACTCTCAATTTAGAAGAACCATCATCTTCTAAAAAAGAAGAAAATATTATTGAAAAGGTTATTACCTCTCTCAAAGAGAAAGGCAAAAGTGACGCCTATATTTCTAGAAAACTAGAAAAGCTATGCTCTAATGAGAGCGAAACCGATTCTGAGGAAAAATTGGATTTAGACCCCTCAGAAAAAGACAATATTGCCAGCACAAGTGAATAAACCAATCACAACCTGCCGACAATGTTAATGGGACCCACAAAAGGCTGGATGAACGACTCCACAATTATATGGGACACACCACCAGACAAGGGACCCAGCTTCCACAACGAGGAGCATCTCTCAAATAAAACAAACTTGCCGACACCGACAAGAGACCCACACCTCACATGGGAAGGCATCTGCTTTTAAAAAAGCCTTACGAGGCTTATCTTTTAATTATTTAAGTTTTGTTTGTTATTGAGCCTCATAGTCTATAAGAGAGCTCAAATTTCATTTGAGGAAATAAAAAAAAAATTCTCACTCTCTCTTTCTCTCTTGTAATTATTCAAAGCTTCCCACTCTGTAATATATTTCATATATATTAATAAAACTACAAGTTTTCATATAATCTCTGTTGTACTCTATATGGTACTAATATCATCACTTACAACTTAGATCCTAGGCCGTATTGGTATCAGAGCCTACAGTTGTACGTGATAAAGTTAGGTATTTTGAATATCTAATTGGAAGTGATTGTCCAAAGAGATTCTTAGTAATCTTAGAAGGAGACTTCGACGAGCAGCCTGAACAGCCGTTGTAAGACCCAAGTGAGAGGCAGTAAGGCATATTCGCTGGCGTGAGACTTTGTCTGATCTCTGAAGATTCACTAAATAATTTTAATGGCAAACCTACCAAGAAGCTTTTCAAATTTATCAACTTCATCATCATCCAGCAACAACTCTGAGACTCTAAGGCCTTCTACTTCTAAAAATAAAGAAGTAATTAAAGTTGAAGATATAGAGCAACAACTCCAAAATTGGAATATACCTAAATATGGTATTTCGCAAGTTTATAATAAACATATATTTAAGTTCAAATCGAACTATATAGTTAAAACTGTAGAAGACTCTCTCCCTTTACCAAGTAGAGAATCAAAAGACATTGCTCTATTATCTAAACAGATAATTAATTTATATAAAGAACAATTTAATTATTTACATATTGGATTAGTCCAAATTGCTGTCAAACCCTTAACAAGGGAAGGACTAAATACTTCAGTCCTATTATGCGTTAGAGATAAACGACATAATAAATTTAAAGACTCGGTGCTAGGATGTATAGAATCTTCGCTAGCAGCTGGACCTATATACTTTAACTGTTTTCCAAATTTTTTAGTTAGTATAAAAGACTCAAACGTCTTAAGATCCCTTAAAGTGGATATTCAAACCCATGGATTTGACATGGAAGAAGGAACCAGCAATATAGCTCTTATTTATAGAGTCTATTTCAAAGTAATGAATACTATCTGCCCAGACATAAATTTAAGGTCTTTTGTGAAAGACTCTAAAGGAGAGACCACTCTTTTTCAAGCCAACGCAGATAAATCAAAACTTGCAGTTCCTAAGATGATTAAGTGGGATCAAATCTCACTACCAGAATCATGGACCTTGAGTTCTACAGAAACTAGGAACTCATTAGTTCCTCAAAACACAGATTTAGAACAAATCATCGAACATGATGATGGATCTGTTGAAATAATATTTGACTCTAAAAGAAGAGTTAAAATTAACGAAAGCCCAAGGCCTTCATTACAAACAATACCAAGAGTTTCACTAAGCCCAATAAGCTTAGTTTCACCAAGCCCATCTATTATCTCAAAGGGTAAAGAAACATTTGAAGGAGTCCAAAAACTCCCCACAGGAATTAGCCTCCCTGTCTACACATCAGATAGATCTGAAAGATCTATAGATGAACAATCTTTAAGACCTGATAGTCCAACTCTATCAAAAATGGGTTTTGAGCCCAAACCTACACAAGGTTTTTCTAATATAATGATGTTATCACGCTCTAAAAAGAGCAGACAGCAAGAATATGATAACATGATTTTAGAAACACTTACAAATCCTCTCAATAGAGAAAAGAAGAAATTATATTTCTCTCTTAAAAAAGATTTGCAAAAAATGTATTTCTTCAAATATGAAGAATTCCTTAATTACATGAGGAAAACAAAAAGGACTTCTAACCTAGATTTCTTTCAGTTCATTATAAAGTATTCTAAAGGCGAGCCTGAAGAGGTTCAAGAGATATTAGCCTTAGAAAAACTTTACAAAACTTTTCATCCACAAAAAGGAGAACCTGTAGTAGCAATCCACCCTCCAGAAACTTCACTAGTACTTTCCGGAAATGCTTCTGCAGTACCCTATAAATCAACCTCATCTCAGAAGGATGAACCAGCTACTAATGATTCAGTTAATCAAGTAGTTGAACAAAATAACTATACCAATTTATATCTACAATCTGTAGGTACACAATTGACTCGTATAGAGCAGTCAATAAAAGGCATTGAGGAAAAACCCTCATCATCTTCAACAGAATCAACCTCTCAAAAAAAGAAGGTTGAACCTGCCTTTGTAAAACCCTTACCCGAGTTTCACTTAAAACAAAACTCTGAATTCTTAGAAGAATTACTTACTAAATTGTCTAAATTAGACATACAAGATAAAGGAAAATCCGTTAAAATGATGGAAGAACATGACTTGAGCCAAATCTCTGACCAAGAGATTGAAAGCACTTTAAAGGTTCTACAAGAATCTCAAACCGAAACTCTGTTGAAAGATGCAACATCTCAAATGATGCCACAGATTAACAAGTTGGAAAAAACCAATTCCAACCTATCAATCAAAGCCTTATTACTCAAGGCCATCCCCAGTGGATCTAAACTTTGAGGAAGAATTGTCGGCAAAAACAGTTTATTCCGGATCAACCATTAGTGAATGGACCATTGATGGACTCTCAGACTATCAAATAGTAAGAGTCGTTAAAAATATGCTCATGTATGCCGCCGTAGTTAAATTCTCAGGCAATTCTGACCAACAAGCCTGCCTTGCAATAATCGCTGGTTTTACAGGAGAGCTTCAAGGCTGGTGGGACCATTTCCTTTCATATACAGAAAGACAAGCCATTCTGCAAGCTATAAAGCAAGAGCAAAATGAAAATGGTGATATCCTCTCAATAGAGGATTGTGTCAATACATTAATCTGTACTTTACTAACGCACTTCGTTGGTTCAAAAACATTACAACAAGATAGTAGCCATGAGCAATTGGCCAACTTAAGATGCCCAACACTGTCTCATTTTAGATGGTATAAAGACGTTTTCTTCACTAAAGTCTTCACAAGAGAAGATTGCAATAGTGACTTTTGGAAGGAAAGGTTCATCTCAGGGTTACCTACCCTATTTGCCGAAAAACTACGTACTAAGCTGAAAGCTAAACATAATGGTACAATACCTTTTGGTATTTATACATATGGCGAATTAGCTGCTGAAGTAGTAGCTGAAGGTTTAGCCTTCTGTACAGACCTTAAGCTACAACGCCAGGCCAACAAAGAAAAACTCCATGGAAAACAGGCCATTGGAGATTTTTGCGAACAATATGGATATCAAAATATCCTAAAACGATCTGGGCTTAAAGCCCATAAAAAATACAAAGAATCGCAGCCTAAAATGTATAATAGGCCTTATACAAAGAAAGGGCCAAAAAGGCCTCAAAAGTCAAAAAAGAAAAATTGGACTAAAAAGCCTAATTACGAAGAAAAGCCCAAGTTTACTAAGAGTAAACAAAAGGAGCCCACATGTTATAAGTGTGGAAAGAAAGGCCACTACAGCCCCAACTGTAGAGCCTTTTCCAAAATAAATGAATTAGCCATTGACAGTTCAATAAAGGCACAAATAGCCCAAATATTAAACGAACAGACCTCTGACTCAGAGGATGAAGATAGTGAAGATAATGAAGAAGACTTTGATTACACTTCATCTTCTTCTTCAATATCCACTGAAGAAAAAGAATGTGGATGTAATTCTTATAAAGCCCTTTGCAAATTAAACGGCTTAAGTATCAATGTCCTTACTAAGGATGAAAATATGATTTTGGACCTTATTGAACAAATCGAGGATCCAGAAAAGAAAAGAAAAGCCTTGGCTCGTTACATCGAAGAAGCTAAAGAAAGAATCCCTGTCCCTGCTCAAAGCAGTAAAGGCCTACAAAGGCAATTACAAAAGAATAACCAACAATATTCTTTCAATGAAATTCTTAATAGAATCAAGCAGACTTCTACTACAAAAGAACCAACTATAGCTGACCTAAAAGCCGAGATCAACCAAACAAAAAGAGAACTTAAAGAACTCAAATTAAGGCTAGAAACCCAAACTAATAAAGATCTTAAAGATCTTACTAAACGAGTTCAAATACTCGAGCTATATAACAATTATCAATCAGAAGAACTAGACTTAGAATCAGAACCTCAACAAAGGTTTGAAGGTTTAGCAGAAACCTCTAAAGGAACAGAAGAAGATGAAAAAATTTCATCAGAAATTAATACTCTAAACAGAGTTATCAATCAAAAATGGTACTCAAGAGTGACCATTGTTATCAACAAAGAATACCACTTTACAGTTGAAGCCCTTATTGATTCAGGTGCTGATCTCAATTGTATAAGTGAAGGAATAGTACCAACTAGGTATTTTACCAAAACAACCCAGGTATTGAATACGGCTAATGGAAGTCGAATGCCTATTAAATACAAACTATCTAACACGACAGTATGTAATAATGGAATTTGTATTAAAAACCCCTTTCTCTTAAGTAGAGAATTAAGTAGAATGGTTATATTAGGAACACCATTCCTGAGTCTGTTATACCTATTCACAGTTACCAATGATGAGTGCTCGAAAAGCACTAATATTTCGTGATTAATTATGCTTGATTGATTGATATATAGATTTATCATGACTATTATTTCGATTATTTTCATAAATCTATCCATTCGGAGTCACGGGTATATTTTAGTGCATTTCAGGTGTTTTTAGCGTCAAATGAGTCAAATGATGAAATCATGCAAAGACGGGACACCTACGGCGCTCGGATCACAAGTTACGGGCTAATCAAGACAAAATATGTAAGCCTTACATATAGTGCCATCACATATGTAAGGGGGGATGTGAACAGAAGGAAATCATTGCGCGCCGCGGCGAGAGAATTGCATGCCGCGGCGTGAGGCTCTCGGGTTGAATTCTGGAAAACAATGAAGCATCGCGCGCCGCGGCGGGAGAATTGCATGCCGCGGCGGGGAGCTCTCGGGTTTTTGCATATTTTTCAGAAATTGTGTTGCGCCGCGGCGGGGAAAATGCATGCCGCGGCGCGCCTATTCCTATGGCACATAGGATTCGTGTAAACCCTTACATCTATAAAAACCCCCTTAGAGTCCCCCTTACATACAACTCGAAATAAGAACTCCAATTCATACACAACTCATTCTCTTCTCAATTTTGCGACCCAAACACGACATTCAATCAGCTTTGAGAGCGTTGCCACACTATAACGAAGCGAGAGATACCATTCTAAGGATTCAAGGAAGCCAAAGACGATCGAAGATAAAGCTTACGGAGGAGTAGATCAACCGATCCATAAGCGGTATTAAGATTTAGGTTTTCCTTGTTGTTATAGAATTACTTTATCTTCTCCATTTGTTAAAGTGTATGATCATATTTTATTTGTCTATGAATAACAATATGAACATGAGCGGCTAGTTTCACTATGGATGTTTAGTTTGTGTTGCCATGTTTGCTAGGATTGTGTATGGTGTATTAAATTGATTTATGAATGAAATACCTTTTTGATTAAGAGCATGTTTAGATGTTTTATTATGAATAATCATGGACCAATTTGATATTCGTAGATAGACTGAAAAATCTGAGAATTTAGTTAGAGGAACATCACCTTAACTCTTTTCCGAAACACTTAATCGAAGTTTCAAGTTAGTGACTTAGTCATAGCATTAATTTGATTGGCATATTCTCCTTGCGCATAATTTGATAGCTAGTTAATTTACCCTGACCAGAGGCGGTTAATTAGTTCATCAATAAAGAAACCTACCCCGACCAAAAGGAGTTTCTTAATTAAAAGGAAAGCCGGTAGTTTAATTCATATAGGACGTTCATGCATATCACCATACCTTTTCGATGCAAACATGGTTAACCAAGCTAAACGTCCATACATCCTCTTTTGATATTTTATTTGATTGAATCGATTGTCTGATTGCCATCTTGATTTCGTGTGATTCTCGTATGATTGTTCCCGTTACCAAAACCAAACAAACTCTTTTTACAGTTTTATTAGCATTAGGATTCTAGTTACTTAGAGTTTTAGTTTCACTAGAACTCTATTTAATTAGCGTTTTATTTTCATTAGAACTCTATTTTAATTAAAAGTTAGTTATTTAAAACCACTGCAATTCCTTGAGAGACCGACCTTGGAAGTTTGCTTGTCACTTTACTACGAGTGATTCGTACACTTGCGAGTACACATTTTAACACATCAAGTTTTTGGCGCCGTTGCCGGGGAGTTGGCGTTTTAGATAATTTTCTTTTTAACTTTTTAGAGTTTCTGATTTATTTATTTATTATTTTTATTTATTTTATTTATTTGTTTATTTTATTTATTTATTTATTTTATTTATTTCTTTATTTTATTTATTTATTTTTATTCGAAAAATCCAAAAAAAAATCAAAAAAATCAAAAAATCAAAAAAATAGTGCTTAATTTCCAATTTCACTGCTACCTTGATCTTTGTTTGCTTTTTATTTGTGCATGCAGGGTAGGAGATCACTTAACAAGGAACTCTCTCCTTACATTGACAACATTCATAGAGTCAAACACCGATCAAAGAAACTGGACAATCAATTTCAAGAGGAAGAAGTCCAACAACAGTTACAAGCAGCAATGGGTGAAAACGTAGCTAGGCAAATGATGAACAAAGAGTTTGCAAGACCGATCATTGGGACCGCTACATCGTGCATTCGACTTACAGAGGCAGCTAGGAATTATGAATTGAAAAATATTCATTATTCCATGCTTCCCTCCTTTTACGGTATCCCTAATGAAGATCCTTTAAATTTTATGCGTGAACTATATGCTACTGTGCAAACTTTTCCATTGCAGGGACTTAGTGAAGATCAACTACGCATGAGGTGTTTTCCATACACTCTCAAGGATAGAGCTAAGTCTTGGCTAATGACGTTAGCACCCGGTTCTTTGGTCACATGGGACGATGTTTACAATAAATTCATGGGTAAGTTCTATTCCCATCAAAAGACATCTGATCTAAGAACAAAAATTGCTACTTTTTCGCAGATGGACGGAGAACCCTTCCACGAGGCTTGGGACAGATTCAAATTGCTGTTGATACAATGTCCACATCACCACTTCCCGTTGCAGTTACAGAATCAGTTTTTCTACGACGGATTGACGCTACAATGTCAATTCACAGTTGACAACGCTGCAGGAGGAGCTATGGGTGAGAAAACAGCGGATGAAACTTATGAGTTATTCGAGATGTTGGGAGCCAACTCCCAACAAAAGAGCGCTAGAGGAAGACGAGCTGGAGTCCACGAATTAGGCTCCAACAATGAAATGGCCATGCAACTTGCTGAATTGACGAAACAAGTGCAACTTCTCACAACCTCCAATATTAATCAAATGCCAAAACACGAGGTATGTGGAGTTTGTGGTTCATATGGACATGGTGCTAATGTTTGTTCTTTTGCAGGTGATCCTTACACAGGTACTACTGAAGAGGCGAATTTAATGCAAGGGTACCAACCTAGACCTAGGAACGACCCTTATTCAAATACCTACAACCCTGGATGGAGGAATCACCCTAATTTTGGATGGAAACAAAACAATAGCCAACCATTTGTCCAAGATCAAACACAAGGCCAAAACGTAAACCGACAATTTCCACCAAATAAACCAACCGTAGAGGAAACCCTAAACAATTTTATACAATCTTGTAGTGGTAGGATGGACTCTATGGAAGCATCAATCAAAAGAGTGGAAATGCAAGTGGGGCAGCTAGCGGAACAAATGTACAAACAAGAGACGGGAAAGCTACCTAGTCAACCTGAACAAGCAAAGGCGATCACAGTTTTTCAAAATGATGAGGAGGTACTTAATAATTTACCTGATAATTTACCTGATAATTCTAATGTTTTGTTGTCTAGTACAGGTAACTTTGAAGGTGAAGATTCAACTCTCAAAGGAGATGATGAGCTTAATACCAAACCAAATGAACTTCCCAAGAAAGAAACATCCAACATTTTTCAATTGCACAAGTCAATGGATCCATACCGACCACCAATACCACCAATAAACCAGTTTGAGGAGACAAATCAGGATGAGCAATACTCTGACACTCTTGCTTTATTTTCTGGAATTAACTGTAATTTGCCTCTTTTGGATATTATAAAGAACAGTTCAACTTATGATCCAATTTGCAGGAACTTTATCATCAAGAAGAATAGAAGCAAAGAGAATGAGATGTCAAAAATTGGTAGTCCAATAATCCAACCGCACTTACCTCTCAAAATGAAAGATCCAGGTAGTTTCCACATTAACATCACTATGGGAGATAAGAGGGTATTCGAGGCTATGCTAGACTTAGGAGCAGGTATAAACCTAATGCCATATTCAGTATACTTGCAACTAGGATTAGGAAAGCTTAAAGAAACAAGGATGACCCTTCAACTTGCAAACGGTTCGATTCAATACCCAAAGGGAATAGTGGAAAATTTATTGGTACAGGTGGACAAGTTCATTGTACCAGTGGACTTTGTGGTGCTTGAGATGGACAGAAACTTTCTTCAGGACAAGGAACATACAATTATTCTTGGTAGACCTTTCATGGCCACAACCAAGACAACTATTGAGGTCCATAATAGGAAGTTAACAATGACGGTTTGTGGAGAAACTGTAAAATTTGGAACTTTTCAACCTTCTCCTATTTCTTCTAACATTGAATTGCAGGATAGCAAAAGTAACAGAATTGAGGTTCGAAACGTTGAATGGAGAGGGAAGGACAAGCAGATAAATTTAAGTCGGGATGATGCCTACAAAGAACGCATTAAGCATTCTAATTACAAAAACCCAACTTGGAGGACTAAAGCTCATTTCAAGAAAGATATGGGAGGAAATAAGCAGTACAATTACATATTTAACCCTCCTTGACACGAGATCAGTCACGTCTTGCTAAGACGTTAAACTAAGCCCTTAATGGGAGGCACCCATTCAGTATCGTATCTCTTTCGTTGTCTTTATTTCTTTTATTTCTTTTTCATTTATTTTCTTTTATTTTCCTTTATTTTTTTATTTTTATTTTATTTATTTTGGATTGTTTAACTTTGTTTGATGTTTTTGTGTCTTCAATTGCCTTAGTTATAATTAAAAATTGGGTTTGAATGTGAATTGTGTGCATACACTTTGAGGTTCAATTTATGTTCATACATTCTTCATGAGAGAAGCGAGGAACAGTGAACCGGAGCATAGCGAGTAACGACACAATTTCATACGAAAGGGGGGTAACTTCTCACACTTTTTTCTTATTTCTTTTGTTCTTCTTTTTCACATTGAGGACAATGCAGAAAGTAGGTTGGGGGTGGGAAGAATATTCCATGAGCATGAAATATGACCAATTTTTAATTTTTAACTTTGTCACTTGAATTGTTTTTAGTTAGTGTCGTGTCTACTTGATTCAATCCGGAAATCTATGATATTAACATGATTGTAATGACGATGACATATGGGAGATGTTAGATTTTTACCTAAGCAACGAAGCACATAAATGTTGGATTCATCTAATTTGAGAATTTTGTGGTATATGTGGTATGTATGCATGGTTAGTTTAACTATTCTGATTTGTGGAATGTATGCATGTTCATGATATGTTTTAAGTCTCAACAATCTCTAGAACTCATTTGAAAACACGTTGAAGCGAAATAATAGAAACAAACACCACTTAGAAAATGATTTAGGCCATCTTTGGACCGTTTGGACTTTTCATGCCTCCCCGCAATATTTTATCAATAGCACACCCTTGAACTCAACATTGACATACATTGAACTACCCTTAGTGATAAGAGTACTTAATGTAATATTTGATTTTCATGAGCAATTATGTTGTGTTTATCTTGCTTCATCATTAAAAAAAAAAAAAATAAAAAAAAAAAATAAAAAAAAAAAAAATAAAATGATGATGATTGAAACAGTAAGCAAGAATAAAAAAAAAAAGAGAAGAAAATCAAGCAAAAGATCCAAAGGACATTTGAATTGAAGGGAGGATGGAAAAGAACACTTGGTAAAAAAAAAAAAAAAAGGGGTTGAAAATATGTTTGTGAAATAAAAGGTACTCTTATCATATGAAAACATCATTTTTGTACTTTCATGATCACACACCTAGCCACAACTTTACAAGCTTAATGAAGTCCTATTGATTCTAGGTAGTTTAGTTTCTATATTAGTGGAGATGAGTTTGAAAAATGAGCATATGGAGTTTGTAAGTGCAAAAATTAACATTCATATTTTACTTGCACATTTATGAGATATTGAAATTTAATCTATGAATATCATGCATGACACGGTCAGATAGTGTAACTAACGGGTTTGTGGTTTGATTGGTTGTTCAAAATTCGATTACCATGATGAGTTTGATGTTTGGACTGTTTTTGAGCTTAGGTGATGTTTAACTATTTCATGTATCATTCGTTGTTAACAATTTTTGAGACGTATACATGGATTGATTCAAGTATTGTTAGAGTCTTTATTAGTTTTGAGTCTTTATTTGTGTCAATTACGATGTTTGTGGGTATCATCACTGGAAACCCTCACGAGACTATAACTCGTCCACTAGGGCCACCTAGGGGTTTAAAGGCTTGTTGCATACGCTAAATGCAACCGTGACAATCTACGGAAGTGATTTAGGTTAGGTTAGTTTATTTTCTTTGTTTTGATTTTAGTTTTTAGATCGCTTCACTTGCTAGAGACTAGCAAGAAGCTGGTTGGGGGTTGTGATGAGTGCTCGAAAAGCACTAATATTTCGTGATTAATTATGCTTGATTGATTGATATATAGATTTATCATGACTATTATTTCGATTATTTTCATAAATCTATCCATTCGGAGTCACGGGTATATTTTAGTGCATTTCAGGTGTTTTTAGCGTCAAATGAGTCAAATGATGAAATCACGCAAAGACGGGACACCTACGGCGCTCGGATCACAAGTTACGGGCTAATCAAGACAAAATATGTAAGCCTTACATATAGTGCCATCACATATGTAAGGGGGGATGTGAACAGAAGGAAATCATTGCGCGCCGCGGCGAGAGAATTGCATGCCGCGGCGTGAGGCTCTCGGGTTGAATTCTGGAAAACAATGAAGCATCGCGCGCCGCGGCGGGAGAATTGCATGCCGCGGCGGGGAGCTCTCGGGTTTTTGCATATTTTTCAGAAATTGTGTTGCGCCGCGGCGGGGAAAATGCATGCCGCGGCGCGCCTATTCCTATGGCACATAGGATTCGTGTAAACCCTTACATCTATAAAAACCCCCTTAGAGTCCCCCTTACATACAACTCGAAATAAGAACTCCAATTCATACACAACTCATTCTCTTCTCAATTTTGCGACCCAAACACGACATTCAATCAGCTTTGAGAGCGTTGCCACACTATAACGAAGCGAGAGATACCATTCTAAGGATTCAAGGAAGCCAAAGACGATCGAAGATAAAGCTTACGGAGGAGTAGATCAACCGATCCATAAGCGGTATTAAGATTTAGGTTTTCCTTGTTGTTATAGAATTACTTTATCTTCTCCATTTGTTAAAGTGTATGATCATATTTTATTTGTCTATGAATAACAATATGAACATGAGCGGCTAGTTTCACTATGGATGTTTAGTTTGTGTTGCCATGTTTGCTAGGATTGTGTATGGTGTATTAAATTGATTTATGAATGAAATACCTTTTTGATTAAGAGCATGTTTAGATGTTTTATTATGAATAATCATGGACCAATTTGATATTCGTAGATAGACTGAAAAATCTGAGAATTTAGTTAGAGGAACATCACCTTAACTCTTTTCCGAAACACTTAATCGAAGTTTCAAGTTAGTGACTTAGTCATAGCATTAATTTGATTGGCATATTCTCCTTGCGCATAATTTGATAGCTAGTTAATTTACCCTGACCAGAGGCGGTTAATTAGTTCATCAATAAAGAAACCTACCCCGACCAAAAGGAGTTTCTTAATTAAAAGGAAAGCCGGTAGTTTAATTCATATAGGACGTTCATGCATATCACCATACCTTTTCGATGCAAACATGGTTAACCAAGCTAAACGTCCATACATCCTCTTTTGATATTTTATTTGATTGAATCGATTGTCTGATTGCCATCTTGATTTCGTGTGATTCTCGTATGATTGTTCCCGTTACCAAAACCAAACAAACTCTTTTTACAGTTTTATTAGCATTAGGATTCTAGTTACTTAGAGTTTTAGTTTCACTAGAACTCTATTTAATTAGCGTTTTATTTTCATTAGAACTCTATTTTAATTAAAAGTTAGTTATTTAAAACCACTGCAATTCCTTGAGAGACCGACCTTGGAAGTTTGCTTGTCACTTTACTACGAGTGATTCGTACACTTGCGAGTACACATTTTAACACATCAACCAACAAAGGCATTCAAACAAACCTCAAAGGGCAAGAGATAATCTTCCAATTCATTGCAGAACCACAGTGGCAAGAAATAAATAACCTAAAAGAAAAGGTTATTGAAAAGGAAAAATTCCTTTACTCATTACAATCGGAAGTAAGCCTTAAAACGGTTCAGCAGAAGATATCATCACAAGATATTCAATATAGAATCCGACTTCTAAAAGAGAAGTTTGAACAAGAAATTTGTTCTGAAATACCTAGTGCATTTTGGAATCGAAAGAAACATATGGTATCTTTACCATACGAGCCTGAATTTCAAGAGGCCCAAATCAACACCAAAGCCCGGCCCATTCAAATGAATGAGCGCCATTTAAAAATATGTAAGCAAGAAATAGAAGACTTGCTTAAAAAAGGCCTCATTAGGCCCAGTACCTCACCATGGTCCTGTCCAGCATTTTATGTTGAAAATAGTGCTGAACTAGAACGAGGAGTTCCTCGACTAGTTATCAATTACAAGCCCTTAAATAAGGTGCTTAGATGGATTAGATACCCATTACCCAATAAAAAAGACTTATTAAGTCGTTTAAATAAAGCCATAATCTTTTCAAAATTCGATATGAAAAGTGGGTATTGGCAAATTCAGATTGCTGAAAGTGATCGCCACAAAACAGCCTTCACTGTTCCATTTAGGCTATACGAATGGAATGTCATGCCTTTTGGGCTTAAAAACGCCCCAAGCGAATATCAAAAAATAATGAACGATATTTTTAATCCTTATCTAGGATTTACCATTGTCTATATAGATGATGTCTTAGTCTACTCAAATTCAGTAGACCAACATTGGAAACATTTAAATATATTTTTCAACACCATTAAAACAAATGGGCTTGTAGTCTCATCAAAAAAGATGAAGCTGTTCCAAACCCAAGTTAGATTCTTGGGCCATAACATTGAGCATGGGCTCATAAGCCCAATTGATCGGTCAATAATCTTTGCCGACAAATTCCCTAATGAAATTAGAGATAAGAAACAGCTACAGAGATTTCTTGGAAGTCTCAATTATATCTCAGATTTTTATCAAAATCTTGCAATAGACGCCAAACCACTTTTTGAACGTCTCAAAAAGAATCCTCCAGAATGGAGTCCAGCTTGCACGCAAGCTGTCCAAAAACTAAAGCTTCGAGCTAAAGAGCTCCCATGCCTAGCCTTATCTGATCCCGAAGCTCCTAAAGTAGTAGAAACCGATGCTTCGGAATTAGGCTATGGAGGCATCCTTAAGCAAAAAATGCCTATAAAAGAGATGCTTGTTCGATATACATCAGGCATCTGGAAACCTTCTCAAACGAAATATTCCACAATTAAAAAAGAAATCCTAGCAATTGTCTTGTGTATTTCAAAATTCCAAGACGATCTTCTAAACCAAAAATTCTTATTAAGAGTTGATTGCAAAAGCGCTAAAGAAGTTCTCCAAAAGGACGTTAAAAATCTAGCATCTAAACAAATATTTGCTAGGTGGCAAGCTATATTATCCATATTCGATTTTGACATTGAATATATCAGGGGGGAAGAGAACTCGCTCCCAGATTTCCTCACGAGGGAATTCCTACAAAAAAATGAAGAAGGCCAACTACCTTCAAGCAGCTCAGAAAGGAGCCCAGAACAAAACCACTCAGCCACCACCACAAAACTGGCAGCAAATCAGAAGTAAAATAATCATCCCCATCGAAAATGATGATTTGGGAAAGACACCTGAACAGGTATCACAAACTTATCTCAAAGATAACTTACCACCTCACACTGTTCCAAAAAACAGGGACTATTTTGAACAGATCCTAAAAGAAACAGGATCTATAGAAATTAATCATAACATGCGAAATTCAAAAGAAATTGCTTATTCTACTCTAAAGATTAAAAGAGTTTTAACAAAAAATGATTGGAACATAGATCTCTACACTAGAGAACGATTTCAAAATAAAAGAATACATCCCACGTCTTATAACTTTTTCGACTATATACAAGCTTGGGAAAATACTTTCTTTTATCAAAACTCAAGAGGTTCTCATACATGGTACCTTCAGTTTAAATCTGGGGATTATTATTCTCAGAATGATTTTCCTATTTGGTTTCGAAATTGGTTCTCATTTTTCGGACCACCAGCTCAAATTTTACCTAAAATGGTGGAAACAGCTTTAGACAAATTTGAAAAATTAAATTTTAATTCTATACTAAATGAAGATCATAATCTACTTTTATTTCTGGCTTCATATAAAATCCCTTGGATCTGGAAATGGGGTTATGAACTTTATACTCATGAAGACCTGTGGTGCTTAGCAAGAACTGCCCAGGCTAGATGGTGGGATAAAACTCCCATCGAAGAGTTTAATAATTTTAAACCAATTGAATTATTTAAAACTCTCAATTTAGAAGAACCATCATCTTCTAAAAAAGAAGAAAATATTATTGAAAAGGTTATTACCTCTCTCAAAGAGAAAGGCAAAAGTGACGCCTATATTTCTTAAGGATTAAAAATATCGTTCATTATTTTTTGATATTCGCTTGGGGTGTTTTTAAGCCCAAAAGGCATGACATTCCATTCGTATAGCCCAAATGGAACAGTGAAGGCTGTTTTGTGGCGATCACTTTCAGCAATCTGAATTTGCCAATACCCACTTTTCATATCGAATTTTGAAAAGATTATGGCTTTATTTAAACGACTTAATAAGTCTTTTTTATTGGGTAATGGGTATCTAATCCATCTAAGCACCTTATTTAAGGGCTTGTAATTGATAACTAGTCGAGGAACTCCTCGTTCTAGTTCAGCACTATTTTCAACATAAAATGCTGGACAGGACTATGGTGAGGTACTGGGCCTAATGAGGCCTTTTTTAAGCAAGTCTTCTATTTCTTACTTACATATTTTTAAATGGCGCTCATTCATTTGAATGGGCCGGGCTTTGGTGTTGATTTGGGCCTCTTGAAATTCAGGCTCGTATGGTAAAGATACCATATGTTTCTTTCGACTCCAAAATGCACTAGGTATTTCAGAACAAATTTCTTGTTCAAACTTCTCTTTTAGAAGTCGGATTCTATATTGAATATCTTGTGATGATATCTTCTGCTGAACCGTTTTAAGGCTTACTTCCGATTGTAATGAGTAAAGGAATTTTTCCTTTTCAATAACCTTTTCTTTTAGGTTATTTATTTCTTGCCACTGTGGTTCTGCAATGAATTGGAAGATTATCTCTTGCCCTTTGAGGTTTGTTTGAATGCCTTTGTTGGTAACTGTGAATAGGTATAACAGACTCAGGAATGGTGTTCCTAATATAACCATTCTACTTAATTCTCTACTTAAGAGAAAGGGGTTTTTAATACAAATTCCATTATTACATACTGTCGTGTTAGATAGTTTGTATTTAATAGGCATTCGACTTCCATTAGCCGTATTCAATACCTGGGTTGTTTTGGTAAAATACCTAGTTGGTACTATTCCTTCACTTATACAATTGAGATCAGCACCTGAATCAATAAGGGCTTCAACTGTAAAGTGGTATTCTTTGTTGATAACAATGGTCACTCTTGAGTACCATTTTTGATTGATAACTCTGTTTAGAGTATTAATTTCTGATGAAATTTTTTCATCTTCTTCTGTTCCTTTAGAGGTTTCTGCTAAACCTTCAAACCTTTGTTGAGGTTCTGATTCTAAGTCTAGTTCTTCTGATTGATAATTGTTATATAGCTCGAGTATTTGAACTCGTTTAGTAAGATCTTTAAGATCTTTATTAGTTTGGGTTTCTAGCCTTAATTTGAGTTCTTTAAGTTCTCTTTTTGTTTGGTTGATCTCGGCTTTTAGGTCAGCTATAGTTGGTTCTTTTGTAGTAGAAGTCTGCTTGATTCTATTAAGAATTTCATTGAAAGAATATTGTTGGTTATTCTTTTGTAATTGCCTTTGTAGGCCTTTACTGCTTTGAGCAGGGACAGGGATTCTTTCTTTAGCTTCTTCGATGTAACGAGCCAAGGCTTTTCTTTTCTTTTCTGGATCCTCGATTTGTTCAATAAGGTCCAAAATCATATTTTCATCCTTAGTAAGGACATTGATACTTAAGCCGTTTAATTTGCAAAGGGCTTTATAAGAATTACATCCACATTCTTTTTCTTCAGTGGATATTGAAGAAGAAGATGAAGTGTAATCAAAGTCTTCTTCATTATCTTCACTATCTTCATCCTCTGAGTCAGAGGTCTGTTCGTTTAATATTTGGGCTATTTGTGCCTTTATTGAACTGTCAATGGCTAATTCATTTATTTTGGAAAAGGCTCTACAGTTGGGGCTGTAGTGGCCTTTCTTTCCACACTTATAACATGTGGGCTCCTTTTGTTTACTCTTAGTAAACTTGGGCTTTTCTTCGTAATTAGGCTTTTTAGTCCAATTTTTCTTTTTTGACTTTTGAGGCCTTTTTGGCCCTTTCTTTGTATAAGGCCTATTATACATTTTAGGCTGCGATTCTTTGTATTTTTTATGGGCTTTAAGCCCAGATCGTTTTAGGATATTTTGATATCCATATTGTTCGCAAAAATCTCCAATGGCCTGTTTTCCATGGAGTTTTTCTTTGTTGGCCTGGCGTTGTAGCTTAAGGTCTGTACAGAAGGCTAAACCTTCAGCTACTACTTCAGCAGCTAATTCGCCATATGTATAAATACCAAAAGGTATTGTACCATTATGTTTAGCTTTCAGCTTAGTACGTAGTTTTTCGGCAAATAGGGTAGGTAACCCTGAGATGAACCTTTCCTTCCAAAAGTCACTATTGCAATCTTCTCTTGTGAAGACTTTAGTGAAGAAAACGTCTTTATACCATCTAAAATGAGACAGTGTTGGGCATCTTAAGTTGGCCAATTGCTCATGGCTACTATCTTGTTGTAATGTTTTTGAACCAACGAAGTGCGTTAGTAAAGTACAGATTAATGTATTGACACAATCCTCTATTGAGAGGATATCACCATTTTCATTTTGCTCTTGCTTTATAGCTTGCAGAATGGCTTGTCTTTCTGTATATGAAAGGAAATGGTCCCACCAGCCTTGAAGCTCTCCTGTAAAACCAGCGATTATTGCAAGGCAGGCTTGTTGGTCAGAATTGCCTGAGAATTTAACTACGGCGGCATACATGAGCATATTTTTAACGACTCTTACTATTTGATAGTCTGAGAGTCCATCAATGGTCCATTCACTAATGGTTGATCCGGAATAAACTGTTTTTGCCGACAATTCTTCCTCAAAGTTTAGATCCACTGGGGATGGCCTTGAGTAATAAGGCTTTGATTGATAGGTTGGAATTGGTTTTTTCCAACTTGTTAATCTGTGGCATCATTTGAGATGTTGCATCTTTCAACAGAGTTTCGGTTTGAGATTCTTGTAGAACCTTTAAAGTGCTTTCAATCTCTTGGTCAGAGATTTGGCTCAAGTCATGTTCTTCCATCATTTTAACGGATTTTCCTTTATCTTGTATGTCTAATTTAGACAATTTAGTAAGTAATTCTTCTAAGAATTCAGAGTTTTGTTTTAAGTGAAACTCGGGTAAGGGTTTTACAAAGGCAGGTTCAACCTTCTTTTTTTGAGAGGTTGATTCTGTTGAAGATGATGAGGGTTTTTCCTCAATGCCTTTTATTGACTGCTCTATACGAGTCAATTGTGTACCTACAGATTGTAGATATAAATTGGTATAGTTATTTTGTTCAACTACTTGATTAACTGAATCATTAGTAGCTGGTTCATCCTTCTGAGATGAGGTTGATTTATAGGGTACTGCAGAAGCATTTCCGGAAAGTACTAGTGAAGTTTCTGGAGGGTGGATTGCTACTACAGGTTCTCCTTTTTGTGGATGAAAAGTTTTGTAAAGTTTTTCTAAGGCTAATATCTCTTGAACCTCTTCAGGCTCGCCTTTAGAATACTTTATAATGAACTGAAAGAAATCTAGGTTAGAAGTCCTTTTTGTTTTCCTCATGTAATTAAGGAATTCTTCATATTTGAAGAAATACATTTTTTGCAAATCTTTTTTAAGAGAGAAATATAATTTCTTCTTTTCTCTATTGAGAGGATTTGTAAGTGTTTCTAAAATCATGTTATCATATTCTTGCTGTCTGCTCTTTTTAGAGCGTGATAACATCATTATATTAGAAAAACCTTGTGTAGGTTTGGGCTCAAAACCCATTTTTGATAGAGTTGGACTATCAGGTCTTAAAGATTGTTCATCTATAGATCTTTCAGATCTATCTGATGTGTAGACAGGGAGGCTAATTCCTGTGGGGAGTTTTTGGACTCCTTCAAATGTTTCTTTACCCTTTGAGATAATAGATGGGCTTGGTGAAACTAAGCTTATTGGGCTTAGTGAAACTCTTGGTATTGTTTGTAATGAAGGCCTTGGGCTTTCGTTAATTTTAACTCTTCTTTTAGAGTCAAATATTATTTCAACAGATCCATCATCATGTTCGATGATTTGTTCTAAATCTGTGTTTTGAGGAACTAATGAGTTCCTAGTTTCTGTAGAACTCAAGGTCCATGATTCTGGTAGTGAGATTTGATCCCACTTAATCATCTTAGGAACTGCAAGTTTTGATTTATCTGCGTTGGCTTGAAAAAGAGTGGTCTCTCCTTTAGAGTCTTTCACAAAAGACCTTAAATTTATGTCTGGGCAGATAGTATTCATTACTTTGAAATAGACTCTATAAATAAGAGCTATATTGCTGGTTCCTTCTTCCATGTCAAATCCATGGGTTTGAATATCCACTTTAAGGGATCTTAAGACGTTTGAGTCTTTTATACTAACTAAAAAATTTGGAAAACAGTTAAAGTATATAGGTCCAGCTGCTAGCGAAGATTCTATACATCCTAGCACCGAGTCTTTAAATTTATTATGTCGTTTATCTCTAACGCATAATAGGACTGAAGTATTTAGTCCTTCCCTTGTTAAGGGTTTGACAGCAATTTGGACTAATCCAATATGTAAATAATTAAATTGTTCTTTATATAAATTAATTATCTGTTTAGATAATAGAGCAATGTCTTTTGATTCTCTACTTGGTAAAGGGAGAGAGTCTTCTACAGTTTTAACTATATAGTTCGATTTGAACTTAAATATATGTTTATTATAAACTTGCGAAATACCATATTTAGGTATATTCCAATTTTGGAGTTGTTGCTCTATATCTTCAACTTTAATTACTTCTTTATTTTTAGAAGTAGAAGGCCTTAGAGTCTCAGAGTTGTTGCTGGATGATGATGAAGTTGATAAATTTGAAAAGCTTCTTGGTAGGTTTGCCATTAAAATTATTTAGTGAATCTTCAGAGATCAGACAAAGTCTCACGCCAGCGAATATGCCTTACTGCCTCTCACTTGGGTCTTACAACGGCTGTTCAGGCTGCTCGTCGAAGTCTCCTTCTAAGATTACTAAGAATCTCTTTGGACAATCACTTCCAATTAGATATTCAAAATACCTAACTTTATCACGTACAACTGTAGGCTCTGATACCAATACGGCCTAGGATCTAAGTTGTAAGTGATGATATTAGTACCATATAGAGTACAACAGAGATTATATGAAAACTTGTAGTTTTATTAATATATATGAAATATATTACAGAGTGGGAAGCTTTGAATAATTACAAGAGAGAAAGAGAGAGTGAGAATTTTTTTTTTATTTCCTCAAATGAAATTTGAGCTCTCTTATAGACTATGAGGCTCAATAACAAACAAAACTTAAATAATTAAAAGATAAGCCTCGTAAGGCTTTTTTAAAAGCAGATGCCTTCCCATGTGAGGTGTGGGTCTCTTGTCGGTGTCGGCAAGTTTGTTTTATTTGAGAGATGCTCCTCGTTGTGGAAGCTGGGTCCCTTGTCTGGTGGTGTGTCCCATATAATTGTGGAGTCGTTCATCCAGCCTTTTGTGGGTCCCATTAACATTGTCGGCAGGTTGTGATTGGTTTATTCACTTGTGCTGGCAATATTGTCTTTTTCTGAGGGGTCTAAATCCAATTTTTCCTCAGAATCGGTTTCGCTCTCATTAGAGCATAGCTTTTCTAGTTTTCTAGAAATATAGGCGTCACTTTTGCCTTTCTCTTTGAGAGAGGTAATAACCTTTTCAATAATATTTTCTTCTTTTTTAGAAGATGATGGTTCTTCTAAATTGAGAGTTTTAAATAATTCAATTGGTTTAAAATTATTAAACTCTTCGATGGGAGTTTTATCCCACCATCTAGCCTGGGCAGTTCTTGCTAAGCACCACAGGTCTTCATGAGTATAAAGTTCATAACCCCATTTCCAGATCCAAGGGATTTTATATGAAGCCAGAAATAAAAGTAGATTATGATCTTCATTTAGTATAGAATTAAAATTTAATTTTTCAAATTTGTCTAAAGCTGTTTCCACCATTTTAGGTAAAATTTGAGCTGGTGGTCCGAAAAATGAGAACCAATTTCGAAACCAAATAGGGAAATCATTCTGAGAATAATAATCCCCAGATTTAAACTGAAGGTACCATGTATGAGAACCTCTTGAGTTTTGATAAAAGAAAGTATTTTCCCAAGCTTGTATATAGTCGAAAAAGTTATAAGACGTGGGATGTATTCTTTTATTTTGAAATCGTTCTCTAGTGTAGAGATCTATGTTCCAATCATTTTTTGTTAAAACTCTTTTAATCTTTAGAGTAGAATAAGCAATTTCTTTTGAATTTCGCATGTTATGATTAATTTCTATAGATCCTGTTTCTTTTAGGATCTGTTCAAAATAGCCCCTGTTTTTTGGAACAGTGTGAGGTGGTAAGTTATCTTTGAGATAAGTTTGTGATACCTGTTCAGGTGTCTTTCCCAAATCATCATTTTCGATGGGGATGATTATTTTACTTCTGATTTGCTGCCAGTTTTGTGGTGGTGGCTGAGTGGTTTTGTTCTGGGCTCCTTTCTGAGCTGCTTGAAGGTAGTTGGCCTTCTTCATTTTTTTGTAGGAATTCCCTCGTGAGGAAATCTGGGAGCGAGTTCTCTTCCCCCCTGATATATTCAATGTCAAAATCGAATATGGATAATATAGCTTGCCACCTAGCAAATATTTGTTTAGATGCTAGATTTTTAACGTCCTTTTGGAGAACTTCTTTAGCGCTTTTGCAATCAACTCTTAATAAGAATTTTTGGTTTAGAAGATCGTCTTGGAATTTTGAAATACACAAGACAATTGCTAGGATTTCTTTTTTAATTGTGGAATATTTCGTTTGAGAAGGTTTCCAGATGCCTGATGTATATCGAACAAGCATCTCTTTTATAGGCATTTTTTGCTTAAGGATGCCTCCATAGCCTAATTCCGAAGCATCGGTTTCTACTACTTTAGGAGCTTCGGGATCAGATAAGGCTAGGCATGGGAGCTCTTTAGCTCGAAGCTTTAGTTTTTGGACAGCTTGCGTGCAAGCTGGACTCCATTCTGGAGGATTCTTTTTGAGACGTTCAAAAAGTGGTTTGGCGTCTATTGCAAGATTTTGATAAAAATCTGAGATATAATTGAGACTTCCAAGAAATCTCTGTAGCTGTTTCTTATCTCTAATTTCATTAGGGAATTTGTCGGCAAAGATTATTGACCGATCAATTGGGCTTATGAGCCCATGCTCAATGTTATGGCCCAAGAATCTAACTTGGGTTTGGAACAGCTTCATCTTTTTTGATGAGACTACAAGCCCATTTGTTTTAATGGTGTTGAAAAATATATTTAAATGTTTTCAATGTTGGTCTACTGAATTTGAGTAGACTAAGACATCATCTATATAGACAATGGTAAATCCTAGATAAGGATTAAAAATATCGTTCATTATTTTTTGATATTCGCTTGGGGCGTTTTTAAGCCCAAAAGGCATGACATTCCATTCGTATAGCCCAAATGGAACAGTGAAGGCTGTTTTGTGGCGATCACTTTCAGCAATCTGAATTTGCCAATACCCACTTTTCATATCGAATTTTGAAAAGATTATGGCTTTATTTAAACGACTTAATAAGTCTTTTTTATTGGGTAATGGGTATCTAATCCATCTAAGCACCTTATTTAAGGGCTTGTAATTGATAACTAGTCGAGAAACTCCTCGTTCTAGTTCAGCACTATTTTCAACATAAAATGCTGGACAGGACCATGGTGAGGTACTGGGCCTAATGAGGCCTTTTTTAAGCAAGTCTTCTATTTCTTGCTTACATATTTTTAAATGGCGCTCATTCATTTGAATGGGCCGGTCTTTGGTGTTGATTTGGGCCTCTTGAAATTCAGGCTCGTATGATAAAGATACCATATGTTTCTTTCGACTCCAAAATGCACTAGGTATTTCAGAACAAATTTCTTGTTCAAAGATAGAATTTATTTATAAATAAAAAAATATTTAAAATGCCCAAAAGTCTTTTAATAAGTAAATTTTTTAAAATTTATTAGTATTTTGAATACTCTAATATTTTCATAAATTTTATAAAAGTAGTAATTGAATGCACATAAATTTATATAAATTTTATAAACTTTTAAAAAATCTTAAATTTTTTTAATTAAATATAACTAATTTTTTATAAATTCTTAAAAAGTCTCAAAAGAATATACTTAAATTTTTATAAATATTTAAAATTTATAAACGTTAATAAAAATTTAATTGAATACACTCACATTAGACTTGTTAAATTGAGCTCTAACCAATTAAGTTATATTTAATATTATTATGTATTATATTTGTTATTAAAAATTTAATGTGATTTGAGATAATTAAAAAAAAAAAAGAATAGAATACATATGTATGCTTGAAAATCATAGATTTAGAGTCTTATAATAACATGTTAGTTTATACACAATTAATTTTGTCTCAAAATAGCATGTTAGCTTATATATAGTGTAATTTATGTACACTTTATAAATTATGTATAGTCTGTACATATATAATATACAACTAACATATTATTTTAAGACCAATTCATTTATGTGTATATTGTACGTGCTATTTAGAATTCAAACTCAAAAATTATAAAATTAACCTTTAACAAAAAAAAATTCAAAATTTATGCTTATTTATTAGCCATTAGAGGTGTAAATTAAGATGTAATGTTAATAAAATTAATTAAAAATCCATTAAATTTTATAATCTATTTTATTTTATCTCACTTAATTTTCATGAGATAAGATGATAATGAGACAAGTAAAAACACAAAAATAACAACAACAACAAATATGACATTTAATGATTTATAATATGAAAATTTATTAAAAAAAATAATATAACATTATTTTAAATCTATGCACATTAGGATAATTATTTAAATAAGATGAAATCATAGAGATGAAACAATATTATATGGGAAGCTCATTAAAAACACATTCATGAAATGAAATAATATAACCTACTCTACATCTATTTTAGCAATTAGTTAGAGATAGTTTTGATTTGATTGTACATGTAATATGTTACAATCCCATTCACATTTTGGAACATAAAAATGTAAATATTTGTGGAGGAGCATTTAAGACTTCTGATTCTCCAGTCTAGAAAGGTAGTGTTCTTAAATCTGGTGCTTGTCTGAAAATTGGTGAACTTTGGGAGAGATCCTTGGATCCCTTGGACAATGGATTTCAAATTACCTTCTCCAAAATTGCCCTCGAGTCATTTACCTACAAAAGTCGTTCATCTCTTGAATTCTAATGGTATGGATTGGGATCTCAATTTAATTAATCTTTTTTGGGGATCATCGCTGTGTTCTTACTTTGGAAGAATTTCTCCTCCCACTGTTGGGAAATCAGAGTCGTGGTTCTGGATTGCTCACTCTAAAGTCTAAAGGTGAATTTACTACTAAATCTGCCTATAGAGAATTAATTAAACAAAGATTACCTCCTACCTGCTCCTGCTTTTTGGAAGAACTTTTGGGCTTGTTTGATAAGATTTTAATTTTTAGTTTTTGATTATTTTCATCTGGTATAATTTAGTAATAATTTTTTATTTTAATTTTTATATTTTTAAGGAATCACTGCCAATAAGGTTATTGGGTGATTCATAAATCTTTAAAAATAATATTTTTCAATCTGATTTATGATTTATAATTTTTTCATTTTGACCAAACATTTTTTAGAGAATAAATCAAATTTTCTAATTTTTGTATGATTAAGTATTAGAAGAAAATGATTAAAAACTTAAAATTTATAAAAAATAATCAAAAAATTTCTTTATTTTTAAAGTTTTTTTTTTTTCGAAAAAAAATCAAAAATTTAAAACCATTACCAAATAACTTTGAGGTGATTTTTTATTTCTTTTCCTTAAAAATCACTAAATAGAAATTGTTATCAAACATATTTTTGATTATTTTTATAAAAGAATCAAAAATTATAAAATTAATTATTTAATCATAAATTATAAATCTAAATCGTTATTAAATATACCCGGAATTTAAAAATACATGAAAAAATAAAGTTGTTCTGTTGGAGAGTTTTTTTTTTTTTCCTGATTGTCTGCCTAGAAGAGTTAATTTTAATCTTGGGATTCATTTACCAAATATCTCTTGTCCTTTTTGTCATGTGGATTCAGAGTCCACAAAGCATTTTTCTAAGTTTAGACGTGTGTTACAATCAAATGTACGCAATCGCTTGAAGCATAGCAATGAAGATTTTTACTCTCCACCACCTACTACTTTCTGGAGGAAATCTCCGGGAGGCTCGGTTAAAATAAATTTTGAAACTTTTGTTCCAAACTCATTCTTTACTGCTGCTGTTGTTACGAGAGATTCTGCAGGTCAAGTTGTTGGTTGCTAGAGTAAATTTCATTCAGAGCACAAATCCTACTAGATAAATTCAACATGATCTCTGCTTCTTGGACCCCAACACAATTAAACACTTCTGCCCATTGCTTAGCAAAATGGGCATCACATAGCTTTGTTGAGTGTTTTATTCTCACTTCTATTTTACCTTAGCACTTTTCAGCTATTATTTGTAATGAACTTCAATTATTATTAATAATATTTAGTTTTTCCAAAGCAAGCAAAAAAAAGTTTCGACATTAGTATTGCCATTATTTTCTCTTACTCCATGTAGGTGCCTAGAGTCTCGGTGTCAAATAAGTCTTATTTAATATTAATCCAAAGAATACATAAACTGAAGAAGCAAGCTCACAAACTAATTTAACAAAATATATTTTTTAATGATAACATTTATAATTTACAATAATATTATTATAAAATATCGTAATTAATTTTTTTTTTCATATTTTAAAAAAATATGATAAAAATATAATATTTATGCTAACATTCTTGTTTAAAAAGAAAATTATAAATATATTTTTAAAGTTTTTTGTTTTATTTTTTAGAAATATAAATAAAAACTCATGAACTACTCAGCCATATCTCTCTAAGGTGAGTTTAATGTATGCTGAACGTATGTGATTTGTAAATGAGACATGCAACGAATGGCCAGAAATCTATTGTATATTCATGATTTAAAGAAGAGGAACGGATGTGTGTGACACTGAATCTTAAAAGGCAATCATTAGTTATATTGAATTTTAAACTGCAAATAGAATAACAAATAAGCATCTGCAGCTCTGCTTGCGAGATGATAAAGTAAACACTAACAACAAAATCACAAAATTCAGGCTTCACCACTGGCCATCAAGTTACAGTAACAATAGGTTCTACAAAAGCAGCCTTCAGTTAAAACCCATCAACTAATAAACATGAGTACGCTTCCCAAATTGCAATGTCTCTGGTAAACCTCAGAGGATCAATGGAAAGGAATGCCACCGCCAGAATACTCAACCTCCTGAAAAATTCCAAAACCAAAAGTTATAAGGGACCCTGTACTGTAGAGAACTTATTTTTTTTGGCTGTAATACACATCAGTCATCCATAGTACAATAACTATGCTGGAGTTAAGAGAGCAAGGACAATGCCACAATGCCACAAGTATAATAGTTAAAAGTTAAAACCATGGGGAATGAGGACCAATCTGACATAAGAACAGCTTATGAATAATCTTTCTTCTCTCCAAGCAGAAACAAGACCAAGGGCACTGCAATAATCTTATTGAGTAGGCAAATGTACTATTTCTAGAATGCATACTACTCGGACAAATTTAACTATAACTTGCTACACAATACTGCCATTGCTGTTAGAGACATCAAATGGGTTGTCCCATCCCATCTCATATCCTATTTGATGTCCATGAATTAAAGTTATCCCATCCCATATAAATCTTATCCCATCCCATTTAAAGTTGTCCCTAATGGGCTCATGATTATTATAGATAATTATATTTTATTTTTTTCATTATTTTTGTAATTTTATTTATCCCAATTAGGCCCATTTGGGATAAATGGGATATCCCATAATGTACCATCCCAGCCCACCAAAAAATAAATTAGACAAGATGGAATGGGCATACAACATTCATGGATTGTACCATGGACTAATGGGACATCTCATCCCATTTGACACCTCTAATTGTTGGGATACTCATCATAAAGAAAAAAAAAAAACCTATGCAATCTAGATATGGAAAACAATTGTAATTGGTATTTGTACCTGAGCAGGGGGTAATGAGGAAACCCAATCTGATGCATGTGTGGGAAGCAATCCTAAAGTGTTAAGCTGCCATGAAAGAACATTTAAGAATGAGTCGGAAAATAAGTCCCTCTTGGTGCAACAATGGAGAAAAAGAAAACTTGAGACTCGATTATATTTGCAAAGAGTTGTGGATTAACAGTATTGCATCCATATGAAATTAAAGGAGGAGAAGAAAATTCACCTTCCAAACACCTAGAGCTAGACCTCCCAAATTAAGGGCAATGAAGAGCAACTTAGGAGCAAGGAGTTCAACCTTATTATCTTTGTAAGGCTCAAAAACTGCAGAATCAAATAAAGCAAGCAAGAATTAGCAAAGAAAGCAAATAGATATGAACTAAATGGAATTTGCAATAATATTATATCACTGTTAACCAAAGAGAAACCATCCAAGTAATAGGTTGGGCTAGAAAAGATTGTATATCTTAAGTAGCTTTGTGAACTGCATGATTATGTACAAAGCGTAGTATAGACACATTCAACAAGTAACATACTAATAACCATGAAAGAACAAAGATATGAACTTCTCTATATATAGACAAATAAGCAAGCAAAATCATTTTATTAAGATTGATAACAAGCTCAAATCTTAATCCTAACAATAACAGAGCAAGTGAACTAAACATAAAGTCAAAATTACAGGTGACATTTCCTGAAATTTTCACCGCATTTATTCACTTATCCCAACTACAGATATGGAGTTACTTGATTTTCGAAGTGACAGAGAAAAGCCCAAACATCAAGACTACACATTTACCTTCAAATGTCATATTAAAATAGAAATTAAAAAGAATCCTTGCATAACATACAAAAATTGCAAAACTGCTCGATTAACTCATTCTTTACCCTTCCAGCCATATTGATATTAAAGGAAATTTTAAAAAAGAGATGCCTTAACATGAAGAGATGAAAAAACATAGAACTGTAAATGAGAAATTAGCATAAGATTACCCTTTCCAACACCCTGCAAGGCACTTATTGGTTGCCAAAGAGCAGAAAAAGTAATTCCAATACTGAACAAATGAACTGTGCTCCCAGCCATCCACATCATGAAGCCCATCATAAGCAAATTCTTGAAAGGGGCCTGTGCCACCTCCCACGCTTTCTGTTGAAGAAAAAGGGACCGTTACAGCTTTTATCCAGACTAAGTAACCTAACTAAAATACTACAGTTCCAATCAATATGTTAAACTCTCGTTTACTGAATCAAATGCAATCGTGTCAGAAACCGACACAAGAGATTACACTGCCTAATCGGAAATTTTCAAATTGAATTGAAAGCTGAGTTTGCGATGCAATGAAAATTTTCAATTTAAAAGAAAAAGATATTGAGGTAAACGAGTGATTTCGATTTGAAGCTTCAAAATAAAAATAAAAAAAGGTTAAGATTTAGGATCAAAAATTACGATTAGGTTGCCTCCCAAATAAACAACAAATTAAAAGGTGGAGATTCTAAAACGAATCACAAAAACAAGAAAAGACGGAAACCCTAAATTCACAAGTAAAAAGACACAAAACGGGTAAATCTAGAAGTGGGAAAAAAAGAATTACCAACCTGGGATTTCCAATTAGATTCAGCATCTTTCTTCTGTTTACTGACCGCAGAATCATCCTAATTAAACAAGACTCAATCGCCAAAAACAAAATCAGACACAAACAATAAACCACCAACACAGATAACTGAAAAAAGAGAAAGAAGAGAAAAACCTGATCGAGAGAGGCACGAGAGAAGCCAGGAGGATCAGGGATGTCACGAGACGAAGAAGAGGTGGAGTGGTCAGTAAAGTCAACGGCCCATCTCCGACCTCCACCCATCACTCCCTTCCCTTTCTCCATCGTCTCTGTCTTTTTCTTCTATAGGTATCAACTCTCAACAAGACTCCCTCCGTCTAACGCAGAGCCTGCCAATACCAAATGGGTTAATAGTAATAGATGGAATATGCCCTTGTCAATTCAAGCGGGTGTAAGATATACTCTTTCAAGAGTGGAAGGTTTGGGCAAACACCTTAAATAAGCCTTTTTATATGGCTAATTGCAGAATTAGACCTATAGAGGAATTCTTGCAAAAATGAACCCTTTACATAAGCAACAAAAGTATAAAAGGTCTAACATAAGAAATAAAATTCTGTAAAAGCTTACAAAACTTATAACCATAAATGTCAGAAATAATAGAAAATCAAGGAGTAATACAAGAAATAATGGAAGTAGAAACATAAGACATCTCCGGATGTTTTTCACAAGAAATGATATTCAGTAAAAAGAAATTTGAAGAAATTCAAAAATCAAAATTAAACTTAAAAGAAAAAGATGGATTCAGAGAAGAACCATTCTCAAAAATAAGAAAATTATTTCCAAGAAAGGACATAGTATATTACGGCATAAGCAATAAAGAAATGAGTATAACTATAGCAGATGCAAAAGGAAGGTTTAACATACCATTAATTAATAAAGAAACTATTATGGAAAAATTATCAAAAATCCCTGAAAAAGATAGAGAAAAAATTGGATACATCCATTTAGGAGGAATACAAATCTTAATAAAAGCACACTTCAGAGAAGGAATAGATACACCAATAAAATTAGCATTATTAGATAATAGAATAATAAACAGAAAAGATGCTTTGCTAGGAATGATCAATGGAAACCTAGGATATCAAAAATTAAAATTTACAGCATATCCAAGATTTGCTGTTAGTATTCATGATAAAAATTTAAACCAAGTATTAAGTCTAGCTTATGACTTTGAACGAGGAAATTTAATGAAAGATGGAAACCATCCATTTTCAGTCCACTACCTAGTAGGATACTCATTAACAAACTGCCATAACAGTTCAATATATGGACAAAATGAATTCATAGAAATAGATAAAACTTTTAAAGATATAGGACAAGTAATAAAAAATCCAGAAAAATTATTAGAATATAAAATACCTGATGAATGGAATTTAGATATTAAGGAAAAACCTTTAATACCATCAAGAAGAAGTAATGTACAAACAATAACATTTGTAGACACCCAGGCAGAAGCCAGTAAAAGAAACAGAGAAATAAAAGAATTAAAAGAAGAAATTGAAGAAGTAAAAGACTTAGTCTATACAATGAAGTAATAATGATAAAAGAAAAACTATTAGAAATACGATTAGAAGGAAATAATAGTTTAACAAGTATAAATAATAATCAAATATCCATAATGAAAGCTTTAATTCTTATAGCAGAAAAAATAGATATTACAGATAAAGACATACAAGAATTAAAAAGAATGCAATTAGAAATAAAAAATGATGTTAATAACATACCAAGAGGAAATGGATTAAAATTCGATCCATTAAAAGGATTAAAATATGAACCCCCTAGAAGATCTGATGCTTTAATACCTAAAAATGAAAAAAGAAAAGCAGAAGAATCTAGACAAATAATAACAACCTAATGGATTACAGAAAAAACTTAGAAGAACAATTTATGAATCCTGAAAGTAAGGATATAGGAAAATTAATTAGTCTGTTAACTTTAACAGATAAAGAATTAGAAAAATATTATGAAGAAAAATCTTACATAAATAAAGAAGAATATGATATGACAGTAATAAGTGAAGATGAACCTGAACAAGAAAATATAACTCAAAGAATTAACATGGAACCGGTAATAATACCTAGAACAGAACAAGAAAAATCAACTCCAGAAGAAGGAGAAACATCTGATCCACATAGAGAACATAGATATAGGCCAGAAGAGCCTAACCCACCATATAGAAGAAGACAACCACCTAAGATGGAAGAAGGATTACATTGGGGTACTAGAGGAAGTATTCCATTAGAATTCAAACCACATGAAAATTATAAAACAGACATTCTAGACTTAGACTGTATAAGAGATAGGAAAAAAGCTTTAGATGAATGGGCTAGTGGAATGAGTGTAATAATACAAACATCACCAACAACAAACACAAACCCTTCAGTTTGTAAAGTATTAGTAGCACATAAAATGACAGGAAACGTAAAAATATGGTTCTCAAACCTAACTGATCAACAACATTTATTAATGCAAGGAAATGCTACAACAGGAAGAGATTACTTAGATACAGTAATAAATGAAATATATAAGGAATTTATAGGAGAAGATAAAGGAAGAAATATAACAGAATCTAGTGAACATGAAATAGAAGAAGCCAAATGGCATTTAACAAACATGAAAATATGTGACATGTGTTACATAGATGCTTTCATATGTGAATATGAAATGTATTATCATAAACTACCACCATCTATCCAAGAAGTTTATAAGGAAATGTTTTACAAAAAATTACCTGGAACATTATATAAAACCATGACAGAAGAATGGAATAATAGAAATCCACAAATCATACCTAATACCTTAGGAGGAAGAATAAAAGGATTAAAAAATTGGATAATAATAAAATGTCAAGAAAGAAAAGAATTTAAACAAATAAAAGGAAATGACAGAATCTGTTGCGTTGCAAGAGATTTCAAAACACCAGGAAAATATGGTTGTAATATAAAACCATATAATAGGTATAATAAATATAAAAAATATAAGAAATATAAAAGATTCAAGAAATATAAATTTAGAAAACAAAACTTCCAAAAATATAAAAGAAGATACAAAAGAGAACCTTATAGGAAAAGATTTTTTAGAAGGAAAAGATATTATACACCTGAAAAGAAAAATTATTGTCCATCAGGAAAAAAGAAATGCAGATGTTGGATCTGTAACGAGGAAGGCCATTATGCTAATGAATGCCCAACTAGGCTACAACATAAAAAAGAATTTAAAAAAGAATTTTCACAAAAAGCAAAAATATTAGAAGAAGCTTTTAGAATGGAACTAGAACCAATAGAGGAATCTGATATAGATGATACGTGTAGTATCTATCTATTAGAAGAAACAGAAGAAGAAATAACAGACTCAGAATCGTCTGACTACAATTCTGATTCTGAATATAATTCAGAATAATGAATGAAATATTAAGTATAACAAACCCAAACAGTACCTATATAAAAATAGGATTAAAATTCAAAGGATATAAAAATTATCATTTACATGCATATATTGACACAGGTGCAAGTATGTGTGTAGCTAGCAAATATGTATTTTCAGAGGAACTTTGGAAACAATCCCCAAAAGATTTAATAGTAAGAATTGCAAATAATACTACAATAGATTTGAATAAAGTATTAAAAGATACAGATGTATCAATAGGAGGAGAAATCTTTCATATACCTACAATTTACCAACAAGAAACAGGAGTTGATATTCTATTAGGAAATAACTTTCTGAACCTATATCAACCATTTACACAATACTTAGATAGAATAAGTATCACTACCTTAGATGGAGAAACAATTTATGTATCAAAAATTAGAAAAGCATTAACAGTTTCATCACCGACTTTTATGTCTCAACATAAAAAGCGAAAACGTGGTGAGGATATAGAAAAACAAAAACCATATTTAGAAAATATTTCTTTAGACATAGAGGTTGACCAAAACCCCTTTCTAAATGAAATTCAAGAAGATAAAGCTTTAACAGGAATAAGAAAATTATTAAAAACAGTATGCTCAGAAAACCCTTTAGATCCAAATATCAATAGATCTAATGAAATAGCAAAAATAGAATTAAAAGACCCCTTAAAGGTCATAAGAGTAAAACCAATGATTTATACCCCAGAAGACAGAAAAGAATTTGAAAAACAAATTCAAGAACTTTTGGAATTAAAAGTAATTATACCCAGTAATTCACCACATTCCAGTCCAGCGTTCTTAGTAGAAAAAGAAGCTGAGAAAAGAAGGGGAAAAAAGAGAATGGTAATAAATTTTAAAGCTTTAAATAAAGAAACAATTGATGATGGTTATTTCATACCAAAGAAAGAAGAATTATTATCTCTCATAAAAGGAAAGAAATACTTTTCAAGTTTTGATTGCAAAAGTGGATTTTGGCAAATAAGACTTGATAATGAATCACAAAAATTAACGGCATTTAGTTGCCCTCAAGGACAGTTCCAATGGACGGTTATTCCATTTGGACTTAAACAAGCACCAGGTATTTTCCAAAGACACATGGATAATATCTTTAAAAAATATCACAGTTTTTGCTGTGTTTACATAGATGATATTTTAATATTCAGTAACGAATTACCAAAACATTACTTGGATATTATTAATGTTCTACAAGAATGTAGAAAAACAGGATTAGTATTATCAGAAAAGAAAGCAGTAATTGCTCAACAGAAAATAAAATATTTAGGGTTAGAAATAGAAGATGGAAAACATCATCTACAACCCCATATATTAAATCATATACAAAACTTTCCCAGTACAATTAAAGATAAAAATCAATTACAAAGATTTTTAGGATATTTAACATATGCGGAAGCATATATAAAGAAACTAGCAGAAATGAGAAAACCATTACAGGCAAAACTTAAAAAAGACTATGTCTGGCAATGGACTGAAGAAAACACTAAATACATGGATAAAGTAAAAGCACAGGTAAAAGATTTACCAACTCTATATCATCCAGGACCAGATGATAAAATGATAATAGAAACAGATGCTTCACATGAATATTGGGGAGCAATATTAAAAGCAAAAGTTGACGACAAAGATGAATATCTTTGCAGATTTACTTCAGGATCTTTTCAAGGCCCTGAACTAAATTATCACAGTAATGAAAAGGAATATTTGGCTGTCAAAAAGGCCATTAAAAAATTTGCAATATATGTAATAAGTTCAAAATTTATTGTTACAACTGACAGTAAAAATTTTGGACATTTTTTAAGAACTAACATTTCAGGTGATTACAAACAAGGAAGATTAATAAGATGGCAGCAATGGTTTAACTACTACAAATTTGACGTAGAGCATTTGCCAGGAAAGAAAAATTGTTTAGCTGATGCTTTAACTAGAGAATTAGCACCATTAACCATGTATTTACAAAACAGGAATTTATAACACAAGAACCTACAAAAGAGGAATGGATTCTCTCGACATGGAGATTCTGATCAAGGAAAAGAAAATTTCAATACATGAGACACAAATCAAATGCCTCAGAGAACAACTAGAGGTATTAAAACTCAAAAAGAAACTACAAAACAGAGAAACCATAACAAATCCAGAACTCCACATGGAGAAGACTGAAGAAGAAGAGGAAGTTGGAACAAAGATGCAGATTGAAGAAACTGCAAGTAACAACCCAGAACCAATAAAAAATACAGAAAAGAAAAAACAAAAAATGAATTGGGCTGATGAAGCTGAAAAGGAAGAATCAAAAAAGATTTATGTAGTTTACAATGGACCTAATCCAGGAATCTATACCAGTTGGCCAGAAGCAAGTAAAGCAGTAAGTGGAATCAGTGGAGTCATCCACAGATCCTTCACAAATAGGATTGAAGCAGAAGGAAGCTATAAAAATTTCAGAGTCCCTAAACTCATCACACCAGCAGAAATAGTAAGGAAAAACTATTCCCAAATGGTTCAACAACCAGCAACGGGAACCAGTAAAATGAGGAACCTTGGAACCATCCACAGACCAATAATTTTCAAAGAACCAATTAATAATTCTTTCGAAGAAGAAAAAGAAAGGTACAGAAATTTGACCAAACAGGAATGGCTAGGATTATATAACCTTGCTAGAAAAACAACTCAGGAACACATTGAAGATATGAAGTTTTACACCACCGAAAAGGACTTCCCCTCAGGTAGTAAATTTAATATTTTAAAAGGAGCTGATCCAATATTTACTTATAAAACATTTTATGCAGGATTAATTGAAAACATTTATCCAGGAAATGAATTAAGAGAATTAATTTATTTTCCTGATAATTTCAAAAAAGCTATTAGAAATTTTAAAAGAAAAACCAGGGCTGCAGAAAAGCCTATTTATATAAGATGTTTCAGTTCTTTAATGGATTGGAACCAAGAAGAACCAGTAAGTCCATATCATTTTATTAAGCTTGGAGTCTCAGGCAGTAAAAGAGAAGTAACTAGCCCAAAGGGCTTACCAGAAAAAGAATTCAATACTGGTGAATTGGACCTCGAAAGAGGACAAATGTTAAGCCAGATTTATTATGAAATTAGAAGAATTACCAATTCTTCAGAAATAAAAGTAAATTATTATACAAGTAAAACCATAATTACTTCTCAAAGTAATTCGGTTATCAGTAATGAAGACAGTGAAAAAGTAATCTCTTACGAGACAAACTTCAACAGTGGCAACCTTGAAGTAAATGAAGAAACAAAATTGGCATTTTGCTATCATGCTACACAGCAATCAACCGATCACAAGTGCAATTATTGCATCCGAGGAAAAATTCCACTACAAACAAGCTCGTCCAGCAGCTCAATGTCGGCAGAGCCCACTCAACCAGACATGTAGGACCCTCCTCAACAGCTGAAGGCAATAATCCAAGACAACAATAATGTAAGGCGTCTTAACGCCAAATAAAAAAAGTAGGAATAGTGTATTCCCTCCATTGTAAATAGGGAACCCTTATTCTATAAAAGGGAACTCTTTAGCTCTAGGAAAGGCACGAGTACTAAGGAGAGAGTACACAAACAATTTACACAACCATTTTCAAGCCTCAGGCAATGTATTTAGAAATCAGTAAGAACTAAGAACTTCTTCAAGGTTACTAGTTTTCTAGTTTGTAAATTACCTGTTAAATAAATAAAAAGTCCATTTCAATTCCAAATTATCTTTCCCATTTTCATTAAAATTAAGTACGGATCTCAGAGGATTGGCAGAGTCAGGAGGACTGAGAGCTTTGATCCAGGAGTGAGGCTTAATTTTTTGAAACAAGAAGATAACAAGGAAGCGGAAGAACGCGGTGGACCCATATTTACAAAACAGGTATAATTTACAGATAGAGACTAGTATTCCTTGAAGTTTCATTAATATTGTTTAAACTCTTTTAAACTGCATGATATAATGAATAATGAACAAAACAGCATGAAAAGGAAATCAGAAACTATTCTCTATAGAAATAAAAGTAAAAAATATTCTGAAAATCAAGAAAAACTAAAAGACGTAATATATTTAAAACAATCCCTCAATTGTTTTAAAACATCTATAAAAGAAAACTTTGAAAAAAGTACAGGAAGATCAAAAATAATGAAAAATCTACAAGGATTAATTGATTATTTCACTAAACAGGAACAAAGAAATAATTTAATAAAAAGACAGGATAAAGAACACTTAGATCTAGAAGCAAGCTTTGAGCTTGTACAAATGGATATAGAAGAAAATAAGGAAATTATAGAACTAAGTCGTTGGATAGAACAAGAATTAGGAGAAATCAACTCTGAAACTCAACCAGAAAATAATGATTAACATAGAACACTTTGAAAGAAGATACTTAGAATTATTAGATGAATACACGGATAATGAAGATTATGAAACATGTTTAGAAAATTTTACAAGATTTGATATGTTATTAAGCGATTATACTGATTTTATCGCTAGCATATTGCATCTAATAAACCATCCAGTAGGAAGAATACTGAAGGATTATTTTAAACATTACTTTGTACAAGTAAATAAAGAGGAATTTGACAATTTAATCTTCGGATTTTATCTATTCCGAGAACAAATAGGAAGATAATTAAGTAACTGAAACTTATTGAATTCAGCCGCCAGTTTGGTATCAGAGCCAATTATTAAAGAAATAAAACAATTAATAGAAACTTAAAATGCTTACAGAAATACAAATTAATAATTTAAAAGAATTAATTAATTTAATTAATAATACAGAAAATAAAAAAGAATTTAATAAAGATTTTATTGGAATATTTTTAGCATGTTTAGAAATAAAAATGAATAAAATAATCTTATCAAATAATCAAATAAAAATATTAAAAGAAAAATTAAAATTTTTAGAAAAAATAAAAACAAAAGAAAATTTTATAAAAGAATATGAAGATTTTATGAATTTTATTCTAACAAAACTAATAGAAATAAAAGAATAAGCTAAGGAGCCTATTTTTGATAAAAAATCAATTATGGGTACAAAGGTGCAAGTTGACCCTTTAAAGAGCACATTTAAGACAAATACCCGGAAGGTTTTGAGTGCAAATATGGGAATTTTTTACAAATATTTATGAGTTTTCATTTTTTATTATAAACAATCTTAATATTTATAAATACTCCTAATATTTTATGTATTATCACTATTGTTCTTAATTTATAATGGTATTAAAACTTATCATTAGTTTCTCAATTTTTCATGAAATTTTTTTCACAAATACCTCTAAATTTTCATCTTTTTTTCATAAATATCCTCAACGTTATTCTTAATTTTTATGTACTCTTGACACAAATTTCAAAATTTATAATTAAATAATTAATATTTATCTTACAAAGTTAAAATTTACGATAACTATTAACTTTGCTTCTTTCGGAATAAATTGTTTGACTTAGTACAATTATTTACCAAAAGTATTGAAATTTTAAATATTTTAATATTAAAAATCATTTTATCTTCTCTTTTATTGAACAAATTAAAAAATCCATCACATCAAGTTAAATATGTTTTATGTTTCTAAAGTTTAGGATCGGTTACAAAAATATTTCATCATTTAAATTATTACAAAAATGTCCCCAATATTAGGTTTCATTAACTTTTTCTCTATGGCAACCTTTTGATACATTAGGGCGGTTGCTTTGCCGTCTACCCTAGTAACAAAGAAGGAATTTATTTTATATTGTTTTGGTCATTTTTATTAATAGACTTAATTTTTTAATATCACATTCAACCCTTAATTTTTTAACAAAAATAACCAAAATGATATAAGTATTAAAGGAAAAATGTTGAGAAATTTTGTAACAAATTAAATGTTGATGACATTTTTGCTATGACCCATAACATTAGGGACATAAAACATATAAAAGTCTTATATTTTATGTATTTTTTACTTAGTTTAGATTTTTATTTTTTAATCATAATAAACATGGTAAATAAGTAAATATTTTTTTTTATTTTTGATATTACTTTTAAAGAGTGTTTTAAAAATTTATCAAAAATTAAAATGTACATGAGAGATAATGAATGAAAAATTTTAAATCATTACTGTTGGGAGCCATTTGTAATAATATGTTTAGCCTTAGTATTTTTATAAACTATTAAAAAATTACTTACCCCTAAAAATTATCTTTATAATCTTAGTATCATTTCCTTAAAAATATGCTAGACAATTAAAGCGTAAACAAAAATAAATAAATTAATAATAATAATAATAATAATAATAATAAAACACTAATCATGAGTCATCAATCACCACCTTTATTGACTTAATAGTTTTATTTTTATATTTCAACTTGGTCAAAAGGATGCACAGGTCAAAAGGATGCTCAAGTTTGTTATTTTTGACAAAAATGTATTTTAGAACTCTACCTATTTGAAAAGATAACACAAGTTTGATACATTTACAAAAAGAGTCGCATAAATTTATTTTATAAAGGTAATGAACTTCTATTGTTTTTATTCTTTTTTCTTTAATCTTACATTCATACTTTGGAATAATACCACTTATGTTCCTGAGTTTTGACACATCTTTAATAATGTTCTTAATTTTTTTAAAAATGTATTTATTCTTTATGTTTATACTTAATATCAACATTACCCTTGATAACTAACGGTGTTAAGTTTTTCACTAAAAAATTTCTTTGAATTTTTCTAGAATAGTTTCTAATAAGATTTTTAACTCTTTTGAGAATTTTTCTTATATTTTTGTATTTTAAAAAAAATTAATATTTTAATTATTCCTGTGATAATATTCTGTTATTAATTTTTGTTTCTATGGATGTTAAGAGCATTGAGTGAATTTTTTCTTAAAATCTTTATTAGTTTAAGTATTGCGTACCGAACTAAAATAATTCCTTTAAATTAAAATTTTGTAATGATATAAACATTCTCTTGTCCTTAATAAGACTTTTATTTATGATATAACTACGTTAATTTTTATTCCAATTAAAGAGTACTTTATAAATTATTATTTGTGATATTTTTTGGGTTAATCATTTTATTATTTCCTTAATCAAGAGTATCAATTCTATTATTTCTTTTTTTTAATATTTTAAATAATTTACTTTTCTTTTTGCATTAGGTTGAATAAATTTTATTTTAAATATTATTTAAATTCGTTACTGATACCAAAATTTTCATGCGGCATATTAATACCAAAGTATTGTCCTAAATTTCTATTGACATATAGATTTCAGGCAAATTTTTAAGCACAAATAGACTTGTATAATTAACAAACAAAATTTAGAGTTGTAATTGATAATACCTTATTCTTATTGAATATGAGTCCATCTCTGTCTTATGTTATTTTGGGTCTGATCTTTAGCTATATTATTAAAAGCCTCATCTTTTATGTTGAGAAATGACCACACGTCTTCAACAAAAAATAAGATTTATACTTTTATTTAAAATATAAGAGACACACTGGGTTTGGAGAAATGAGGCTTTTATTCGTTAAGAAAGTATTACTCTTAGTTTTCTTGCTAATTTATTCCATATGGGTTTTCTTATACATAGTTTTTTTTTTTTTTCTAAGAAAGTAAAGATACAAAGGAAGATTGAGAGAGATTTGTACTTTGTTTTCAAACTTTTGATGCCTTCTTTTGAAGTCTTCTTAACCTTTTATAGATACAAGAGCACTTATTAAAATGTATGAAAAGTGAATATAAGATTATATTTTCTTTTATTTTCCTCCTTCAAACACCTGTAAAGAAAAAATTACATCTTATCTTTTTCTTTTGTATTGGATAAGAACACGTGTAAAGTTATATTTTATCATTATCCAATGTTTTATTTACAATCACTTGTCGACACATTTATTATAGAATCTAGAGGCATGAATCCATCTTTTTTCTTGATGCAATAAAGACATCTATGTTCCTTAGTCATATTTTTTGCCAGTTGGCAAAATTCTAGTTTTGTTCATGGCATCTATCTCATTGTAATTGAATAGGGCCTCAAAACTAACTACAATTTCAATATGCTAGTTAATTTCCGAATTACTATGAAAAATCTTTATGATTTTATTATTAGAGTAATTCAATTTTATTTGTGAAGAATTATTTATTTTTCTTGTTTCATAATAAATTTAACTTAATATTACTATTCATTTTTTGTTTAACATTTATTCATTAAACCTAGTAAAACTCTAGGTTGTTCGACTGTTATAATTGAAGATGTCATTTCTATTTTAATTAGATAATATCGACTTATTAGCTTTCCTTTATCCCAATTCATATTTGAACTAAAGAATCTTAAGAATATTGGTTGGTCATTTTCCATGACTTGTTTCTTGAAATTCTTGATTATTTTTTTGAATTTTTTTATAAAATATATTAATTTTATTTAATTATTACTTGAATAAATATTTTTAATTAATCTACAATAAAAAAATTGGTAAACAAATTTAAGATATGTACCTTATTGATGTTAAATCTACTGCTCATGACTCTCTTCTTTCCTAGTATATGAACATTTTCTATGATAAAAAAAAAAAAAAAAAACTTCATGAATTTTAATTGTTATTTTCCTGATTTTCTAGCTAAATTATAAAAATTTAACCATTTGTTTGGGGCAATATTTTTTTTTAATTTTTCCTTCTCTTCTTCTAGGACAAGAAAACAAGAAATGTATTATTTGCTTTCCTGAAGATTACTAGTTTTGGTATTTTTCCTAAGGTTGTTATTTTCCTTTTTGCCATTGACTGGTTCACGAGTACTTGAGCATAGTTATCTTCTAAATTCACTACTACATCATTTGTAGCTTCCTTTTGCTTTGATTCTACTGGTAAATATTTTATGTGCTAGACCAAAAAATTCTGTTACTGTCATGCTGACTACTAGCAATGTTGTGTATACTCATGGAGCAAGTCCATTATAGACAACATAATATTTTTGTTTCCTTTTCATCTGCAGTATTAGATCAAAAAATCTTAGAAAAATAACAAAACTAGCACCCCCTAAACTTGTAATAACAAAACTAGCACCCCTGTGTTTAATTAAAATTGAACGACGATAATTTAGACCCGTTTAATATTGAACGTTCAATATTTTACGTTCAAATTGAATATTGAACGTTCAATATTTTACGTTCAAATTGAATATTGAACGTTCAATTCTAATTGAACACAAGGGGGTGTTAGTTTTGTTACTATAAGTTTTAGGGGTGCTATTTTTGATAATTTCCCTAAAATCTTTGAGAAGTTACCATTTTTCTTTTGGTTACTTCTGATATTTTATCCTCTTCTTAAGAGATCTGAATCTCTTTTTCTTTAGAAATTTTATTTTTTCTGTTGACATTTTAATCTCTTTCTTTTCTAAAGAACTGGTCTATTCCTTTTTATCATTTTGATTGTTTTCTTGAGATATAAAACCTAAGGTTATACTGTTATAATTTTCATTTCTTTTTCTTTGATTATGATTTCTATATTAAGATCGTCCTTATTCCTACCAAGGTAAAAAAAAAAAAATTAGTGGAGATAGTTCTCTAGTTACTGCATTTGCTAGATTATGTTTAGTTCATGGTAAATATTATACATCAAACTTATAATAGTTAAATTGTTGTTGTCATCTGATAAGTCTTCCTTGCTTATAATCACTTACTATAATATTTCTTAAAAAATATCCCAAAAATTTATTATCAGTTTTGATAATAAATTTGATGCTACTAACATAAATGAAAAAAAATTATTGCTTTTTTTATTGCTAAATATTATTTTTCATTACTATGATAATTTAATTTATAGTCTTGAAATGATCTTGAAGTAAATTTTCAAAGATATTTATTTTTATCATCTACTCTTGCCTTAATACTGCTCATTAATATTTATGAGAAGTATCTATTTCTATAGTCATTTGATCATCCAATCTAGAGTGGTATAAGGCGAGCAAGTTTTTAACTTGTGATTTTATCTTATCTCTATATTTAGTACATTTTTCAGTCCAATTTTGGAAATATCATTCTTAAGTTTTTTTTGTAATAGTTTTCTTATTTTAGCTAAATTTTTTTTACATGCTTCAGCATATGTTAAGCATATATTGAGTCACTGGCACGAGGAGAAAAAGAAGTAGGAGGTGAAATGTTCACCCTATTAGAAGAGACTTGCTGGAATGACACTTATGATTTATCTTTTGCAGGAACTTTACCTTTACCTTTTACAGAAATAGTCTTATGAAGGAGATCTTCTACAATGGGTCTGATGAAGAGAGGAGCAGTAGTAGACGCAATAGCAATAGAAGTTCTAGACTTAACAAAGAGAGAAATAGAAGCAGAAGCAACAATAGAAGGAGAAGATGCTGCACAACCATCATTAGTGAAACCAAGCCTGCATTTGTCATCGGGTGCCTTCATGCCAATAAGGATCTCATCAAGGTTTTGATTACCCATCAAATAATAATGGTTTTGGAGTGTTCCAACTTCTTCTCAAGATCAGACTACTTTGCACTCAAAGTAATGAGTAGGTCATCCTTTTTCTTAATAGATACCTTAAGAAATTTAGCAGCATTGCCCAAACTTTGAACCTTATCTTGAAGAATTAATAACTTATCATCTTTTTCAGATACGACATGAGCAAGGTATGTCTTTTTACTTGCCAATATCTCAATCTTCTTTCCTAGAAGTGAAACTCTTTCTACTTCCTCCATTAATAGATCTGGAATAACTATCCGTTGATTTGTAACAGTTTGAAGATTCTTTAGAGATTATTTATCATCCTTGACTTGTTTGACTCAACTTCAACAACCATGTCATTAAATCTTTTTTGCATAATCTCACATTTTTTAGAGAGATCATCTCTATCAAGTAAGTGAATGAAATAAAGGTTACAGAGTTACTTTCATCCACTTTCGAACTACGGTTACTATCCAAAATAGTAACCTCTGCCACCATGGCTTTCTTGCAAGATTCTCGTCCCTATAACCGGTACTGAGTAGCAATGTGTCCTAATTTTTCGCACTCGTAACACTTGACCTGTCTAATCTGTCCTCTAAACTAAGGTTTATCTTCTTCATCATTAGAGTCTTCAACTCTGGTCCTAGAATCTCTTTGACTAGAACTTTCCCTTTTGGATTTACCAAGAGCGTTCTTTTTGCTTCTAAAGAATTTCTTAAACTACTTTGCTAACAAAAAAAATTATTCTTCATCCATGCTAGATGAGTCATCATTGTCAATAGTGGCTTTAACTTTCCCTTTTTGAGTCTTGGTGGTCTTTAAAGCAAGACTCTTTCATTTATCAATAGAAGTAATTCTTTTAGGGAGAAGGCGATGAATCTCAAAAGCTTTAAGATCTCCAACAATCTCATTGACCTTCAAAGGTTATCCTTTAAATGCAGTTTTAATAGCAATAACCATTTCTCAGAAACACTGAGGTAAGCTACATAAAATCTTCTAAGCTTAAACTTCTTCATCAATAGGACGGCCTAGGTTGTAAGAAGCATTGATGATGTCAAAAAAATGGCCATAGAAATTGTTAAAGGTCTCATCTTCCTCCATCTGAAGAAATTCATAGTCCATTTTAAGTCTAATCAACATGGATTTCTTTATTGCAGAGGTACCCTCATGAGTAATTTTCAAAATATCTCAAGCTTCCTTAAAAGTATAGCAAGCAAAAATCTGTTTGTATTCTTCTAGAGTGACAGCTTGAGTAAGTGTATATAGTCCTTTACTGTTTCATTCACATCACGACTTTCTTCTTTCTTCCATTCAATCATAGGTTTGGGAACAACTGCTCCATCTGAAGAAATTCATAGTCCATTTTAAGTCTAATCAACATGGATTTCTTTATTGCAGAGGTACCCTCATGAGTAATTTTCAAAATATCTCAAGCTTCCTTAAAAGTATAGCAAGCAAAAATCTGTTTGTATTCTTCTAGAGTGACAGCTTGAGTAAGTGTATATAGTCCTTTATTGTTTCATTCGCATCACGACTTTCTTCTTTCTTCCATTCAATCATAGGTTTGGGAACAACTATTCCATCTTTAATAGTTTTCATAAGAGGCATCCAACCATTCTCTACCTAATACTAGACACGGTTTCCCATCAACCAGAAAGAAAGCCAGCCTCTGAGACTTCAAATAGGCATAATATGCCCAGTGAAAAGTGGAGGTCTACCTACATTCCCTCATTTACTGGATTTCATCTTGGTGAAAAGTGAGTGCATGTAAAAAGTACAAGAAATAGATCAACACCGAAGCGATTAAGCTCAAGAAAGGTGTACCCACTTTGATACCAATTGAGAGAGTCCCAACTCAATAAACAACCAAGTCTAGGTAATAAAAATACCTAAAGACTAGCCATTCTCGTGCAAGCAAAGAAAATCAAATAACAATTAACAAGTAATTTATAGAAAAAATAAACAATACAGATAATAGATAATAAGGTAAAAAAAAGTAAATGCTTTTCAATCTTAGTATATATTATATATGTTATCACATATATTGTGAATACTTAAATTGTACTAACTCATACAATAGATCAAGTAAATGCAACGATATAACATAGTAAACTCACTTAGGCTCTAATCCTAAGTGGTAACATCTACGAATTGCTTAAGGAAACCACTCTGCAGCCAAATTCACTAAATGAAAAATAAACAGTTAATACATATTCGATAAGATAAGATGCCAAATATCTTTATCAGTCAAGGATCAACTTTCTTAATTGTCTAGGCTGCTATTACCAGCTATCACCACAGATACTTTGATCTTCACTAGATCCAGCTCACCTCCAAAGCCACACCACCATACAATGCGATGCAAATACCTGCAATCAGTATGTGTGTACAAATAATATGCAGTTTATCCAAAATATAATTTTTAGAGTAAAACACCTTGTATCAACAATACGGAAACACAATCAACATATTTTCGTATTATTGATACAGAAACTCTACCTCGTAATAACAATACAGAAAAATACTTAATGTATTATTATTATGGCAACTCTGTTTTATAATAGGTTTAATAAAACTCCACCACCATCCGTAGTTCAACACACAAAAATACTCGATGTATTGAAACTATGAAATCTCCATTTTATAAAAGAGTTTACAAACTCCACCACCACCTCGTAGTTCAACACAAAAAAATACTCGATATGTTGAAATTACAAAATTAACTTTTAAAAATATTTAAACTCCATAATATTATCACATCTTAATCCCCAATACGGAACCACACTCAATATTTTGATGATAAAGAAATAATATTCTTATACACCAAAAATATTCTTCACTTGTTTAAAAAATACGTAACATTAAATATGCAGTATAAGAAAATATGTGGAAGTGGTAAGAGAGGATACAAGAGTGTGTAGAAAGGTGATTTAATAAGTGAGAGAAGGGGGTATTTATAGTTATTTTTTAGCTTTTAGGATCCTTGCTGACACATAGCATTGCACCCCAGTGAGGCTTCGCTAACCACCCCAGCGAATACCCACGAGATGTCAATGAGTTCTAACGAGTTACAGTACCACCTTGTACACACTTACTAACCTTTCATCGACCACCTCAACCATCCACCAACTATACCTCTAACTAAGAAAAACACAAGCAAGTTAAAACACATTTTAACATGTAAAAAAATACTCCCAACCATCCCGTAATTTGTGTATCATACAAATATATAATAGTGTTAAGATCTACGTGAGTGTATATGATACTAATCTTAATCAAAGCATCATATAAAGAGGTAGACAAAATACTAAGTAAAATAAAAAGATTTTGTATTTTATACACGAAAATACCAACAAAGACATAAAAGAACTTACAGGACTTATAATTTTAGTCCAAATAGAACAACTGTCCATTGAAACTGTCATTGTCGACAACTAAATGCTGTTAATTTTTTAGATTTTCATCAAGTCTTATTTGCCAAAATTTACTTTTGTAATCAAAACTTGAAAAATATTTCTTTCATTTTATTTTTTTATTTAAAGCTTTAAAATTAATGATCATTATTTTATTTTCTCTTCTTTTTTCATGAGCTTCTTTTTCTATTAAAAAAGTAAGGCTTGAATGAGGTGAATTATTGAAAATGATTACTTTTAATTTCAAGAGTTATTGAATTTATTTTTCAAATTTCTCTCAATCGTTTTGGAGTACAAATAATTAGTTTTACTCTTATTACCTTTGAAAATTCTTTTAATTTTATGCTTGCTATTTCATTAGACCTATTAATAGTTGGATCTAAAAGATTTTCTAAGAATACTTTTCTTAATAGTTTTTTTAATGCCTGTTAAGGATTTATCTTCTTATATTTCTTTTATAAATAGGTTTTAATTGACTTCTATCTCTAAATAAATATTTTATATTAGTGATTTTTCTGTTTTTATATTCTTATAATATTTTCACTTTTTATGTTGTTACATAAAAGTTGGTTATGAAACTATTAATATTTTTTTTAAATTTTTGACATATAAATGATTTCACTATATAAAGTTCTTAAACTTATTTTATCTATGTACTGTGTAAGTGATTAATATAAGCTTAGAAAGTTGTTTCCTAATAAGGTATCAATTCTAATTTCTTGTTGATATATTGTCTGAATATGAAATGCTTATTCTATTATTAATATATCCATATCTTTTAAGACTTTATTTAAATTTATAGTAATAATAACTATTCTTACCATTAATTCTTTTGGAGCTGGTCTCCAAAATTCTTCTGAAAATACATATTTATTGGTTATACATATACTTACATCTATATCAATATATGCATGTAAATAATAATTTTTATATAATTTAAATTTTAATCATATATATATATATATGTACTATTTTAGTTTGTTATACTTAATAATTCCTATATTAATCAGAATCAGAATTATATGTTTATACGTCTGTTATTTATTCTTTAGTTGCTTTTAATAAATATATACTACATGTGTTATCTATATTAAATTTCTTTATTTGTTCTAATTTCATTTGAAAAGCTTATTTTAAGATTTTTGTTTTTTTAGGGAATTCCTTTTTGAAATCATTCTTATGTTAGAATTTATTAGGGCATTTATTTGCATAATATTCTTTCTCATTACATATCCAATATTTATATTTTTTTTTCTTGATGAATAATTTTCTTTTCGTATATTATATTTTATTCTTCTAAAATATCTTTTTCTATAAGTTTCTTTGTTATATCTTCTTTTAAACTTTTGAAAATTTTGTTTCTATAGTTATACCTTTTGAACTTTTTGTACTTTTTATATTTATTGTAAGATCTTATGTTAGATTCATATTTTTTGGCATTCTAAAATCATTTGTATCATAACAGATTTTATCGTTTCCTCTCACTTATTTATATTCTTTTCTTTCTTAACATTTTATAACTATCAAACCTTAAGATTTCTTATTCTTCCTTTTAATATATCAATGTATGATTTTTCTATTCTTTTAATTCTAACATTCTACAATAGTTTTGTGCAATATTTTAGGTAACTTTTGAAAAAAAAATATTTATTTACAATTTTATTGCATAAATAGTGATAATTTATGATAATACATCTTACATTCATATAAAAAAGAATTTATATAACACACATTACATATTTTCATGTTTGTTAAATAATACTTATCTTTATTTATTTCATTTTTACTTGATTCGGTAATATATCTACATTTGTCTTCTTCATTAAATTACTTATATATTCCATTTACTACATTATCTATGTATTATTTACTTGTAACTACATTTCCTTACATTTGTAAATGTTTTTGTTTTGTTAAATTTGTAAATTAAATTTTTACATTTTTTATCATCTTATGAGCTACTAATGCTTTATAAGTTTGGGGTTTTGTTTGTGTGGCTATAGAAATTTGTATGATTACACTCATTCCAGTAGCCCATTCATATAAAATTTTCTTTCTATCACTAATACAATCTAAAACTAAAATATCAAATTTAAAACTTTCATGAGGTCTAAATTCTAGTAGAGTATTACATCTAATACCCCAATTTAAACCTCCCTCCTCAAGTTGTTGTCTTTTCTTATAAGAAGGTTTAGGTTCTTTTGGTCTTTGCTTATTTATTTCCTCTTTGTGCGGGTCAAATGTTTCTCCTCGATGTGGAATTGATAGTGCAAGTTCTATATGGATTCTTAGACTTATGTTTTTTTTGTTCAGATTCAATTTTACTGATTATTATCATATATTTTTCTTCTTTATTTGTATAAAATTTTTCTTTATAATGTTTTTCTAGTTATAAGTTTATTAGAGTTAACAGACCAATTAATTTTCTTATGTCTCTAGGGTTCATAAATTATTCTTTTAATTCTTGTCTATTTTTCATTAAACTGTGATTATATATTTTTCTCTATCTTTGAATTTTTCCTCATCATTTCTTTTGTTATTCTTAAGTATTAATGTATCATATTTTCTAACTTTTTTTTTTAATATTTTAATGGATCAAACTTATAGGTTAAAGTTTCATTATCTTTTAGTATAATATTAACATCTCTTCTTACTTCGGTAAATTTATTATGCATATTTAATCGTAGATTTTTAGTATAATTATATTCACTTATTTTTTCAAGATTTTTTTTTTGTATTTCATTTATTTGTTGTAAATATTTGATGTTCAATTCACATGTTGTATCTATTTCTTTAGCTAAAAGAATTAAAGCTTTTATTATAATTTTTATACTACCATTTATATTTACATTTCCTTCTAATTTAATTTTTTTTTTAATTTAGATTTTAGCATATTTTATTTTGGTCTTCTATTACTTGAATGAATTAATTATTTTTTAATTTCTTCTTGTTGTTTTTATTTAGATTTATTAATCTTTGATTGATTCTCAGCAAGTTTAATTATTAAAACATTACTTTTTCTTTCTTGTATTAGAAGTTTTTTCTTGATATTTAGATTTTATTATTCTGATATTTCAAAATTTATTATTATTTATGGTTTTATTATTTGTTCTATGGTTTGAAAAAAAAAAATATTTTTATAAACTCATTTGTCCATGTATTGAATTGTTATGACTATTAATTAATTAATATCCTATTATATAATGTATTGAAAATTGGTGATTTTTTTCTTTCATTAAATTTTCACTTTCAAATTCATAAGTTAAGTTTAATACTTGATTAAAATTTTTGTCATTAATATTAATTAATATTAGCACCAAATTTAAGACATGTTGTAAATTTTAATTTTTGATATCTTAAATTTTCATAGACCATTTCTAATAGAGCATCAATTATTATTCTATTATCCAGTAATGTTAGTTTTATTGGTGTATCATTTCATTTTCTAAAATATACTTTTATTAGAATTTGTATTCCTCCTAAATGAATATATTCAATATTTTCTTTATCTTTTTGTGAATTTTTTTATAATTTTTTCATGATAGTTTCTTTGTCATTCAATGCTATATTAAATCTTTATTTTTTTTCATCTGTTATGATAATACTTTTTTCCTTATTACTTTTTTTTTAATTAAAAAGGGGTACTAAAGTCCCCCATTTTTATTAATAAGAGAAAACACACTTATACACACAGGTGTGATTTAAATTTGAGTTTTTGATGGAAAAATTTAGAACCTTACTACCTAAACCATAAAAGATTCTCAAAATGACAGGCTTATTACCACTAGGCTATTTTTTGCTTGCAAACCCATTCTTTGGACTATGGATTTTATATGAAATATTTTTCTGATCTTTGAACCCATTGCCTTCTTTAAAATTTAATTTTTAAATTTCTTCAATTTTTGTTTGCTAAGTATACTTCTTGTAAAAATTTATTTTTGAAAGATCTTGTATTTTTATTACTATTATATCTTATTTTTTATTTTTTTTGTTTAATTTTTTATTATTTATGTCATTTTATTATTTATTTTCGTTAACTTTAATTTTTGTTAAATTTTGAAAATATTTATGATATTTTTAAAACCTTAAAGGTATTTATAAGAACATGTTTTATTTTTATCTAAAAGTAACTATATAATTAATCCTTAAACTTGCAATACTTTATACTTTTGGTTAATTAATTTTTGTTGTAATATTAAATTAAAAATTATATTATATTATATTATAAATTGTAGCAGTCAAGATTAATGTGTTAACCTTTTTTTTTTTTTCCCATTATTTATCCTGTAATTTTTAAAATTACGATACATTTAATTTATTATATTTAAATTTAGAATAAATATGTTACGGTGAACATTATAATGAAAAGAAAAAAAAAACAAAAACGAAACAAAATTGAAGTGCCAAATCTGACAATTTTAATGACCAGTAGGCTTTCAAGTTTGATATCAACCAGCGCAAAGAAAACAGGGATATCATCTGCCTAGCAAGTCAAGACGCCACGGCTATGCCTAATCTCCGTGTCATACCCTAATGAGACAAGTCAACCTCCTTGGAGTAATTTTACCATGTACGCATGTTACCCCTCTATTGGTCCACATCAGTCAAAGGGACACTGTCAGCAAACAATTACAATTTTTAGTCGAGGAAGAAGTTACTTAAATTTGAAATCAATACAGGGAAAAAAAATTTAATACAACAATTATATTAAAAAATAAGTATATTTTAAGAAAAAGATAGACTTAAATTTTCTTCTGATCTCTCTTTTTAAGGGTCTAATATTTTTCTCTCTCCCACATTTAATCTTCATCTTATATTTATCTCTCCTACTGCACTCATAATTTCTATACATCTGTCATATAGAAAAAATTCTTCTATTTAGGATAATAAAAAAAACTATCAAAAATAATATTAAAAAATTTATAATAATACAATTAATATCTTAATAATAATAATAAATATTTAATATTAAATAAATTTAAATTATCGTAATTTAATTTAAATAATATTTAATTAATATTAAAAATATGTATATAAATTATTTTTTAATTATAAAAATATATAATTTAAATATAAAGATACTATATTTATTATTATAAATTTTATGAGACACTATTTTTAACATTTTTTCTTAAGAATATTCAAATTTGAGTAATAGCGTTTGAATTATCTCCAACCATATCTGTTACTTTCCAGTATCTTATAAAAAGGCCAACATTTTATATCTCAGATAAGCATTATTTGATACATATTGTTAATCTATCAGTTTTTTTTCTTTTCTTTTTCTTATAGTATGACATCTGACTTAAGCATCTGTTAGTCTTTAGCTGACACCGTACTAGTATCAAGTGTTTTTAGTTTTGTAGAATAAAAATTGAAGAATATGATAAACACAAAATTGAGCATCAACTACAGTTTTCTTATTTCACTGGTAATTTTGAAGGATACTTCTATTTCCAAAACAAAAAATACTAATATCATAATAATATATATTTTTATTTTTAGAAACATTAGACTAATAAATTGCTTTGAATTACTATTTTTTTCTACGAAAATAGCAACTTTCTTTGTAAAATATAACTCATAATCAATGAATGCAAACATAATTCCAACAGCCTCAATCAAGTGTCAAAAAATGATTAGGATTATCTACTTCATCTTTTTCCTGTGCTTGTTTTTAAATCTCAACTATTTATTTTATATCTAAGCATGAGATAAATTTAAAATTATTAATAGAAAATAAAATTTAATTTTTTAATTAAAAAAATATGACTTATATTTGAAAAATAAATACAATAATTAGTAGAGGACCCGAATCCTCAAAAAAAAAAAAAAAAGTAATTAAGTGATGACAGTCGAGACAACCAGCATTTGTTTTTGTTGTTATTTTGACATGTTGGCCAACGTAAAAAATATGTAAAAGTGTTGTATATTACGTCCCATGAATCTTATTAGTTAGCCACTTAGCCTCATGGATGAATGGAACACAGTTGTAGCTTTTCTTTGTAAGAATAGAATAGCTGGTTTTTTGTCAGGATACTGATAATTTTTTACTTACAACATTTTACTTTTTGTCCTATTTAATTTTTTTTTTTTTTTTTTACAATTTATTTCATATATGCATTTATTTTTAAATATAAAAAAAATTGAATAGAGCATTTAAATTCAAATTATTAGTTTTCATATATTTTTACAAATTTATATATTTTTAAATAAATAAATAAAAATAAAATTAATAAATATATTACCGAATTATTAAGAAAATGGCATACATATCATTTAACTTTTTTGAGTTACAAAAATAATAATTAAGTACAAATGTAAAAGAAAAAAGAAAAGAAATCACCCTTAATCCCAAACACCTTTAATGCGACTATAAGTTTACGAGTTATATTAAGTTGCAAAATGACAAAGTAACTGAAATGATAGAGGGTCTCCATTTTGTGAAGAGAAACCAGGTGGAAAAGGAGAGAGTACTCTGTCGTGGCGGGGAAGACAAGGGTATTGTTAGGACTGGTCCCGGCTCAATATTAGAGTATGTAATGTGTGAATCGAATTTAGTTTAATTTAAAAATTTTGTGTAAAAAATTTATAAAAATTTGTGCAGAATTTTTCCTAATTATTGAACTATATTTCCTACAATAAATAACCATAATTCTAAAAAATAAATTTTCATAATCCAACAAACTTTATATAATTTTACATATCTACAAAGCGACTCATAGCCAAACATAACTATATGTTGTCAAATATATACTATACAGCGCATAAGACTTCTTTCCTTGGTCACAAGTCTAAAGTACAAAACCAAAAAACACCATATAAGATGAAAGGGAGATAAAAACAACCTAAACTGCACAATAAAAGTCAGATCTTAAGCCTCCAAACTCATATATTGTGGCCTCAAAACTTGTTATTTGGGGAGGAAAATAAATATTTATATATATTCAAATTTTTGAATTCTGTATTTTTCCCTATCCCATTTTTTAAAAAATATTTTCATCGGTTCGGAAGTATCAAAAGAAAAAAAAAATGTCTTTGTCTATTCTGTCCAAAAAAGGTGTGCTTGGAAAGCTCAATGAGTAGATAAGTTTTATAAAATAACATAGCACTAATATAAATTGTGTATGAATTGACTATGAATTATTATGAAATGCATCCTAATAATAATAACCTATATAGAGTCCTTATGGTAAAATAATGAATTTATAAATATATAACCTGAGTTTCCTGAAATAATCATAATTTGATACCTGTAAAACTATGAATAACATGCTCATGATTTATAATGAAATAATAGTATGATAAATATTTATATGTTTATGATCTTTAGAATATAATAACGTTATGATTGGTATATAAATAAAATATAAAACCATGAGAACAATATTTTTATTGCCAAGAGAACTTAGGGATCTAGTCGCACATAGAAGATACATTTAGCACTAGCTCTCAACTACACACGTAGGATATTTAGTCACTTATGGATGAGACATTTAGTACTAGCGCTAGTTCTCAACTACTCATGTGGAAAACTTGCATGATACAACAATTAAAATGGCTCAGTTGGCTCTATTGATACATGAGTCATGTGCTCATTGACTTAACTGAACTTGTCATCATATTGAACTTGTAACTTGATCCTAAACTTGTAATATTATACTGAGTTGGTTGACATTATAATAAGCTAAATTGGACCAAATCTATTTCATGATGTTTTACCAAATTATTGCACATCTGAATGCTAAGTGAGCCAATTATCATGAATACATGAAGAAAAGTACTCTGACAGTTGTAAAACATTTACTAAACTTGCAAGCTGATATAAAAAAATAGTATATGTAATAAAATTAATTTAATCTTAATTTGCTTGCAACTTAGCTTACATATATTTGACTGATTCTAATAATAAAAATAAGAAATATTTTCATGGTTTACAAGTTCTTGAAGTGCATTGAAATTGATATATGTTTTTCCAATACTAGTTAATATGAATGCACTTTTCATAAATATACAACTTGTCCAAATTGGATTACTTGAACATGAATGCAATTCAAAACAATATTATCCATGTTTTATAAAATAATTGGATATCCACTCACAGTACTATGTCATTGATGGTTCTCTACGTGTACTATAGGGTTTGCTTGCTTAACTCTTCCTAGACAATTATACTTGTATTAGAATATGAGTAACGACATAGCTCGCTTATTTATTGCAAACTAAAAGCATTTTAATATTTCCAAAACAAGGGTTTCTAATAATTGATTGTTGCATTTAAGTAGTTTTAGGGTACTCTTAAAGCTACCATTGTATATTCACAACCTACCATTGTACTCAGAAGAATACACTGTAAAATTCATATTAAACTATATATCTTAAGCTTTAAAACAACATATAAGTCATCCCATTCCAATCGATAAAACTATTTTAAATTACAAAAATAACGATTGATTTCAAACAATTTTTTCAATACCAATCCATCCTCTTGGTTAAACTGGCGTAACTTTATATAAAAATATTGAAATGACAAACCGTAAAATGTTTCAAACACTAGAAATATCAAGCTTTAAAATAAGATATAATTTGATCAATTCTAATTTGTGAAACCATGTCAAATATTAAAAATATCGAGAATTTTTTCAATTTGTGTTTCATAAAACAACCTTTATTTAAATAGGTATAACTTTGCAAAAAAAAAAAAAAAACTTTGAATTACAAAGCGTGAAATTTGTGATAAACTAAACAACCATAGATTTACATAAATATAATTTCCAAGTCTTAAATCGTTGTGGAAGTTTCTTATTTTTTATTTTAATTTTTAAAAAAACAGTTTCATATGAAGTTTAAAACATCATAAATACTTGTTCTTGAATTATTTTTGAAAAATTCATCCATGGCTAATTTGATTGTTTTAAAAACGTGTTTTTCATATCAGATATAGAATTTTAATTAAGAGAAATGAAAAATAAGGAAGCTTGAAAACATACCCAAAATGTCTTAAATGATAGTTTGGATTTTTTATTGAACATTGTAGAAATTATAGTTTAAAAAGAAATTACTCTTTTTATGGGAAAGGAGGAAGAAGAAACAAATGAATATTTGCTCAAGTTTCATAGGATTAGGCCTCCTAAATTGAGGATATGCATTAATCTAAGGCAAATTCACTTGAAAACAAGTGTCCTCAAGTAGCTCATGCTCAGTTACATTTTTTTTTGCCATGTGTTACTTGAGGGGGGTAGAGGACAAGCTGCTCATAGGTTTCAAATGAAAATGATCAAAATATCCTTGTTCATAATATGAAAAGTTTAAGAAATAGGGACATGTAACTTTCCTAAAAAATTGAAGAAATTAATTTAAACCCTTTTTAATTTATTATAACATCTTCACATCACAAAATTAAACTCATAAATTTCATCTTCCACTCATTGAGGGTAAAATCATAATAATTATGAAAATATAAGTTTTGCTAAAATTTTAATTCGTGTAAGAAATGGGGTGTTACAGTTATAGAGAGGACAATAAATTATTTTTTAATCATTTTACGTCGAAATTATTTTATGTATACTAGCATAATTATTAACAATTTTAAATTATTTTAAATAATTTAGAAAATGTGTTAGGACAAAATTAATATATTAAAATAATTATTAAATAAGCATGTATATTGTGTGAACTAAACTTATTTAAAATGGAATGAACTAAACTTATTTATATTGTGTTAGGACAAAATTCTTAATGAAATGAACTAAACTTATTTATATTGTATGATAGGCTCATAAGTTCGTCACACTTATAAGCCTAAACCGGCCCAATAAATTTAGGGTTCTTATAATAGAGATTCAACAATTAAGGACTAGAGACAATAAATCGTTTAATGACATAAAGTGAGTGTGGCCATTCCCATAAATTCCTACACACTAAATCAAATTTTGAGTCAATTTATCTTGTAATATAGTCTAATTAACACTTTAGTCATGTAACTATTAAAGTAGGTCTATTTGCTCTAGTAATTTTTAGTTTGAATCATTTAAGGACAATTTTTTAAAAAACTTTTATCATTAAATAAAGATGTACATCTTACTACATATATTAGTTTTTAAAAGTATTATCAAATTATCATTAAAATGCTCACATAATTAAAAAAAAAAAAAAAAAAAAAGAAGAACAAGAGAGATTCAAAATCAGACTAAACTTTAGATGCTAAGTAACCATACTAAAGTTGATAAAGAGCTAAAGAACCATATTATATTTGAGATGATTTAAAAAGATATAGATCTTAAAAAACTTAATATATATTTAAGTAATTTAAAAAAAAGCTTAAGCAAAAATGTACATTTGACAGGAGTTATTGGTATGAAGATTATAGATATTCAGAATCTCTTTTTTCTTTATCTTTTTTATTTTTTATTTTTAAATTATGTGGACATTTTAATAATTAATAACTCAATAATATTCTTAAAAAATAATACATATGAAATATATATGTTTATTTAATGATAAAATTTAAAATTTTTAAAAATTTGTTCTTAAATAGCTCAAACTAAAAATTATTAGACTAAATAAATCTATTTTAATAATTATAGAATTAAAATATCAATTAAAATAAATTACCGGATCAAATTGAGCCAAAATCTCACTAAATCTATAAACATACTATTAAATCATCAATATTAATATCAACGACTTCTATAAAAAAGAATCGATATACATTTTATGTATATTGTGTTTTACATGTTTATTATTTGGCCGTTCATGTTTTATTATTTTAATGATCAGTATTAGAGCCGCTTGTTTTCAATAGATGACTAGATTCTTTTTTTATTTATTTATAGTTGTGAAATTACAATATGTTATACCGATGAAATTACAATACTGTCCAATTTTAATACCATTTACACAACTTGATTAATACCGATTATTTTTGAATTATAATGTTCATTAACAGTTCTTATTTATGTTGTTTATTCTTGGGTGAACCGAAAATTTGATTATCTGCTGTATCATTACACAAAATCATTTATACAAATTTATTTTATGCCATCTCATGTATTTTGGAGGCCAAATCTGTGTTGTATTGAAAGAGTGCTCAAACCCCAATATTTGGGTATTTATTAAAAATCATTTTTCGGCCAAAATTAATGCCATGAATATATGTTTGTCAAACTTGTATGATTATTTTGTGATATATTTCTGATTGTCTTGGTTGCAAGTTTGGGTTATTGGGATAGAAATTCGAAAAGCCTTTTGGGTGTTCTTAAAAATCGTTTTCAGCCAAAAATAATTTTACAAATCTCTTATTCGTATATTTCTAATCATTTTGAGATGTTATATGTCATTTTTGGGTGATCGAATATGTAAATACCGATTGGGTCATTTTTTTGACCCGTTTTTACGAAGAGAAATTCTTGTATACAACATGTTATATATTTCTTATAAATTTGGATCATTAATATTGTCTATATGACTAATATTAATTCATATTTTTTAAAAATTAATGGTCGAAATTTATCTATTTTATCATGTATCAAATACAATGGTTGTGACTAAAATCCTTACAATTAAAATTATAAGATGATAATTTATTTAATTGATTACACAACTTAAACATATCAATATTGAAAAATAGGGTTTAATATCTTAATAGGACCCTAATTTTAGTCTTGATCTTTTTTACCCTTATTATTACCTGGTATTTTAATAATACTTACATTTAAAAAAGATGCCAATTTCGTATAATTTTCACATGTAACCAGCACTAGGAGTGCTTATGGTCTGATGAGGTTCGATTTTTAACCAAAAAATTAACTAAATCAAACAATTTATATGACTTAAACTAAATTAAAACGAATTATTTGTCTAATAAAATTATCGAACCGAACAGTCTAACTTGGTTAACTATTTTTTATGGTTTTTAATTTTTAAGTTTTTTTTTTTTCCTCTAAATCATGTTAAAACTTGAAATTAGCATAAAAAAACTCTAAATTTAACTAAATTATTTTAGATATGTTACCAATATAAATCGTATAGTATCTCATATAAACTAACAATTAAGTTGATAAAATTTATAAAATGTGATAAATAGTTGAAATTGAAAAAAAAAAAGTTTAAATATAATATTTAATCTTTAATAATAAAAAATAATATAATATATTTTTAAAAATAAGATATATATATATATACACATATATATATGTGTGTGTGTGTTTGTGTATATATATACACACATATATACATATACATATACATATACATATATATACACACATATACATACATATATATACACACACACATATATATATACATGCATACATATATATATACATACATACATACATATATATATATATATATAGATGTATATGTACATATATATATATGTATATAGATGTATATGTACATATGTATATGTATATATATATATTAGTACTATCAAATTTGGATGGTTAAAAAATTCAAAAAATTAAACTGGATCGTTTGATAAATAGATTGAAAGAATGCAGATTAAACTGAACCATTTGACGCACATAATCATTCAAAATGGTTCGATTTGGTCTAATTTTTCGGTTTAATTCAGTTCTTGGACACCCTTAACCTGCACATACATGAAGGATATTTTTGACATTTTAGTTCTTTTCTCTGTTACAACAAAAATAGTTTTTTCAATCATTTTTAGTCCATTTTTTCCTCTTTTTTCTCCTATATTTTCAACCGATTCATACTCCATAAATGATACATTACTATAGTTTGTCAATATTTACTTAGATGCGTTTTTGTCTAATAAATTTTGATCATAAAATATAGTTTATAACCGCAAAATTATTAATGAAACTTCTAGTAATCTTTCCCAAGTGAAAAATATATAATGAGTTGAAAAAAAAATAAAAGTACGATACCACCCATTTTGTAGTAAAAATATAAGTATTATACTACCCATTTTCATAGTTAGCTAAAATCAATCAATTGTTTAAATATCTAACTTATAATCTTTTTTTTTTTTCCCAATTAAAATATTTGTTTTATTTTGTATTTTCGTAGTTAGCAAAATATTATCAAAATTACTTAATTTTTTTTATAATATGAACTTATCAAACAATAATATATCAAGCAGGTATTAACTAACTATGATAATGTACTATTTATAAAGTATGAATCGGTTAAAAATGTAGATGATGAAAGAAATAAAAAAAAAATATGGCTAAAAATGTAATAAAAAAATGATGTTTCTTATAGGGAGGGAAGAGAAAAAAAATTGGCTAAAAATATCAAAAATAGCTAAAAAAAAAAATAATAATTTTATATTGTAGGGGATAAGAGACGAAAAAACTATCTAAACAAATACTTTTTCAATTGTAAGGGAGGTGATAAATGAAAAAATTAGTTAAAAAAGCCAAAAATAGTTAAATAAATATTGTTTTTATATTAGGGGAGGGAGTATAAAAAATATCAAAAATATCATTTTTTCATATGATACCAAAAATAAAATTATGATATTACTAAAATAATAAATCTCTAAAAAAATATATCACCAATAAATATCAAAACAAAATTTTAGATTTAAGATAGTGTCAAATAAATATATTTAAATTTAATATTTATATAATTTTTAGTTAAACAGCAGATGTTATTGGAAACAATATGCCAAATTAACATCATTATGTATAATTGGCATCACGTTAAAGCAAAACACGTTTCCACATTAAAGCAATATTGTCTGATGCTATTTCCCTTTTTTTAATTATAATTACGCAAATTCCAAAAATGGATTCATCTTAAGCGCGTTTCCTTACCTTCTTTCTTTTTTTTTTTTTTTTTTAAACACAATCACACTCGCCTGAAATGAGCGTGTTCACACGCGCTTATCTCCTTCAAATTATTTGCATACCTTTTGTGTTAGGAAATTTAGGGATTGAAGCTAACACACAATCAAAGTAAAGTTGAGAGAATTAAGATAAAAACGAACACAAGTATTTACGTGGTTCACCAAAAATGATTACGGGCTACTCCACGGGCAAAGGCCAGAAGGAATTCACTATACTGAAAGATTTACAACCTCTCTCTAAATACAAGGAGAGAACAAGATATCTCTCTCTCTTATACTAGGAGAATACAATTAACCTCTCTCTCACAATGAGGAAAGAACTTTTCTAAGTGGAGAAGCTTGGAATGCTTTGGATGTTTGAGATTTTGGGATGATGGAAATGAGCAAATGAGCTCTCTATTTATAGAGAGAAAAATGCTACTATTTGGAGAGATGACACATGCGCTTAGCTCATCATTTTGATGATGCAAGCGCTTAGCTCATCACTTTGATGATGCAAGCGCTTAAGTCATCTTTTGAAATTGCAATAATATTCCATCAATTAAGCCATCCCTGTTGACATTGTTTAAGAAGTTGAAAATAGCTTCACACTTGTCTTTCAATCTCCCACTTGAAGTCATCTTTCACGATTATCTCTTCCAACTAGCCTTTGCTCAAATCCTGCTGCTTACGTCTCTGTTAAGCCATACGAGGATCGACACCATACAAACTTGTCAGTGTTGATAGGTTTTGTCATTACATCTGCTAGGTTCTCATCTGTGTGAATCTTTTGCATATCTACACTTCCTTCCTCTACTACTTCTCGAACGAAGTGGTATTGAACCCTTATGTGCTTTGTTCGGGAATGAAAGGCTGGATTTCTTGCAATGTGCAAGGCACTCTGACTGTCACAAAACAAAACAATCTTCTCCTGCTTGTGCTCGAGTTCCTCCAATAACCTTTGAATCCAGATTGCTTCCTTGCAAGCTTGTGTAGCTGCCATGTATTCTGCTTCCGTTGTACATAAAGCCACAACAGTTTGCAATTTAGAAACCCAGCTTACAGCTCCTCCTGCAAGTGTAAACACATAACCCGTAGTGGATTTACTTTTGTCGAGATCTCCTGCAAAATCTGAATCCACATAACCTCTGACAGTTAATTCTGATCCTCTAAAACATAATGCAGCACTTGAGGTTCCTTTGATGTATCTAAGGATCCTCTTTACAGTGTTCCAATGCTCTCCACCAGGATTCGCCATAAATCGACTGACCGCTCCCACTACTTGTGCAATGTCTGGTCTTGTACATATCATAGCGAACATCAAACTTCCCACTGCTGATGCATATGATACTCGAGACATATCCCTCCTCTCTGCTTCATTGCTAGGAGACATACTTGAGGATAACTTAAAATTAACAGGAAGTGGGGTAGATATTGGCTTACAATCTTGCATGTTGAAGCGTCGCAAGATCTTGTTGAAGTAGTTCTTCTAAGAAAGCCAAATCTTCCTGTTATTTCTGTCTCGGTGAATCTGCATCCCTAGAATCTTGTTTGCTGGTCCCAAGTCCTTCATATCAAACTCCCTAGCCAATTAAGCCTTTAATTCTTGGATTTGATCTTTGTTGGGTCCTGCTACCAACATGTCGTCCACATACAACAACAAGATAATAAAGTCATTATCACCATCAAACCTTTTGTAGTATGTACAATGGTCTGAACTAAGTCTGTTGTATCCAAGGCTAATAATGAAGGAATCAAATCTCTTATACCAACACCTCGGCGCCTGTTTGAGACCGTACAGAGATTTGTTCAACCTGCAAACTAAGTCCTCCTTGCCTGTTTCAGCAAAACCTTCTAGTTGAAGCATATAAATTTCTTCTTCAAGTTCTCCATGAAGAAATGCAGTTTTTACATCCAACTGCTCTAGATGTAAGTCAAACGTTGCACACATTGCCAAGACTACTCTGACTGTTGTAAGTCGTACTACTGGGGAAAATATTTCATTGAAATCAATACCTTCTTTCTGAGCGTATCCTTTTACCACCAATCTTGCACGATACCGTTCCACTTGATCATTGCTATCTCGCTTGATCTTGTAGACCCATTTGTTACCAATGGCTTTTCTTCCATGTGGTAATGGTACTAGTTTCCAAGTCGTGTTCTTATGTAAAGCTTCAATTTCTTCCTGCATTGCTGTCATCCACAGAGATGCATCTGAACTACTTGTAGCTTCATGGAAAGTTGATGGCTCTCCATCCTCCGTTAAAAGACAGTATGCAACATTACTTTCAGTAACATACTCCGAGTGCCAAGTTGGCGGCCTTCTTTCACGAGTTGACCGACGAACTTCTGGAGCCTCGGACTCAACTGGTTCTTGTACATCGTGTTGTGGTGTTGCTTTAGTAGAATCTTGAATTTCTTGTATTGAATTATTTTCCACCTGAACTATTGTAATCTCTGAATTCTCATTTGATGTGCTATCGACTCCATCTTTTCTATGTAATTGATCTTCTGCAAAGATCACATCCCTGCTGATTATGAGCTTGCGGGTAGTGGGATCCCATAAGCGATACCCCTTGACACCATCAACATATCCCAAGAAGATACACCTTCTAGATTTTGGATCCAACTTCGATCTTTCTTGGGCGTTGTACATTACGTACACAGGACATCCAAAAGAATGTAAAGTAGAGTAATCTGCTGGCTTACCAGTCCACATCTCCATCGGTGTCTTTAACTCAATTGCCGTTGATGGCGACCGATTTACCACATAACATGCAGTTTTGGCTGCTTCTGCCCAAAAGGAGTTGGATTGACTTGCAAACCTCAACATAGCTCTTATCTTTTCTGCACGAGTTCTGTTCATCCGCTCTGCCACTCCATTTTGTTGAGGCGTGTATGTGACTGTGAACTGTCTTTTAATACCTTCTTGCTTACAAAGTGCAAGAAACTCGCCGTCTATATACTCTCTTCCATTATCTGTCCTTAAACACTTAATCTGCTTCCCAGATTCAAGTTCCACCTGCGCTTTAAAGTCTTTGAATACTTGAAAGACATCTGACTTCTTCTTGATTGGATATACCCAACACCTTCTAGAATAATCATCAATGAATGACACTAGGTACTTTGCACCTCCTAGTGACATTTCTGGTGATTCCCATACATCAGAATGAATCAAGTCTAAAATGCCTTTACTCCTTGCATCAGATCTGCTAAACTTCAATCTATGCTGCTTACTTGTAACACAATGCTCACAGAAAGGTAGATTTACCGATTTGAGCCCTGGAAGCAACTTTCTGTCGGAAAGAATCTTCAAACCTCATTCTGACATGTGGCCCAATTTGAGATGCCACATCATTGTTGATTCTTCTCCTTTATTGGTTGACGCGACACACGCATCAGCTTCTTGTAGTGTTTCCCCTTTAAGCATGAATAGATTTGCTGCAATCTTTTCTGCCTTCAAAACCACAAGCGCACCTTTGATAATTTTCATAATCCCATTCTCGACATGGGTCCTGCATCCAAGACTATCTATTTGCCCCAAAGATAGTAGATTCTTCCTTAAGCCCTTCACATGTCGTACCTCCTGAATAGTGCGAACTGTACCATCAAACATTTTTATTTTGATAGTACCAATACCAGCAATTTCCAAAGCATGATCATCCCCCATGTGTACATAACCTCCTGAGATTGGTTCATATTTGTGGAACCATTCTTTTCGAGATGTCATGTGCCATGTTGCTCCTGAGTCTATTAACCAGACGTCAGAAAACTGCTTTCTACCTTCAACTGCTGCTGTAGCCTCGCTGTATAAGACTTCACCATCATCAGGGATACTTGCTACATTCCCTTGAGCATTTGATGGCTCAGGGTCTTCATTCTTTCTTCTACTCCAACAATCCTTTTTGACGTGCCCTTTCTTGCCACAATTATAGAACTTGAAATTCTTCTTACTTCTTGATTTTGATCTACCATAATTTTGACGCCCACTAGAGCCAAGTTCTGTTGATCTTCCTCTCATCACCGTCAAAGCTTCTGCTTGCTGCGAACTTACTTGTCTGTCTTCTTTGTTTTTACGCCGAGTTTCTTCTTCTAAAACAGCAGCTGTAATTTCATCAAAGATCAGATAGTCCGAAAGGATGTTGTTCGTCAGGTTGATGATGAGTTGATCATACGAGTTAGGTAGACTTTGAAGTAGAAGCTCCGCACGTTCAGTTGTCTCTATTTTGTAACCCATTGATGTAAGTTGCGAAAATAGAGTATTCAAGGTGTTGATATGGTCAGTTACCGATGTATATTCTACCATTCGAAGAGTGTAAAGTCTTCTTTTTAAGAAGATCTTGTTGTGAAGTGACTTGGCCTCGTACAGTCTTGTTAGAGTATCCCAAATCTCCTTTGTTGTCTTCTTTTCTGCCACACTGGATAAAACTCCATCGGCTAGTGCTAAGTGTAGATCAGCAATTGCATTACCATCCTTTTCATTCCATTTTTGATCATCAATGATCTCAGCTGGCCTTTCTCCAATTGCTTCCAAGCAATTATCCTTCCTCAAAATTGCTTTAATCTTCATTTTCCACAACGAAAAATTACTTCCGTTGAACTTCGCAACATCGAACTTTGTTGTTGTCGTCATTTTTGATATGCTTCTTACTTGAACTGGCTCCCACTATTACAAGTGAACAGTAACCGTATACGTGAACAGTAACCGTATACGTGGACAGTAACCGTATACTTGAATAGTAACTATATACGTGAACTGTGAACAATACCCACAACCAAAGCTCTGATACCACTGTTAGGAAATTTAGGGATTGAAGCTAACACACAATCAAAGTAAAGTTGAGAGAATGAAGATAAAAACGAACACAAGTATTTACGTGGTTCACCCAAAATAATTACGGGCTACTCCACGGGCAAAAGCCAGAAGGAATTCACTATACTGAAAGATTTACAACCTCTCTCTAAATACAAGGAGAGAACAAGATACCTCTCTCTCTTATACTAGGAGAATACAATTAACTTCTCTCTCACAATGAGGAAAGAACTTTTCTAAGTGGAGAAGCTTGGAATGCTTAGGATGTTTGAGATTTTGGGATGATGGAAATGAGCAAATGAGCTCTCTATTTATAGAGAGAAAAATGCTACTATTTGGAGAGATGACACATGCGCTTAGCTCATCATTTTGATGATGCAAGCGCTTAGCTCATCACTTTGATGATGCAAGCGCTTAAGTCATCATTTGAAATTGCAATAATATTCCATCAATTAAGCCATCCCTGTTGACATTATTTAAGAAGTTGAAAATGGCTTCACACTTGACTTTCATTTTGAAGTATTAAACACATAAAATTTCGATATTTTGGTTAAATATGAAATTTAAATAGCAAACATATGCTAGTGCTTGTCTCTTATGAACCTAATTATGTCAAGTTGCATAATTTAATTTTGAGAATACTTAATATACATGATTCAATAAAATAAATAATTTAATAAAATTTTAATTTCACAATTTGATCCAAAAATTTTGTAAAATAACTTGTTAACTCAAAATTAAAATTTTGTGACATAAATTAATTATAAGAACATCACGTGTGTTAAGTTATTTAAAGTTTTAGATTTGGTGTAATATCCTAAAATAAAAATAAAAATAAAAACAATTATTGTTATATTAAAACAGTGTTAAGGATAAGTATGAATTTTAAAAAATAAAAATAAATAATTAAATAAAAAGATGTGGCAGATCATGTATGGATAAACTCTACAAAAAAAAAAATAATGTATTTAAGATTTTATTAAATAATAACAATAAAGATAATAATTATAATAATAAGCTATTATCTTATTTTGAATAGCAGTAATATATTTAGGTTATGAAACCTAAATTCTTACGTTATTTTTCTTCTTCTTCTTCTTCAAAAGAACAACAAAACAATTAGGTTAAATACTCTTAAATCATATCGTTGAAAAAGAAAATTATTGTTAGTCTCTCATTGATCCATAAAGGTAATTCTTCTTCATCACTATTCTTTAATTTTTTTTAATATTTTTATTAAATAATTTATATTTAAGATAAGAATTTGATAAAAATATGATCTTGGAGAGTTGTATTCTTAAAGTTATGTTTGATGATGATTTTTGGAATGTTTTATAATAAATTTTTGTATTACAGTTTATTGAATTTTCAATAGCAGTGGATAAAATGAACGTTTTGTGTATTATTTTTGTGATTTTTAAATCCAAATTTATTTTTATATTAAACTAGACATCTCAACGATTCTAACGCATATTCGTTTGTCAAAAATTTCCACATATTTATTTTTATATGAATTTTTGAAGTTCATACTTTAAATCTGTCAGATTCTGAACAACTCGAGTTCCTAAACTATTTTCTATATTCTACGATTGAAATTGGAACCTGAAAATTTTATTTAAATATTTAGACATGATAAGGAAAATTTTGGTTTTTGAATCATTGATAAATATTTTTTATTTAAATTTTTATGGTTTTACGAAGTTTAAAGTTTTATGCTGAAAATGAAACTAGTGACAGTATTACTCGGAAATTCTGGTTTTGTTAATAGTGATTGGGACTTCATAATCGATTAATATTTTTATGAAACGATTATATATGTGTTAGGATTGATCTGATAAAATTTCGTAATTTTTGGATAATTATTTGAATTTTAATTGATTTTATAATTCAATGTGTTCAGTGTTGAAAATCTAAAAAACAGATTGTCGTAATTTAATTTAAACTCAATTTTACGTATGAATTTGATCTCCAAATTATTTGAAACTTTTTGTGTGTAATTCCATATATGTTTTTTGTATGTACTAAAATCAGTTTTTAAAATTAATTTTAAATATTTTTATAAAAAATGTTAAGCACAGCATGTACGCGTTTTGTGTACTAGTTTTTAAGATATATATATATAAATTAAAAATTATATTTTTTTTAATTAAAGAATTAGAAAAAAAAAAAAAGATTGATTTGTATAGGTTTTTATCATAACTTATAAGTTAAACCTTGTAAATAATTAATGCCTAAGTATTAAAAAAAAAAATGAAAGGAAAGGAAAGAAAAAAAAAATATTAATAAGCTTTGATAGTATGATTGTAATTTGAAACTTTACAGAAAAAAAAAAAATAATAATAAATAAATAAATAAACAATAATAATTGAGTTGTTCTTTGATTTTGAAATAGGCTAAGAGTACAGAAAAATACTTTCTTTGCTGGTCTAGACTTTTGCTTGAGTTGCTACGTTGAGGTAAGTAAACTCATTATACTTGAAATATTAAGTGGTCTGATTATTTTGTTTGTATGCTTGTATGACTTTATTATATGCTAAGCTTGTTATTATAGATATAATTCATATTAATGGTTCATGTGTGTAAGGTCAATTGCATAAACATGTGTTTGTCATTTGCATATTTGCATACATGAATGTTAAAGTTTTTTTTTTTTTATATATCAAAAAGGCTTTATTTTATTAAAGCAAACACGTTTTTGTGAAAAGTGTTTTGATAGAATGCCTTTGACGATCGTTATGATTTGACTTTGAATGGGAGCATATTGTAGTTGTTTGAGCCGTATGAGGGACGTGTCTCTAACCTACTTAGGATATCCGGGGGCATTTGGTTCCTTACCATTGGGTATGGACGTATTTGTGCATGTGAGAATTTGTTATGGAATTCCAATTATGTCCCTTCGATATTTGGCTCACTTGTACTTACCCTTCATGCGTGCCAATCACCGACGGGTGATTTATTTGGATTGGGTCACTGACGGGTGACGTATTATTTTGGCTTCACAATTGTTACGAGAAGTCAAGGCATTCTATAAAAAGATAAATTGTAAAGATAAATTGCATTGAGAAAAATAAAGTTTTGATTGGGTAATGATCACTTTTTACATATTCATTTTCATGATCATGTATAACTAGAGTATGATATGATGTTAAATGGTTGTTGATGTGTATGCTTACTATTTCATGTATGATGAAGTTTGCTTACTGAGTGGTATCACTCACCCCAATATTTACTTACCATCTTTCAGGTAATACATGAGGAGGATTTGACACATCTTCTAGTCTTTAAGGGTCCCCTTAGGAAGTTAAACTTTTGTTATCAGGTTTTTATTTAATTAAATAATGAGCTATTACGACTCTTAGTTTTAAGATTCAATCAGGTGGTTTTTGTTCCAGATGTTTTGGTGAATAATTAAGTTTATGGACTATGTTATTTCAATTTATTATTGATGATAAATATGATTTTTAGGTTAATTTAATAATCAATTTATCGGGGTGTTACAGTTGGTATCAAAGCGCGGTTTAAGATTCTGTAGACTTAAGATTTGAATAAAGGGGGACTTATTTCTGTCAAATCCAAGTAACTCATGACTTGCCTTAGCACATACTTAATAAATTTAACACTTGTGTGAAGCAATATTGTTTGTATATGCTAATAATTCTCGTACTTTTAAGACTTTCTCTTTGCTAATAGAAATATATCGTTATGATCTAATTACCTCAAGGATAGAAAATGGCACGAGGTGGAAGAGGAGGAAGAGCAACTGCTCGAGCCCAGGTTGCCACTCGGGCCACCGCTCGTGCTGTTAATCCCGTTGCGGGTGCTGAAGGTCAAGCCCCATTGGATGATCAAGAAGCTCTTTTAGGCACCATGCAACAGTTTATGCAAACGATGATACAAATGATGCAGCAACAGCAACAACTTGCCCAACCTCCCCCACGTGCTGAAGAACCTAGAAGGGAACGAAATGTTGTGACTGAATTCAAGAAGCATGCTCCTCCGACTTTTGATGATTCCCAAGATCCCTCTTTGGCTAAGGAATGGATAAGAGATATGGAACACATCTTTGAATTCCTAAGGCCTTCTGATGAGGAAAAAGTGATTTGTGCTACTTATATGCTAAGGAAGGGAGCAAGGTTTTGGTGGAACTTGGAAAAGAGGGCAGAGAACATAGGGCAAAACCCAATTGGATGGGAACGATTTAAGGAGTTATTCTATAAGAAATACTTCCCACAAACTCTTCGTGATCAAAAGGAAACCGAGTTCTTGCAACTGACACAAGGCTCTAGGACACTAATTGAATATGAAAGAAAGTTTGAAGAGTTGTCCCGATTTGCCCTCCACCTAGTGGACACTGAAGAAAAGAAAGCTCGTAGGTTTGAGAATGGGCTTAAACCTGAAATTAGAAGACATGTGAAAGTCCTAAGACACGCCACATATGGAGAAGTTGTTCAAGCAGCTCAAATAGTTGAGCAAGATGTGGTGCAAATAGTTGTTAAGGAGCTACCAAGGAACCCAACTCATGGGAGACATTGGGATAAGAAGGACAAGAGAAAATTTAATACAAATCGAGATTTTAGAAAGAAGCAGAGGACTGAAGCCCTAACCAACCAAGACTACCCAATTTGTGATACTTGTGGTAAGACACACACTGGTGTTTGTTTCAAAAAGATCGGAGCTTGTTTCAGTTGTGGGAAGACTGGTCATTTTGTACAGAATTGCCCAGACAAGAAAAGTGATGCTAAGGATGGACAAAAAACTCAAGGAAGGGTTTATGCACTCACTAGGCGAGAAGCTGAAACAAACTCAACTGTGGTAGCAGGTAATAGTTATCTATGTAATAGTAACTCTTTTTGTATCGTTAGCTTTATATAATTTTGTTGTACCTGTTTATGTGATTTTCCTGAATATTAATTTGATTGTTATAGTATATGATTGTAATTGTATGCTTCTAGGTAATGTTTTGGTGTGTGGATATGATGCTTATGCTTTGTTTGATTCTGGTGCCACACACTCTTTTGTATCACGCGCATTCCTTGATAAATTTGGCATTAGTCCTAATGAGCTAGAAAATGAACTTTGTGTCTCAACTCCTTCTGGGGACTTCCTCCATGCAAGAGAAACTATAAGATCTTGTAGGGTTAAAATAAGGGATCGAGATTTGGATGCCAATTTTATTGTGCTTGATATGTTTGACTTTGACATTATTTTTGGCATGGATTGGCTATCTGCTCATCATGCTAACGTCAAATGTTTTGAAAAAGAAGTAATCTTTAAACCTCCAAATGACACTGAGTTCTGCTTCATCGCTCCTAAGATTCATCAATCGCTTTGGCTAATATCAGCAATGCAAGCTCGGAGGTACCTTAAGAAAGGGTGTATGGGCTATTTGGCTAGTGTTGCAGACAATGGTAAGGGACAATTGAAAGTTGAGGATGTCCATGTCATAAAGGAGTATACCGATGTGTTTCCTGAAGATGTAACTGGGCTTCCTCCTGATCGTGAGCTTGAATTTGAGATCGAGCTACTTCCTGGTACTACACCGATATCTAAAGCACCTTACAGAATGGCACCGGCTGAATTGAAAGAACTAAAGGAGCAGTTGGAGGACTTACTGGCTAAGGGTTTCATTCGTCCTAGTGTCTCTCCTTGGGGAGCGCCGGTCTTATTTGTGAAGAAGAAAGATGGAACAATGAGGCTTTGCATCGACTATAGAGAACTTAACAGGGTAACCGTGAAGAATAAATACCCCCTCCCAAGGATAGAAGATTTATTCGACCAACTTCAAGGTGCAAGTGTGTTTTCCAAGATTGACCTACGTTCAGGGTATCATCAATTGAAGGTCAAGAAGGAAGATGTGTCAAAAACTGCTTTTAGGACAAGGTACGGGCACTATGAGTTCCTAGTCATGCCTTTTGGATTAACTAATGCTCCTGCAGCCTTTATGGATCTCATGAACAGAGTCTTCAAGGAGTATTTAGATAAGTTTGTAATTGTGTTCATCGATGATATTCTTGTTTACTCAAAGAGTCAAAATGAGCATGAGGAACACTTGAGAAAGATGCTCGAAGTGCTAAGGGAGAAGCAATTGTATGCAAAGTTTAAGAAATGTGAATTTTGGTTAGATAGAGTGGTATTTCTCGGACATGTTATCTCTGGAGAAGGAATAATGGTGGACCCGAGCAAGATTGAGGCAGTGACCAATTGGCCTAGACCCACTAATGTTAGAGAAGTGAGAAGCTTCTTGGGATTAGCGGGATACTACAGAAGATTTTTGGAGGGTTTTTCCAAGATAGCAACTTCCCTAACTAAGTTGATAAGAAAGAATGTCAAATTTGAATGGAATGATGATTGTGAGAGAAGCTTTAAGGAACTAAAACAGAGGTTGGTAACAGCTCCAGTATTAACAATTCCATCAGGATTGAATGGGTATGTAATCTATAGTGATGCATCTCATAAGGGATTAGGGTGTGTTCTAATGCAAAACAGAAAAGTTATGGCTTATGCCTCTCGACAATTAAAAAACTACGAGCAAAACTACCCTACACATGATTTGGAGTTAGCAGCTGTGGTTTTTGCTCTAAAGATATGGAGACATTACTTGTATGGCGTAAGGTGTGAAATATTCACTGACCATAAGAGTCTTAAGTACTTCTTCACTCAAAAGGAATTGAATATGAGGCAAAGAAGATGGTTAGAATTGGTGAAGGACTGTGATTGTAGCATTAACTACCACCCTGGTAAGGCTAATGTCGTTGCAGATGCTTTGAGCAGGAAGTTTGGGGGGAGTCTGGCAATGTTATTGACTATTCAAAGAAATATTTTAAGGGATTTTGAGTCACTGGGGATTGAAGTTGTCAAGAGAGGTGACACCGCTTACTTAAGCAACTTGTTTGTTCGACCAACATTAGTTGACAAGATCAAGGAGATGCAGGGTAGTGATTATTTTTTTAAGAAGGTCATGGATGGTATTGATGATGAGAAGTATTCTGACTTTCAGCTATCATCTGATGGGGGCTTGAGGTTTAGGAATAGACTATGTGTGCCCAAAGATAGAGAGTTGAAGAGAGAAATTATGATGGAAGCCCACAACTCCCCGTATTCAATTCACCCAGGGAGTACTAAGATGTATTTGGACTTGAAATTGATATATTGGTGGCCCAAAATGAAGAAAGAGATAGCACGATTTGTAGAACAGTGTTTAACGTGCCAACAAGTGAAAGCCGAACATTAGAGACCCTCTGGACTGTTGAAACCGTTATTAGTACCCGAATGGAAATGGGAGCACATTGCTATGGACTTTGTAGTGGGTTTGCCTAGAACTCTAAAGGGCTATGACTCAATTTGGGTGATAGTTGATCGTCTTACCAAGTCTGCTCACTTCTTACCTGTCAAAAGAACTTTCACCTCTGACAAGTATGCACGGATGTATGTTAATGAGGTTGTGAGACTACACGGTGTACCTATGTCCATTGTATCCGATAGGGACCCTAAGTTTGTGAATCCATTTTGGGTAAGCTTGCATAAGGCGATGGGTACTCGATTAAACTTTAGTACAGCTTTTCATCCTCAAACTGATGGGCAATCAGAAAGGACTATACAAATATTAGAAGACATGTTGCGAGCTTGCGTTCTAGATTTTGTGGGGAGCTGGGATGAACATGTAGCGTTAATAGAGTTTGCCTACAATAATAATTACCAGTCAACGATTAAGATGGCTCCCTACGAAGCTCTGTATGGAAGGAAGTGTCGATCCCCTGTGCATTGGGATGAAGTAGGTGAAAGGACAGTGTTAGGGCCCACGTTAATTCAAGAAACTTGTGATGCAATCAAGAAAATAAGGCAGAACATGATAATGGCTCAAAGCAGACAAAAGAGCTATGCAGATAGGAGTAGAAAAAAATTGGAATTTGCTATTGGAGACATGGTCTTCTTAAGGGTTGCTCCAATGAAAGGGGTCATGAGGTTTGGTAAGAAGGGAAAATTAAATCCAAGATACATTGGACCGTTTGAAATTTTGGAAAGAGTTGGTGATGTGGCTTATAGATTGGCATTACCTCCAGTGCTATCGAGAGTACATAATGTATTCCACGTGTCTATGTTGCGCAAGTATGCTCGTGATCCGTCTCATGTAATTAGTTATGAGCCACTGGAAATTAAAGAAGACCTAACCTATGAAGAAAAGCCTTTGCGCATCTTAGACCACAAGGAACGAGAATTACGCTCCAAGAAAATAAGGCTTGTGAAAGTTTTGTGGAAGAATCATACAATTGAGGAATGCACGTGGGAAACAGAGGCTGAGATGCGAGTCAAATATCCTAATCTATTTGCTAATCAAGGTATGTTAAATTTCGAGGACGAAATTCTTTAAAGAGAGGAGAATTGTAATATCTTAAAATAAAAATAAAATAAAAACAATTATTGTTATATTAAAACAGTATTAAGGATAAGTATGAATTTTAAAAAATAAAAATAAATAATTAAATAAAAAGATTTGGCAGATCATGTATGGATAAACTCTACAAAAAAAAATAATGTATTTAAGATTTTATTAAATAATAACAATAAAGATAATAATTATAATAATAAGCTATTATCTTATTTTGAATAGCAGTAATATATTTAGGTTATGAAACCTAAATTCTTACGTTATTTTTCTTCTTCTTCTTCAAAACAACAACAAAACAATTAGGTTAAATACTCTTAAATCATATCGTTGAAAAAGAAAATTATTGTTAGTCTCTCATTGATCCATAAAGGTAATTCTTCTTCATCACTATTCTTTAATTTTTTTTAATATTTTTATTAAATAATTTATATTTAAGATAAGAATTTGATAAAAATATGATCTTGGAGAGTTGTATTCTTAAAGTTATGTTTGATGATGATTTTTGGAATGTTTTATAATAAATTTTTGTATTACAGTTTATTGAATTTTCAATAGCAGTGGATAAAATGAACGTTTTGTGTATTATTTTTGTGATTTTTAAATCCAAATTTATTTTTATATTAAACTAGACATCTCAACGATTCTAACGCATATTCGTTTGTCAAAAATTTCCACATATTTATTTTTATATGAATTTTTGAAGTTCATACTTTAAATCTGTCAGATTCTGAACAACTCGAGTTCCTAAACTATTTTCTATATTCTACGATTTAAATTGGAACCTGAAAATTTTATTTAAATATTTAGACATGATAAGGAAAATTTTGGTTTTTGAATCATTGATAAATATTTTTTATTTAAATTTTTATGGTTTTACGAAGTTTAAAGTTTTATGCTGAAAATGAAACTAGTGACAGTATTGCTCGGAAATTCTGGTTTTGTTAATAGTGATTGGGACTTCATAATCGATTAATATTTTTATGAAACGATTATATATGTGTTAGAATGGATCTGATAAAATTTCGTAATTTTTAGATAATTATTTTAATTTTAATTGATTTTATAATTCAATGTGTTCAGTGTTGAAAATCTAAAAGACAGATTGTCGTAATTTAATTTGAACTCAATTTTACGTATGAATTTGATCTCCAAATTATTTGAAACTTTTTGTGTGTAATTCCATATATGTTTTTTGTATGTACTAAAATCAGTTTTTAAAAATTAATTTTAAATATTTTTATAAAAAATGTTAAGCACAGCATGTACGCGTTTTGTGTACTAGTTAATTATATATTTTTTTAATTAAAGAATTAGAAAAAAAAAAAGATTGATTTGTATAGGTTTTTATCATAACTTATAAGTTATAATAACCTTGTAAATAATTAATGCCTAAGTATTAAAAAAAAAATGAAAGGAAAGGAAAGAAAAAAAAAATATTAATAAGCTTTGATAGTATGATTGTAATTTGAAACTTTACAAAAAAAAAATAATAATAATAAATAAACAATAATAATTGAGTTGTTCTTTGATTTTGAAATAGGCTAAGAGTACAGAAAAATACTTTATTTGCTGGTCTAGACTTTTGCTTGAGTTGCTACGTTGAGGTAAGTAAACTCATTATACTTGAAATATTAAGTGGTCTGATTATTTTGTTTGTATGCTTGTATGACTTTATTATATGCTAAGCTTGTTATTATAGATATAATTCATATTAATGGTTCATGTGTGTAAGGTCAATTGCATAAACATGTGTTTGTCATTTGCATATTTGCATACATGAATGTTAAAGCTTTTTTTTTTATATATCAAAAAGGCTTTATTTTATTAAAGCAAACACGTTTTTATGAAAAGTGTTTTGATAGAATGCCTTTGACGATCGTTATGATTTGACTTTGAATGGGAGCATATTGTATTTGTTTGAGTCGTATGAGGGACGTGTCTCTAACCTACTTAGGATATCCGGGGGCATTTGGTTCCTTACCATTGGGTATGGACGTATTTGTGCATGTGAGAATTTGTTATGGAATTCCAATTATGTCCCTTCGATATTTGGCTCACTTGTACTTACCCTTCATGCGTGCCAATCACCGACGGGTGATATTTGGATTGGGTCACTGACGGGTGACGTATTATTTTGGCTTCACAATTGTTACGAGAAGTCAAGGCATTCTATAAAAAGAAAAATTGTAAAGATAAATTGCATTGAGAAAAATAAAGTTTTGATTGGGTAATGATCACTTTTTACATATTCATTTTCATGATCATGTATAACTAGAGTATGACATGATGTTAAATGGTTGTTGATGTGTATGCATACTATTTCATGTATGATGAAGTTTGCTTACTGAGTGGTATCACTCACCCCAATATTTACTTACCATCTTTCAGGTAATACATGAGGAGGATTTGACACATCTTCTAGTCTTTAAGGGACCCCTTAGGAAGTTAAACTTTTGTTATCAGGTTTTTATTTAATTAAATAATGAGCAACTACGACTCTTAGTTTTAAGATTCAATCAGGTGGTTTTTGTTCCAGATGTTTTGGTGAATAATTAAGTTTATGGACTATGTTATTTCAATTTATTATTGATGATAAATATGATTTTTGGGTTAATTTAATAATCAATTTATCGGAGTGTTACATTTGGTATTTTAGATGTATAATTAAAAGTAAAAGTAAATAGTAATATTAAATACTTATGTATTTGTCTCTCGTAAAACTAAATATATTGAATTGTGTAATTTGTATTATGATTTATAAGGATACTGTTATACACAATCACAAAAATTACTAAGATTCTTACAGATAAACAAATATTCTCTCGATATTTTATTATTTAACAAGAATGCTAAGGTTGATAAAGAAAATAATTAAAGTCATAAACCGTGTAATCTAATTCATCCTCTATGTGATACATTTGGTTGTGATGTTTTTATAGTGCATAAGAGTTTATTTATAAATAAAACTCTAGCATGAAATTAAATAAATAAGAAAAAGTATGATATTAATTTTACATGCATTTGATGATTGTTATTTCTTCATATTGAACTCTAGCATAAAAGAAAATGAGAATAATTTATAAAAAACACAAACCTGGTTTACTAAATGCATGTAAACAATTAAAGTGAATTTTTTAATTGTGATGGTAATGAGATATCTCTGTTATATTTATGTCATCAATGTTGTAAATGAATGTAATAAACTCTATAAATATGTATCATGTGGTTATATAAAAATATGAAAAGTAGAGTAATTAATATTCTATTTAAAGACAATTGTCTGACTATAGCAAATTGGTTGGTCCAAAAGTGATATTTGTACTTTTTGAAGATACTATACTAGGGAGTGTATCATACGATTATCATACACATGATAACATGTAAAATAGAGTAAATGATTTAGGATTTTACTTGAATAGTTAATATGATGATTTATCGGCCCATTAATAACATTTATAATCTATGCAGACTTATTTTATAAAAATGAAAGAATTAATTTTCAAAATTTAATTGTATATACCACAAAACATAAATATAATGATATTTTCAAGTGATTTTTCTAAAATACTTTTTCTTTTTCGGAATATCATTTTAAAATTTAATTTTTTGTCACTTAAATATTGTGGAGGTGTTTTAAACACTATATTTGATTCAAATATTATAAAAATAAATTATAATCTAGCAAGCATGAAGCTTTGCTATAACAAGTGCATTAGTATTTATTTTTCATAAAATGTGTCAAATCAAATTGAAGCATTTTGAGCATTTTGATTTCATTAAATTTGACAATTGTAAGATTTGAAATTTTTTGTAATAAATTTTGACTCATTAATAGTTTTCTTAGTCAAAGAATAATTTTTTTAAATTTTTTAAAGGTGAATAATATATATATATATATATATATATATTTTGAATTTGCTAGATACGTAGACATTAGTTGAAATATCTTTTCGTATATTATATTTTTTTAGTGGTATTGGGTGAGTTGATAAAGTAAAATTTAAAATTTTTATTTTCCAATATTAAGTCCAATTTAGTTGGAAAACATTTACAAGTCATAGAGTATTATTAACGAAAATTATGTTTGAAGATTATATTTACCAAAGTTATGAATCAAAATCAGAAAATTATCTTATGCTTACTCATTTTCACTTTAATTTGAGCACACCAATTACATCTCTATTTTATGGCACCATAGTTTTAATCCTTTTTTTTTTTTTAATCAAGAATGAGGATTAAATTTTTCACCAAGTGTCATATTTTATTCAGACAAAATTAAGCAATTTTTCATTTGTTTCTCACAATTAATACATATTTTGGTGTTAGCCCACCATGAGTTTACTCATATTGATAATCATTTTTAAATGTTTAGTGAATGAAGGTATACATTATATTTTTGAAAGGAACGAATGTATACATTAAAGGAAAAATATAGTTTTATTGCAATATAATCTCATTTTGGTTTTAGAGACCAATTTTGGATAAAAAGTTAACATGTTTCATTGGTTGCATATATTTGATGTTTATTCTTCATTATTTTTCTATTAATGTTGTTTATTTGTGATCATTGTATGATGAATATCCATGAAACATATTAGATTCACTCATTACAGTTTAGCACAGTCTTACTTCAATGCTTCAAGAACATGTTTTCTCACTTAGAATTTGTTTGTAAAATTCATTTATGTATTGGGTCGGTATGAATTTTACATAAATGTGTAGTATGTGATCTAGTGTTGTGTTGTCATCACCACATGTTTTTAGTTAAATGGTAATGTAATTGAGAGACATTGTGTTTTAGTCTCAAGTATGCATATTGTTGATACACAAACACCTCTTATATCCATGCATATGTGAATTATTGTTGTCATGCTTTAAATCTCCAATGCCAAATTATGTGTAGTATATATACCCTTTTGGTGTATTATTGTATATATTAGTTTCGCTCAAAAATTTTAAGATACATTATTTATGTTATTGAGTGTTTCGTGTATGATGAGGAGAATTGTTGAAATTATTTTATGTGATTAACATAATTATTGGCAAATTTAAATTATTTCAAATAATTTAAAAAGCATGTTAGGACGAAATTGATTTATTGAAATAATTATTAAATAACCATATGTTATACGTAACTTCATAATGAGATAAACTAAACTTGGTTATATTGTGTAATAGGTCCATGTGCCTATTGCATTCATAAGCCAAAACCGGCCCATTAGATTTAGGGCTTCTATTGTGGAGGTTTTATTATAAATAAAACAATTAAAAGCTAAAGTCAATAAGCCGTTCAATGATATAAAATAAGTGTGGTCGTTTTCATAAACTCCTAAACACTAAGGGCATATTTGGCCATGATACTCAAAAACAATTTTCTAGTTTTAAAAACAAAAACTTATTCTTAAAAACAAATAAAATTGTTTGGCCATTTTTTTAAAAATTAATTTAAAAAATAAGTTGTTTTGAAAACTCAAAATTCAAAAAACACCTTATAGTTATTTCATTGTTTTTAAAAAAATTGAAAAACTCGGTAAAATGGTCTCAAAAGCATAACCTAGGCCACAAAATAATTAATTAAAGTTTTGGGGTTAATTCGTAATCCCAGTTTTTAATTTCAAAAAGAATAAAAAGCTTTCGAATGTCACAAACGCTCATACTTCACTCTCATCGCTCGTTCGCTCTCTTCTCTAGGATTAACAAAACATTTGGCCGCCTTCTTTCACGCCGACGACATCAACCATGTCGATTCCGATAAGCTTATCACTATTGCTTCTCATTACCTTCCCTTCCAACCTTTTGGGTTATGATTTGTGGCTAGAATCATAAATGGCAAGGCTTATAGTTTTGTAGTTATAAGATGTTGGCTCTAAATGACCTTTAATTTTCAATTTTTTTATCCTCTCCTCTTCTTCTACAGCTAGCCCAGAGAATTCGCTGTATCAACAAAAATGACTCGTTTTGTTTCTTTCTTTTTTGCTCATCTTTTTATTGATAACTTGTTTCTTGACTTGTTTGTGTATATTATTTCATAATTCTTAGCAGTAGTACTCTTTGTAAAAAGTTTTAAGATTAAATCCCAACTCCTATATCATGTACTTAAAATGAGTAGTTATTGTTTGAAAAGTAAAAAAAGTTGATATATGACATATATAATTATTAACATATATTCATAGTTTACCCATCATCACTAATTGATCATGTTATATTGTTTAATTCATTTGATTTATATATGGTTAAGCTTCTATTCCATATATTCACATATATTTTATGTATCCAATCAAACATCAATATGAGCATCATTAATATATAGTTGTTTGTTTTATATTAATTACCATCGAAGATTCTTGATTGGCTTACAAGAATTCTCTCTCTTCTCTATCTGTTTGTGAGCAACAGAGGCACTTATCACTCAATTTTTATATAATTTTATTTTTCATATTTGCATGTGAATGTTGCATGCATGTTTATATTTTTTAATAGATATATATCAAATTAAATAATTTTTATTTAAAAAATTACTTCAATTTTTAACAATTTCTTTCGATTAAATCTAAAAAAAAAATTTATTATCTAATTTATAATTTTAGATATTAGACAATAAAAATTTTATTAAATTTGATCAAACTTAAATAAAATATTTACTATCTAAATTTTAAATTTATATATTAGACGATCAAAATTTTATTTAAATTTTATTGAAAATTATATTTAAATTACATTGAAAATTTTATTTAAGCTATATTAAAATTTTAAAAAAATTAAATTTTTTTTTACGTATACATCTATCCAAAAATATAAACATCATATAATATATGTGCTATTCTGTTACATTTAATAAAAAATAGGATAAAAAATTAACTTTATCTTTATCTGATACATTTTTTTACAAATAAATGAACTTAAAAAAACACATTTTTTTTATAAACAAAAAGACTTAAAAATACCTTTTATAAATTAAAAAAATTAAATAACATATTTTACAAAAATAAAAGAAACTTTATAACAATAATTTTTAATACTAATTGATTATAAAGTTTGACATTGGAATAAAATAAACATTCAATCCTTAATTATTATCATTATTAAATATTATTATATATAAATAAATAAATAAAATTTAACTTTTTCATCCTTGAGAAAACATGTTATATTTTTTTCATCATAAAAGTTATTTTGTTTAGATAAAATAATATATTGTTTAAACCTTTAATTTGTAAAGTATATTTTTTAAGTCTTTTTATTTATAAAAAAATGCAAAGAAAGAACAAAATTAATTTTTCATTAAATCTAACAAAATAATATATGTATCACATAGATAATTATATTTTTTAATAAATATATACGTAAAAAAATTATATTTAATTAAATAAATTATTCAAATTTTTTAAAAAAAAATTCTTTAAAACTTAAAATAAAATCATTGTTTAATATATATAATTTTGAATATTAGATAAGAAAAATTTCGTCTAATTTATATAAAAATATTTGTTAAAGTTCAAACGAAAAAATCCTCTAAAAAAGTTTGAATGAATTTTTAATTAAATATTAATTTTTTACATATATATCTAACGAAAAATATAAACATATATATGTGACAATTTGTGCTATAGTACGATTATTCAAATCGAACATGAATTGAAAAACACAAACCGAATACAAACGAATTAAATTTGGGTTCAATTTAGGCCAGCCTAAATAACACAAAAAATTAGGATTGAATTAGAATTTAATTAAGACTAACACGATAACACGAAAATAAAAAAATAATAATTATTATTATTATTATATATTATTACTATTATTTTTTTAAAGTTGAATATGTTAATTCATATTATAGAAAATTTGCTATATTTTTTTTATTAATAATGTGTAAATATATTATATTATCACTAATCACAATTATATAAAATTTAAATCTTAAATATTCATTTACTTTAATTTTAGGTAGTGATTTATTGAGTTATTTTGCAATATAATTATGATTTTGAAATTTTTACTTTTTAATTTTGTAAAAATTGTAACAAAATTTTTATTTGTATATTTAATGTTATTAGAATGCATTGAATTTAATTCAAATATTTTATTATTCTAATTAAATTAAAAATTATAAAAAAATTTATAATATTTTCAATTAATATAAGATTAAATAAGGTAAAAAAAAAAAGACTAATTAATACATGTAAATAAAAATTTGGACTAATTTGAACTAGTTTAAATCAAACTTAATTTTTTTTTATTTGGATTAAAGTTAGTAATTCATGACACAAATTAAATTTGATTTGGGTTAGTTAGGATTGATAGTTCATAATACGAATTAAATTTGGGTCAATTCGAACTAACACAACACACACAAATTGCCACCCCCAAATTTACACATTATTTCATTAGATTTAACCAAAAATTTGATAAAAATTTAACTTTATTCTTAATACTTTTTTCGCAAACAAAAATACTTAAAAACATATTTTTTAAGCAAGAGAATTAAACAACACATTATGAGTCACCTTATAATCAAATAGAACTACAATGAATTAAACTCCCCTCCCCCGTTCAAACGTCCAAACCAAACCAACATTTTTTAATCTAAAAAAATTGTATAGTTTTAAATACTTGATATATCATTTATGTTTCTTTTAAGAAATTTTAAAACTCGATTTTCTTTCTTCTATTTAATAATTTTTGTATGGAGATTTTCACATAGTCTCCAAAACCTTCGGACTAAATTTTGAAGTTAATAAGTGGTCAGGATTAGACCATCCAAGTATCAAAAGGTGCAAAAGAGAAGATCCAGGTCCATCAAAATTCTTATAGACTGTTTGTATATAGCCTAACAATGACTAACTAAATATATCTCCCCACAAATTAGCCACACTAAAATTCATAAGAACGCATTTTGGCGTAGGGTTTCACTTTCCTATTCGCGCTAGGGTTTCACTTTCAGAGCACGCGTTTTGGCCGGCGGCGGGCCTTCGTGGCCGTCGGCCAGGACTTCGTTAGTATTTCTTTCCGTTTCTCGTCAGTGGAGCACGCGGGAGGTGGCTAGGCTCGCGGAAGTCGTCTGGGTAAGCGGGGGTCGTCGGGATCGTCTGGGTAAGCGGTGGTGCACGCGGGAGCGTCTGGTTCTCGGGTTGGATTGCGTGGTGTACGCTGGTCGGTGCTGGTTCCTGGTTCATCGTCTGGCTGCGTTGATGGCGCCTGTTGGTGGCGCTTGGCTGAATGGGTGGAGACTGGCTGCGTTGGTGGCGCCTGATGGTGGATGCCGTTGGTGGCGCCTGTTGGTTGCTGCCATCTGCGTTGGTGGCGTCTGGCTGCGTTGGTGGCGCCTGTTGGTGGCTGCTGGCTACGTTGGTGGCGTCTGGCTGCCGTTGGTGGCGCCTGTTGGTGGCTGCCGTCTTGGTTGGTGGCGTCTGGTACCTGGGTATTTTTCTGATTCCCTTCGCGATCTCGCGAGATTCTGGTTTGTCTGGTTTGCTTGTTGCGTGCTCGGTGTGTTACCGGAATTTTTTCCGGGGTTCTGTTTAGGCTTAAATGCCATTTTCGGCTTAAATGCCATTTTCGGCTTAAATGCCATGCTTTATGTATATGCTATTTTAATAAGGTTGTTGTTTTTGGTGTGTGATCTGTCCTATAGCTTTGTGTATTCAAAGCTTGTAGGTGTTTTCTGGTTGTTAACCGTGATTATAATCCGGTTGGTTATGTTGTTTCGGTGGGCATTTATGGCCCTTGGGAGTTTTCTAGATTTTCAGATCTTAAGGTTTAGCATTAGGGAAGTTTTTAATTGTTTTGAGTACTATCCTTTGCATTGGCTTAGCGAATCCCCACGTTTGATGATGGAGGTTGGTCGGTTGAGAAAGCTATCAAAAGCTCCAAGTTCACCACCAATTCGTGATTCTAGTCACACTTTTCCTCCTAGGGATTTAGTTTTAATTGGGATGAGCTTTTGTAATGTTTGGATTGGTGTTTCAGACGAGAATTTACTACCTGATGTAACTTTGAAATTTGATTAATGGAAATTCTTATGATCAAAAAAAAAAAAAATATATCTCCCCACCACAGCCCACATATCAGAAGAAATTAATCTCTTCCTTAACATATAACAAAGTACTATGAAAACATACTTTAAAAAGAAAAGGAAACTAAAGAAGAAACACCGTCAAGCGGCCTCTAAGTCTTGTGTATTTTAAGCATTACATATATACAAGCTTATGCTTCTTTGAAATTCACTTACCGTCGTCATGATTCGATCTTGCACGAAAACTTATCAGAAACATTTGCCATGACAAATCCTGCAAAAACCTGAATGAATCCATGGGGTTAAACTTAACTAAGGGTATGTTTCTTTTTGGTTATGGACTTATGGGACCCTATAAAAGTCCCGACAAAAAAAAAATGCTTTAGGACCATACATGAAAAAATTTATTAGAAACGCTTTCATGAATCAATATTGAAACCATTTACTGCTTTTGTTTGAAACCAGTTTTAACAGAAACATAGGCAAACATACCCTAAATCATATGAGAATCATGCTCCAATGGAAAATCAAAGGTCAAATTTCATGCTCCAATGGAAGATCAAAGGTCAAATTTCAAGCTCGAAAAGATTAAAGGGTAAACCCATGTACTGAAAGAACGCATACCTGAACGGAGCCAAGCATGTATATAGCTGAGTAATGTCGTCCCTGTAATACCATGTCAGCAATCATTGCAAGCGGAATTGTCAAGGACATGCCTAGTGTTGCAACTAGTGGAGAAGTCCAAACCACAGAAAGTGCCCTGTAATTGATTTTTGGATGTTAATACAATAACTGAAGAGGGCAGTTGCTTGCTGTTGCATAACTAAGTGAAACAGCAAAATTGTCAATGAAACATTTACTCTATCCATTTCCAGAACCATCATTTCATAATGATCCAGTGCGCCCTAAATATTACTGTCACAGTAATTTAAAAACCGTGGCCGTTTACAACAACAATTAAGGATATGTGATAAACAAAACCCGGATCCACCTTCATTCTGACTTCTTGTATCTTGTAACAAAAAACATTGCTCTTTGTGAGCACTTAAAGACAATAAATTAAGGACTCATTATGGATTCAAACCAGCCATTGTGCATAGAGGGGCAGTTTTAATCTGACTTACCAAAAGTAATCAGAGAGGACACTCCCCACAAAGCCATTTAACAGCACAACTTCCCCAACAGACGCTGAACGCGGAAAACTAAAAGGAGGTTCAATCCCAAGAGCACTCAGTGGCCAAACTGCATGAAACAGCATTGCCAACCTCAGGAAAGAAAATTATTAGAGACATGTATAGCCTTTAACAATGCCATAGGAATCAATTTCAGTAAGTCACCCACCAACAGTGTCCAAACGGATGTGAGAGAGACAAAGAGATTATAGTTAAATTATTCCTAGAAGTTTGTTATTTTGAGGAGTCTTATGATAAATGTCATTACAATATTTGTAATGAAAGTGGGAGAAACTAATGGAAATTTATAATACACTTACCAAGCCACCAAAGACCAAGAAGAGTGAAGAGACCAATATATCCAAAGACTTTTTGTACATCAAACTTGCCTTCTTCTGATCCAGCAAATTTTTTCAGCAGCACTGTTTGAAACAATCCGCTTTGTTAAAAATGTAAAGACTTGCAAGAAACGATCCAAATAAAAGAGTATTCAAGCCCAATAATATCATGTACATATTGTACACAATTAAACTGGCCTTAAAATAGTATATTAATAATACATAGCTTGTACATATGTATATATCTAATGTATGCACACTTTGTACATAAATGAATGTACATTATTTATAGTATGTAGATATAAAATATGTAGACACTACGTATATAAGCGACATATTATTTTGGGGCCAATTCGATTATTTACAATGAAGACATGCTATTTAAGGTCTGAACTCCAAATAAGATGTTAAAATACCTGTAAATAAGCCATATGACACTGCAGAGAGAAGACCAAACATGTCACCAATAAGAGAGTGCCTTTTAGTCCTTAGCAACAAGAACAATACAGTTTCAAATATTATGGTAAAGCAAATCGAGTAAAAGTTTGAGAAAAATCTGAATATTGTTAAAACGTATTTGAGTTCATTCCTAATTAATTCCAAGCACTAATTCTCGGAAAGTATGCATACTATTGGTGACAGGGTGAATAAGACATCTCTTGTATCTAAACTTAAGGTTTTTCACTTTAACTATAACTTTCTATAAAAAAAATAAATAAAAAAAAGCAGCTTCAACTTACTCAGAGATATCCAATAGTTCATGTGCTGTCCACGTTGTCCCAACTGTAGTCATGATGACACCAGACATGCTGATAAAAACAGCAACCACCTTCGCTATATTGATGGAGTCCTGACCAAGTAAAGCTCCAAAGAAAAGAGTAAAGAGCCCTGACGTAGAAGTTAAGACAGTGGTGCTTGCGACACTAGTATTTGCAAGTGCAGAGGTTGAGAAATACTGTATTTGGGATACAAAGCAATCATACCAAGTCAAGCACAGGTTTTATACAAGTTCCAGGAACAGAATTGCATATCAAAACATAATAAAAGTGAAAAGGTAAATTCATCATATGTTAATATGAACCCAAAAAATTCACTCACAACCATCACAAAAGTCATTAACATTCTACAGGTCCACAAGTGACTCAATCAAGTAAACCATTTCGGAAACAGTGACACTGACGAATAAGGATCAATGCACAATTGCACACATATAACTAATTTAAGTAGATATCAGAACTAAAAAAATAAAAACTACCTATTTTACCTCGGTAAGAAACCAAATTGGTGCAAGATATAGGCTGCATTTTGCAATTTCCCACGAACTAAGCTTGGAATTTTGCACAAGCAAACAAGGCTCATATGCCTCATTCTTAGTATATGACAGTAAACCTTCTTCGCTATCATTAAGATCTTTCTCAGTGATTAAGAATCTCTTCAAATCACTATCAAGATCCTGGTGCATATCATTCATTCTGAGAGGGATATCAAGTCCAATTGAGGAGCCAGAAAAGTCACCGTCACTGTAGAAGTTCTTAAATAAAGTTGGGTTCATTAAGCTGCACACCCAGTCTTTTATAATTGCTATTGGTAGATATATGACCATAAGAGAGAGCCCCAGATAAGTGAGCACAAAAGGTTGTTTGTACTCCGAGAAAATTTTCTGCAGCATACAAGTAGAAGAAATTTATTATTTTTTGCTGAACATGATATCTCCAAAGGCTAAGGAAATTTAAGTGAGGTTAAATAAACAAGAAAATGAAAGAGATGCAGCTCTTTCTCTGATTAATGCAAATAATATGAAAAAAAAAATAACAAACATTGATTTTTGGATCAACAATAGCGGTGATACCAAACTTTTGCCAATTCCTCTGGTCCCTTTTAACACTTTTTTTTTTTTAAATAAGATTTTGTTTTACAACAATTCAAATTTAACAAATTTAGTCCAAAACTAAAAAAATATGTTGAAATTTCAGTACAGTAAAATTACTTTTTTTTCTTATAATTTAATCCTTCAATTTTCAAATTTAATATAATTAATCCCTTTAAATTTTTTAAAATTTAAAAGTTAGGTAACAAATATAAAGAAAAAATAAGTGTAGAATTGAAAAAAGTTTATGGGATAAATGGTGTTGTGCCTTGATTTTTCTTTAATTTCCAGCTTAAAAATCCAAAGAAGTTGATCACAGTAAACATTATTTTTCATAAAAATACAGAGAAATAACCCCAAAAAAGAAAACAAATATCAGGAATAAGTTCTTAGCTAATTTTAGTCTCAGAACAATGAAATGATGTTTCAATAGTTTCAATTTACTCCTGCACTTTCCTATCCATAATTTTCATTTAAACAAGCAAAAAATCCTTAAAAGGGTAGATAAAATTGAGAAAAAGAAACAAACTTTAAAGAAAACATTTAAAAAAGAACAAACAAACAAACAAACAAACAAAGGCTTGAGATATGAAGAAGCCCAAACCTGAGTAACCTCTGCAGAGGCCACCCATATGAAGACGACGGTACCGATCAAACCCAGACCTGCTTCGTACCTCCAACCCATAACCCAAAATCAAATTATTAACAACAACAACAACAAAAAAAGCACAAGAAACTTGAATTTTAGCGCAATAAAAGAAGACGGTAGTCCCAAAATGTGCTAAAAATTCAACATATCTGGGAAGCTCCAATTCCACAACAACAAGAGAACCGAGCAAGAAAATGGGAAGGCTTTTTTTTCCGGAGCTTTGTTGTATAAAATGGGTTTTAGGGGAAGAATGTCAAATGCGTGAGAATATGACAAAGTATTTGGGGGTGTCAACGGTTCTGGGAAAAAGGAAAAGAAGCGTTGAATGTACGTTTAGCAGTTTTTATTTATTATTTCTTACGGTCAGAAAACGTTAGCGGTACAGACAGCAACGGGTTAAGGAAGGTGACAGGTGCTAAACTATCCTCGTTTTCTCCTGAGATCAGGTGGCAACTTCTGCTTGGTAAATGACATGCCTTTTGATTTACGATGATGGATTACATTGAGATGATAATATTGTATTTAACAAAAAAAAAAAAATTGATAATCTCGTAACAACTATTATTCTTAATATTGTTTACATAAAAAAAAAAAAACTATTCTTAATATTGTTATATAAAAAAAAACTATTCTTAATATAGTTATAATAAAATAGTGTAATTTACTATTATATCTCTAGTTAGATGCTAATGCCATTTTGTTGAAAAATAATTATGAAAATATTGTTACCCTTACATTATTGCCTATAAAAAATATTTTTTATTACAATTTTATCAATGCAATAATTAATATTTTACAACATAAATACCCAATATTAATCTTATAATTATTATAAAAAAAAAAGTCAATCAAGTCTCTCAAATTAAGCTTTATTATTCGTTTAGTCTTCCAAATTATAAAATATGTTTTTTAATCCTCAACTTTAATAAAAGAGGCTATAGAAGTCCCCAAAATTTTGAATTTTGTATTATTTAATTTTTTAAATTATAAAATTTATTTTTTAGCTTCTCAATTTGAGAAAAGAAGTTAATTAAGGTAAAAAAAATTTAATTTAATATAATATTATTATTTTTTATAAAGCAATTAAAATATGATAAAACACGAGTTATTAATATAAGTGAGATTGAAATTTAATATGAGATTATTTAAGAAAAAAAATAAAAAATAATAATACTCCAACAAATTGTTATTTAAATACATATTTTTTATTTAAAAAAATAAAATAAAATCAATAAAATATTAAAATAAAAATTGGAACAATTATTAAATATTAAAAATAATATTTAAAAGAAAAATTAACTGTCAGTTTGTCAATGTTAAATGTTTAAAAATTAATATTTTAATAAAAAAATTATTAAAATAATATTATTTATTTTTAATTGATTAGTTTTTTCAAAATTGAGGAATAAAAATAATTTTTATAATCTGGAGATTAAACGAACACAAAAACCTAAAATTAAAAAGATATTTTATAATTTAAAAGATTAAATAATTCGAAACATAGAAGACTTTCAATGCCCTTCCTCACTATTTTAATATCTTGCCTTTTTCATTTTAATATACAAAAGAACACAGAGACATTAGTTAATAACTTAATTATGTAATCTTATTTTTATTCGTAAACTAAAAATTAAAAAAAATAATTAAAAAAAGGTAAATTAACAAATATAGTACTATGTTATAGATTTGTATAACAATGAGAAATTTGTTGGTAGATTTGTATAATAAAAAAAATTTAGTGGTACATTTGTATTATAATAAAGAATTCGGTGTTAGTTTGTTACAAAAATGGTAAATTTGTACAAATATAGTTTGTTACAAAAATAGTAAATTTGTATAACTAATTATACTTAAATTTTATTTTTGTTACTAGATAAAATTTGATTGTATGTTTGCAATTTTTAAAATAATTCAGTTGTATATTTGTTAGTTTATCTTTTAAAATATGGTTTATTTTTAATTGATAGCAAGAATTAAGTAAAATCACAATGTAATTTAAAATATGTAAAATTCAACATATAATTTAAAGAAAAATGTTATCATCTGTTAAGTCAGTGACTAATCTCATTACGCTTTTTTATTTGTTCTCATGGACAGAGCCATGTTAGGGCTACAGGTCCCTCTAACTCTCAATATTATTCATATATGTGTATAATATAATAAATAAAATATTTAATAAATATGTATTAAATATGTGATTTTTTTTTCATAAACTTTATATTATAGTGATTTTGTTATTATGTATATTTCAAGTTTACTAGTTTATATTCATATAATTGTAAACGTTTGATACTTTTTCAAAAAATAATCAGATAAATTTTTATATCTGTAATTATTATTTAGTTAAATTAAAATTATATTTTTGACTATTAATTATTGTACATATTTTAGTGACACATGTTCAACATTTATTCATAATAATTGTATGTATAAGTGTGTGATCATGTATTAGAAAAAAATTTATTTATTTCATTTGATACCACTAATAATACAAAAGAAAAATAAAAATATCAAAAAATTATATATATACTTTTATACAATAATTTTGTATTTTTATATTAAAATATTTTTTATTTTTCGTTTGAAACTTATTCCCTAACATTCTCGTTCTAATTTCGTCAATGTTTGTTCTATCATAAATCTTGTGCTAGCAATACTTCAATTGAAAACTAGGAATGGAGCACTTGGCTCCTTGCTAGATGAGTATATTATTTAATGGTTAATGATACTAACTTAATTATTTTTATTATTATCACAATAAAAATATATGAATTGCATATTATATTTATATAATTAATAATATTTTAATGTCATTATTATTAAATAAGTTTATCATTAATTAAAAATGATTGTTGGAATAACAAAGTAATTTGTTGCAATATCTTTACATTTAATTTAAAAGCGTTTTCACAATATTTCTTAGTTTTTTAAATAAAATTTATTACAAAATATTGAAAGTTTCTTGTGGCTGATCATTAAATTTTTTGGTTTAATATTTATTTATTTTATTAAATAAATGGTATTTTTTAAATTAAATTATTTAGATATGATATTTTTTTATCGAATGGTAAAAATGGGATAAAAATATAATTTTTATGAAGTTTTTAAGAATTTTTTTGTCAGGTAGATGTCTGTAGCAAAATAGGTGGATGCACGTAAAAATTCCTAGCCACGTACACCAATCATTGTCGGCCATGTGTCCAATGTCTCCTTCGCCTGCCACATGTCGCACTGCGTTCTTTCTAAAAATTCAATTTTGCTCTAGCCGTTGACATATCAGCTGCAATTTGCCCAATCAACATGTGCCATGTCAGTCGCATTATCCACAACTATCCACTTCGTCGAACCGTTGTGCCCGACATGTCCAACCATTACAATTTTTGTCTTTTGGATGCCACATATCATGATCTCTGATGCATTCATTAATTCCACTTGATCCAACGGCCACAATCTGATATCGACTTTAACAATGTTTTTTAGCACTAAAGACCTAATAGTAGTTCCATTTTCACTCATTCACCCATTTTTATCTTTTTTTTTTTTTTTTTTCCAAGTTTTATAGCAAGAGAGTAGATTTTAATGAGAGAAAGTATGAGATTCAAGCGAGAAGAAGAAAATGGAGCTTGAAGATTTAAGCTTTCTCGAGGGATAAATTGTATCGTTTATTTCCTCTATTTTTCTTAAATTTCATAAATTTTTCTTGTATTTGGGTTTTATTATTTATATTTATGAATAATTAGACCCATTTATTAGATTCTTTGTTAAACTCAATTAACATATGTATTTATTTTAATTGCTTAATTAATTTTTATTTATTTGAATATTTTAATTAATATAATTTATTAATACCCTCGATTAATTAATTATTCAACGATTGATTGATGTTGAGACTTTTAATTTAGTTTGGAAAAGTTAATTAAGAGTTAGTCATTGGGTTATTGACATATTTAATGGAATAGTATGGAACATGATTATTGAATATGTAGTATGTGTACATGCATACTTAACGTGCTTAACGTGTTGAGGAATAGCATGAAGAAAAAAGTATCTCTATTGTCCCTAAACTTATATCTTTGGGATACTTTAATACTAAACTGTTAGTTTAGGAAGTTATTTACAAAAATAGGTCTCTAAACTATTATTTTTTAGACGCTTTAGCCCCTAAATTTTATTAAGATGAGACAATTTAGTCTCTAAAATTTAGACTAAAGTGTATTTTTCTTAAAGTAAAATCTAAGTGTATCAATTAAAAGTTTAGGGACCTTGGTACATGAAAATATGACTTATTTCATTAAGTAATTTTGTGAATGCTCAAAAAAGATTTATAAATATATTAGAGTATGTAGCCAATCATCCATGTTAATAAAGCAATTATTAATTATTATGAGTGCATGTGAATTGATTGAGAGATACTTAGATCCAAGATTTGTCATATATTTTTTTTTGTTACCTAATTGTGGTCGGATCTGTTTGAATTATCTTTGTTTATTTTCTTTTATTTTCACTCAACAAATAAATAACTAATACTCATGGGTTCAACTTTTATTCTTTAAATATTTATTATTTATATACGATTCGTGCATTTATAGATTTTCATGTCAGTAGCTTTAGTTTAAACTTTAAACACATGTTCAAATATGTTAAAATGTACTGTTAACTAAAGTTTGCTAATTGATTACGAAAGGAATGGAAAAAAAAATTATAAATGGTTAGGATTGAAAGAAAAAAAAAAGCACAATTTTTTTTTGTGATTACTTAATATATAGTGAAATTGGAATTAAAAAATTGTTTTAATAAAATGTCAAGTTAGTAAAATACTAATTATTTAAAAATAACAAAAATGAAAAATATAAATTAATAAATTTAAAGTTATATTGATAATGAAACATAAACTCATAACAAATGCTACAATAAAGTGATTTTTTTTTTATTTGTCTATTTATTATTAAAAATAATAAATTATATATCAAATCCATTTCTCCAACTTATAATATATATATATATATATATTGTTTCATATACTACCTATAATACGGAATATAAATATGTAAACTACTCTACATTTTATTTATTTATTATTATTATTATTATTATTATATGTATAATTTTAACTATTTTTCTATCAAATATTTCCTACCATGGGTTTATCTATAATTTATGGATAAATAATTATATGATATACAATAATTAGTAGATGCATAAATTATTATATCTAAATATAAATTTTTTTGTCAATTAACATGTAATTTAATGATATATATTATTAATAAGTAATATTATTGTGTAAGAAATATTTGAAAAAAATTAAAAAGAATCAAAGGAATCAAAAGAGAAAAAGAAAAATAGTAAAAGAAAAAAAATGGTGACTATAATACAAGCTACTTTTTATATAAAGAAAAGTGTCATGGAGATGGAGATCTATGCAATTTGTGTCATTTGATAATTGATGCCTTTAATTATAATTGCTATTATTTAATTTTTTAGTTTTAGAAAAATGAGTTAATTGAGAATAAAATATATTATTTTAATAATTTTTTTAATTAAAATATTATTCTTTAAAAGGTCAATTATAAACAAATTATATTATTTTAATATTTTTATATTAAAATATTAATTTTAAAAAATAATATTTTAATTAAAAATCAATAAAATCATGTATTTTAATTTTAATTGACTCTTTTTTAAAAAATTAAAGAACCAAATAACATAATTTATAATTTAAGAGATTAAATAATAAAAATAATATAATTTAAGAAGTTGTTATAACCCTCTCCCTTTTATTTATAATGATATGATATGTGAAAATCACGTCATCCAATCCAATATGCAGATAATTAAATTGTTATCTAATAAATTGATTATCTTTTGAGATAATAAAGTAATATCTTTTGATTCTACACTTGGTAAGGGGAGAGAGTTCTCTACAGTCTTTATAATATAATTTGATTTAAATTTAAAAATATTTTTATTATAAATTTGAGAGGTACTATATTTAGGTATACTCTAGTTTTGGAGTTGTTGCTCTATATCTTCAACTTTTAAAACTTCTTTATTTTTAGAAGTAGAAGGCCTTAAGCCTTAGAGTTGTTGCTAAAGGATGAAAAAGTTGTAGAAAGATTTGAAAAACTTCTTACTAGTCTCGCCATTAAAACAATATAGAGATCAGACAAAGTCTCACGTGAAATGCCTTTACTACCTCTCTTGGGTCTTATAACGGCTCAGCTGCTCGTCGAAGTCTCCATCTAGTATTACTAGATTGTTTCTCTTTGAAGACTAATAATAATCCTTTAAATCTTACTATACTTAATCACCAATAGATTGGCTTTGATACCAAAATGGCCTAGGATCTACTATAAGTGAATGAAGAGATATAGCATAGAGATGTATATACGAAAATTGGAAATATTATTAAAGATAATGAAATATTTTACAGAGTTGTGGAATAATTTACAGAGAATCTAAGAAATAAAAACTTAGAGAATTCTAGCTCTCTCTTACAAATGAAAACTTAGTCCTCTTATAGAATTCGAGGCTCATAAATAGACAAAATACAAATAATTAAAGAGATAAGCCTCGCGAGGCTTTTCAAAAGGAGATGCTTTGAGCATGTGAAGAGTGGGTCCCTTGTCGGTGTCGGTTGCTTCGTCTTTTGTGAAAGATACTCTTCGTTGTGGAACGTGGGTCCCTTGTCTGGTGGAGTGTCCCAGATAAATTTGGAGTCATTCGTTCAGACTGTGTTGTGGGTCCCTTGTTAGTGTCGGAAAGCTGTGAGTGGCTTATCCACTTGTGCTAGCCATTTGTAGATCTCTCTTTGAGGGGTCTAGGTTTAGTTTCTCTTCAGAATATGTTTCACTCTCTTCAGAGCATAATTTTTCTAATTTTATAGAAATATATTCATCACTCTTTCCCTTTTCTTTAAGAGTGGTAATAATTTTTTCAATGGTATTAGTCTCCTTTTTAGGAGAAGAAGGCTCTTTCATTTTTAGAGTTTTTAATATTTCTATTGGTTTATAATTATCAAACTCCTCAATGGGGGTTTTTTCCCACCATCTTACATGAACGATCCTGATAAGGCACCATAAATCTTCGTATGTTGTTATAGCATAACCCCATTTCCATATCCACATGATTTTATATAATGCTAAGAAGAATAATAATGCATGATCATCATTAACTAATGAGTTAATATTAAGTAGCTCGAATTGTTCGAATGCCTTAAATACCGATTTTGGTAATATTTGAATAGGTGGTCCAAAAAATGAAAACCAGTTTCTGAACCATACTTGAAAATCGTTATAGGAATAATGATCCCCAGATTTAAACTGAAGGTACCACGTATGTGAACCATTTGAGTTTTGGTAAAGTAGGATATTTTTCCATGCTTGAATGTAATCAAAATAATTATAAGAGGTTGGATGAAACCTTTTATTTTTAAATTTTTCTCTAGCAAAGAGATTAGTGTCCCAACCATTTTTTGTTAAAACTCTTTTAATTTTGAGAGTTGAGTATGCGATTTCTTGCGTGTTTCGCATATTATGATTTATGTCTATTGACCCTGTTTCTTTTAGGATTTATTCAAAATATTCCCTGATTTTAGGGAGTACATGAGGGATTAGGTTATCTTTGAAATAAATTAGTGCTACCTATTTAGGCGTCTTTTCCAGTCATCGCTTTCGATGGGGAGAATTATTTTGCTGTTGATTGATTGCCAATCGTATTCCTTTTGAGGAAGTCTTGTATATACTGGTTTACTACTTTGTGCTCCTTTCTGAGCTGCCTGAAGTAGTTCGCCTTTTTCATGGCCTTGTATGAATTCCCTAGTGAGGAAATCTGAGAGTGAGTTCTTTTCCCCCCTGATATATACGATATCAAAATTGAATATTGAAAGAATAGCTTGCCACCTGGCGAAGATCTGTTTGGATGCTAAATTCTTAACGTCCTTTTAAAGCACTTTTTTAGCGCTTTTATAGTCAACTCTTAATAAGAATTTTTGGTTGAGAAGATCGTCTTGGAACTTAGAAATACACAAGACGATAGCTAAAATTTCTTTTTTAATGGTGGAATATTTTTTTTGAGAAGGTTTCCAAGTGCTTGATGTATATCGAACAAGTACCTCTTTTATAAGCATTTTTTGTTTGAGGATGCCTCTATAACCTAACTCTGAAGCATCAGTCTCCACTACTTTTGGAGCTTTGGGATTGGACAAAGCTAAGCATGGGAGCTCTTTAGCTCGAAGCTTTATCTTTTGGACAGCTTGCATGCAAGCTGGAGTCCATTCTGGTGGATTTTTCTTGAGACGCTCAAAAAGTGGTTTAGCATCTAATGCAAGATTTTGATAAAAATCTGAAATATAATTGAGACTTCCAAGAAATCTCTGTAATTGTTTTTTGTCTCTTATCTCGTATGGAAACTTCTCAGCAAAGATAATAGACCTATTGATTGGGCTTATGAGCCCATGTTCAATGTTATGGCCCAAGAACCTTACTTGGGTCTGGAATAGTTTCATCTTTTTAGATGAGACTACGAGATCATTTGTTTTTACAACATTAAAAAACATATTTAAATGTTTCCAATGTTGGTCTACTGAATTTGAGTAGACTAAGACATCATCAATATAGACAATAGTAAACCCTAGGTAAGGGTTAAAGATATCATTCATGATTTTCTGATATTCACTTGGGGTGTGTTTGAGCCCAAATGGCATTACGTTCCATTCATAAAGCCCAAATGGAACAGTGAATCCAGTTTTATAGCGATCGCTTTCAGCAATCTGTATTTGCCAATAACCACTTTTCATATCGAATTTTGAGAATATAGTGGCATTATATAAACGGCTTAATAAGTCTTTTTTGTTGGATAATGGATATCTGATCCATCTTAGCACCTTATTGAGGGGCTTATAATTGATGACTAAACGAGGAACTCTTAGTTCTATTTCAACACTATTTTCAACATAAAATGCTGGGCAGGACCATGGTGAGGTACTGGGCCTTATGAGCCTATTTTTAAGCAAGTCCTCTATTTCTTGCTTACATATTTTTAAATGGCACTCATTCATTTGAATGGGCCGGGCCTTTGTAGTGATTTGGGTCTCTTGAAATTCAGTCTCATATGGTAATGTTACCACATGTTTCTTTCTATCCCAAATGCACTAGGTATTTCATAACAGATTTCTTTTTCGAATTTCTCTTTTAGAGATTGGATTCTATTTTGCATCTCTTGAGAAGCAATTCTTTGTTTAATCATTTTGAGATTGACTTCAGATTGTAATGAACAAAGAATTTTTTTTCTTTTTCAATAACCTTTTCTTTCAGGTTATTTATTTCATGCCATTGTGGCTCTTCAGTAAATCTAAAGATAATGGTCTGGCCTTTGAGGTCAGTTTGTATACCTTCTTGGGTAATAGTGAATGGGTCTAGCATACTTAGGAAGAGGGTTCCTAAGATAACCATTCTACTTAATTCTCTACTTAAGAGAAATGTAGTTTCAATACATATCCGTTATTGCATACTGCCGTATTAGATAGTTTGTAGTTGATGGGCATACGACCACCATTTGCTGTATTTAATACTTGCGTGGTCTTGGTAAAGTACCTAGTAGGTACTATTCCTTCACTTATGCAGTTGAGGTAAGCTCTTGAGTCAATGAGGGCTTCAACTGTAAAATGATATTCCTTATTGATGACAATGATTACTTTTGAGTGCCATTTTTGATTAATTACTATTGAGAATATTAATAGTTTGTGTTTCACCAAGTTTGGTGATTATATTTTCTTCTTCTAAAACTTCTTTTCCTTTAGAAGATTTTCCCATAAGATGTTCAAACCTGATTTCTAATTCAGTCTCTTCAGGTTCTTCAGATTGATTATTATATAATTCAAGTATTTGAACTCGCTTTTTAAGATCTATAAGATCTTTGTTGGTTTGTGTTTCTAATTGAATCTTTAATTCTTTAAGATGTCTCTTAGTTTGACTGACCTTAGCATTTAGGTCACTAAGAGTAGGTTCTTTAGAAACAGAACTTTGTTTAATTCTATTAAGAATTTCAGTAAAAGAATATTGTTGTTGATTCTTTTGTAACTGGCTTTGTAAGCCCTTACTGCTTTGAGCAGTTGGTCTTGTATTCATAGGAACTTTTTGTTTGGCTTCTTCAATATATCGAGCCAAAGCCTTCCTTTTCTTTTTTGGATCTTCAATTTGTTTGATAAGATCAAGAATAAGATTTTCATCCCTAGTAAGGATATTAATGTTTAAACCATTCATTTTACAAATGGCTTTATAATGGTTGCATTCACAATCTTTCATTTGAGAAAGATCTTCTTCAGAGGTTGATGATGAAGTATCATCAAAGTCTTCTTCATAATTGTCGCTTTCTTCCTCTGATTCTGATGATTATTCATTTAATATTTGGGCTATATGAGCCTTAAACGAATCATCAATGGCCATGCATTTATTTTGGTAAATGTTCTACAGTTTGGGCTGTAGTGTCCCTTTTTTCCACACTTATAACAAGTGGATTTTTTTCGCTTACTTTTAGTAAACGTGGGTTTTTGCTCATAACTGGGCCTTTTAGTCCAATGTTTTCTCTTTGACTTTTGAGGCATGTTTGACCACTTTTTTGGATAAGGCCTATGGTAAGCTTTGGGCTTGGCTTCTTTATATCTTTTATGGGCTTTGAGCCCAGATCCTTTAAAGATATTTTGATATCCATATTGCTCGCAGAAGTCACCAATGGCTTGTTTACCATGAAGCTTTTCTTTGTTGGCATGGCTTGGCGTTGGAGCTTAAGGTCTGTACAGAAGGCAAATCCTTCAGTAGCTAATTCTCCATACGTGTATATGCCAAATGGTATTGTACCATTGTGTTTAGCTTTAAGCTTTGTGTGCAGTTTGTCTACAAACAGGGTAGGTAACCCTGAAATGAATCTTTCTTTCCAAAAGTCGCTATTACAATCTTCCCTTGTGAAGACTTTGGTAAAGAATACATCTTTATACCATCTAAAATGTGACAATGTTAGACACCTTAAATTAGCAAGTTGTTCATGACTACTATCTTACTGCAGGGTTTTGATCCAACAAAATGTGTTAATAATGTACAAATTAATGTATTAACACAATCCTTTAATGAGAGAATATCTCCATTGTCATTTTGCTCATGTTTGACTGCATGGAAGATGGCATGTTTTTCTGTTGGTGTGATAAAGTGATCCCACCAGCCTTCTAGCTGGCCTGTAAGTCCAGCTATTATTGCTAGGCAAGCTTGCTGATCACAGTTGCCTGCAAATTTTTCTGCTGCTGCATACATCAGCATGTTCTTGATTACTCTTACTATCTAGTATTCAGACAGACCATCAATAGTCCATTCACTGATGGTCGAACCAGAGTAAACGATTTTTGCTGGAAGCTTTTCTTCAAAATGAAGATCTATTAGAGATGGCTTTGGATAATGAGGCTTAGATTGATATGTTGGAATAGGTTTTTCCAACTTGTTAATCTGTGGCACCATTTGAGGTGTTGCACCACTTGTTGAAGTCTCTTGATGAGAATCTTTAAGTATTCTTAGGGTTTCTTTAATCTCTTGGTCAGAGATTTGTATTAAATCCTGTTCTTCCATCATTTTTATATTTTTACCCTTGTCTTGTTTGTCTAAGTTAGACATTTTGGATAATAATTCTTGTAGGAATTCAGAGTTTTGTTTTAAATGAAACTTTGGTAAGGGTTTCACAAAAGGTGGTTCTACTTTCTTCTTCTGAGAAGATGACGTTGAAGGTTTTTTTTCAATTCCTTTTATTGATTGCTCTATTCGAGTCAATTGGGTTCCAATTGATTGTAGATATAGTTGGTGTAGTTGTTTTGTTCAACTACTTGATTGATCGCATCATTGGTTAATGGTTCATCTTTTTTAGATGAAATTGACTTATATGGAACAGTAGGTGCATTCTCAGAAATTATTATTGTTGCTTCTGGAGGGTGGATTGCCATTACTGGTTCTCCTTTTTGTAATGGGAAAGTTTTATAGATTTTTTCTAAGACTTGTATTTCAAGAATCATAATTTCCTTGCCTTTTGAGTATTCTACAATAAATTCGAAGAAATCTAAATGAGTTTCTTTCCCTTTTTTCTTAACATACTTTAAGAATGCTTCATATTTAAAGAAATACATCTTTTGTAAATCTCTATTAAAAGAGACATATTTTCTTTTTCTCACTATTGAGTGGATCTGTGAGGGTTGCTAGAACCATTTCATCAAATGTAAGGCTCTCTTTAGAGCTTGACAACATCATTATGTTGGAAAAGTTTGGGTTTGATTTGGATTCAAAGCCCATTTCTGAAACACTCGGGCTATCTGGCCTTAAAGATTGCTCCTCCATAGATCTTTCAAATCTTTCTGATGTGTAAACTGGGAGATTGATCCCTATGGGAAGTCTTCGAACCCCTTCAAATTTTCTTTACCTTTTGAGGTAATTAATGGGCTTGGTGAAGCCAAAGATGGGCTTAATGAAGCTCTTGATGAAGCTTGGACTGACGGTCTTGGACTTTCATGGATTTTGACTTTTCTTTTTGGGTCAAAGATTATCTCAACAGATTCATCATCATATTCGATGATTTGCCCTAAATCTTAATTTTGAGGAACTGATGAGCTCTTTGTTTCTATGCTTAAGGACCATGATTATGGGAGTGAGATGTCATCCTATTTAATCATCTTAATAACAACAAGCTTGGTCTTATCTGTGTTGGCCTGGAAGAGTGTTGTCTCTCCTTTTGGATCTTTAACAAAAGATTTGAGGTTGATATTTGGGCAGATAGTGTTGATGACTTTGAAGTAGACCTTGTAGATGAGGGCTACGTTGCTAGTTCCAGCTTCCATATCAAATCCATGTGTCAGTATGTCAACTTTTAAAGATCTAAGGACGTTTGAGTCCTTGATAGACACAAAAAAGTTAGAAAAGCAATTAAAATATATTGGTCCTGCTGCTAATGATGATTCAGCACAGCCTAATATAAAATCTTTAAATTTATTATGACGTTTATCTCTAACGCACAAAAGGACTGAAGTATTTAGCTCTTCTCTTGTTAGGGGTTTAACTGCAATTTGAACTAATCCAATATGCAAATAATTAAATTGTTCTCTATATAAATTGATTATCTTTTGAGATAATAAAGTAATATCTTTTGATTCTCCACTTGGTAAGGGGAGAGAGTCCTCTACAGTCTATAATATAATTTGATTTAAATTTAAAAATATTTTTATTATAAATTTGAGAGATACCATATTTAGGTATACTCCAGCTTTGGAGTTGTTGCTTTATATCTTTAACTTCTAAAACTTCTTTATTTTTAGAAGTAGAAGGCCTTAGAGCCTCAGAGTTGTCGCTAGAGGATGAAGAAGTTGTAGAACGATTTGAAAAACTTCTTACTAGTCTTGCCATTAAAATAATATAGAGAATACCTGGAGATCAGACAAAGTCTCATGTGAAAGCCTTTACTACCTCCCTTGGGTCTCACAACGGCTCAGCTGCTCGTCGAAGTCTCCGTCTAGTATTACTAGATTGTTTCTCTTTGAAGACTAAAAATAATCCTTTAAATCTTACTATACTTAATCACCAATAGATTGGCTCTGATACCAAAATGGCCGAGGATCTACTATAAGTGAATGAAGAGATAGAGCATAGAGATGTATATATGAAAACTTGAAATATTATTAAAGATAATGACACATTTTACAGAGTTGTGGAATAATTTACAGAGAATCTAAGAAATAAAAACTTAGAGAATTCTAGCTTTATCTTACAAATGAAAACTTAGTCCTCTTATAGAATTCGAGGCTCACAAATAGACAAAATACAAATAATTAAAGAGATAAGCCTTGTGGGGCTTTTCAAAAGGAGATGCTTTGAGCATGTGAAGAGTGGGTCCCTTGTCGGTATCGGCCGCTTCGTCTTTTATGAAAGATACTCTTCATTGTGAAACGTGGGTCACTTGTCTGGTGGAGTATCCCAGATAAATTTGGAGTCGTTCGTTCAGACTGTTATGGGTCCCTTGTTAGTGTCGGCAAGCTGTGAGTGGCTTATCCACTTGTGCTAGCCATTTGTAGATCGCTCTCTGAGGGGTCTAGTTCAGTTTCTCTTCAGAATCTGTTTCGCTCTCTTCAGAGCATAATTTTTCTAACTTTCTAGAAATATATTCATCACTCTTTCCCTTTTCTTTAAGAGTGGTAATGATTTTTTCAATGGTATTAGTCTCCTTTTTAGGAGAAGAAGGCTCAGAAGGCTATTTCTTGCAAACTAAATACTACATGATGAGAAGGGCGAGGAATGGTGAAACAGAGCGTAATTGTAATGTACACAATTTCATACGAAAGGGGGGTAACTTCTCTCACTTTTTTTACTTAATTTCTTTTGTTTTTTCTTTGAGACATTAAGGACAATGTAGAAATTAGGTTAGGAGTGGAAAAAATATTCCATGAGCATGAATTTAGATCAAATTTTAAATTTTAACTTTTTGTAGGTTTTTCATTTGAATTTTGTTAGGATAGTATGGAGTCTACTTGAATCAATTCAGAAGTCTATGATATTAATATGATTGTAATGATGGTGTCATGTCAAAGAAATTGAATTTCACCTAAGTAAAGAGGCACAAAAAAGTTAGATTCATATAGGTTGAGAATTTTGTGGTATATGTGGTAGTTTGTTTGGTTAGTATCAGTATTTTTGGTTTGTGTAATGTATGCATGTTCGTGATATATTTTAAGTCTCAACAAACTCTAGAACTTTCTTGAAAATCCTTTAAGGTGAAATAATAGAATCACATACCACTTAGAAAATGATTTTTGCCATCTTTGGACCGTTTGAACTTTTCAAGCCTTCCCATACTGTTTTATCCATAGTGACATCCGTGAACTCATTATGCATATATACATTGTATTACCCTTAGTGATAAGAGTACTCAATGTAATATTTAATTTTTATGAGCATTTGAATTAAAGGAAATTATATATGTCTTGCTTGATTATAAAAAAAAAAATTGAATGAAAATAAAGAGCAAGAAAAAGTAAAAAGAGAAAATCAAGCAAAAATTTAAGGGACATATGGAGTTTATAAAATAGGAGGAAGACAAAGAACATTTGGGTAGAAAAGATTGAACTTTGTGAAGAATAAAATGCATAGTACTCTTATCCTCTTAAGAAGAACCTTTCCATACTTTCAAAACCACATACCTTAACACAACTTTACAAGCTTAATAAAGCCCTATTGATTCGAGGTAGTTTGATTTATATATTAGTAGAGATAGATTTGAAAAGTAAGCCTATGGAGTTTATAAGTGCAATTCTCACTCATATTTTACTTGCACAGTTTCGAGATATAAAATGTAATCTATGAATATCATGCATGACACAATTCGATAGTGTAACTAACGGGCTTGTGGTTTGATTGTTTGTTCAAAAGCCGATTACAAAAATTGATTTGATATTTAGACTGTTTTTGAGCTTAAGTGATTTTTAACTATCTATATGCCATTCGTCATTAACAAATTTTGAGACATATGCATAGATTGATTTGAGTATGTTTAGAGTCTTTAATAATTTTAAGAGTCGTACGATGTTTGTGGGTATCATCACTGGAAACCCTCACGAGACTATAACTCGTCCACTAGGGCCACCTATGGGTTTAAAGGCTTGTTGCATATGCTAAATGCAACTGTGACAATCTACGGAAGTAATTTAGGTTGAGGGGTTATGATAAGTGTTTGAAAAGCACTAACATTTCGTGATTTATTGTACTTAATTGTTAAAAATAGATTTGTTATAACTCGTTTATTTGATTATTTACATAAATCTATCAATTCGGAATCACGGGTATGTTTTAGTGTATTTCAGGTTTTTTAGAGTATGTAAGCCGAGGTGCGTGTTGTTTTCTGATTCTTCATTGGAACCCCTTACATATTGGTTGGCTCGTTATGTACAACTTACATAATTTGACTCGTGTTGCTCTTAAATTGTGATCCGAGCGCTGTAAGTGTTCTGTCTTTGCATGTTTGCATTATTCAACTCATTTGACGCTAAAAAACCTGAAATACACTAAAACATACCCGTGAATCAGAATTAATAGATTTATGTAAATAATCAAATAAATGAGTTATAACAAATCTATTTTTAACAATTAAGTATAATAAATCACGAAATGTTAGTACTTTTCAAACACTTATCATAACCCCCCAACCAGCTTCTTGCTAGTCTCTAACAAGTGAAATGATCTAAAAACTAAAATAAAAATAAATAAAATAAACTATACTGACCTAAATCACTTTCATAGATTGTCACGGTTGCATTTAGCAGATGCAACAAGCCTTTAAACCCCTAGGTGGCCCTAGTGGACGAGTTATAGTCTCGTGAGGGTTTCCAGTGATGATACCCACAAACATCGTACGACTCTTAAAACTATTAAAGACTCTAAACATACTCAATCAATCCATGCATATGTCTCAAAAATTGTTAATGACGAATGACATATGAGGTAGTTAAAAACCACTTAAGTCAAAAACAGTCCAAATATCAAATCCATTTTCATAATCGACTTTTCAACAAACAATCAAACCACAAGCCCGTTAGTTACACTATCGGATTGTGCCATGCATGATATTCATAGATTACATTTTATATCTCAAAACTTGTCAAGTAAAATATGAGTGAGAATTGCACTTATAAACTCCATAGACTTACTTTTCAAATCCATCTCTACTAATATAGAAATCAAACTACCTTGAATCAATAGGGCTTTATTAAGCTTGTAAAGTTGTGTTAAGGTATGTGGTTTCAAAAGTACGAAAAGGTTCTTCTTAAGAGGATAAGAGTACTTTGCATTTTTTTCTTCACAAAGTTCAATCTTTTCTACCCAAATGTTCTTTGCCTTCCTCCTATGTTATAAACTCCTTATGTCCCTTAAATTTTCGCTTGATTTTCTCTTTTTACTTTTTCTTGCTCTTTATTTTCATTCAATTTTTTTTTAATAATCAAGCAAGATATATATAATTTCCTTCAATTCAAATGCTCATAAAAATCAAATATTACATTGAGTACTCTTATCACTAAGGGTAATACAATGTATATATGCATAATGAGTTCACGGGTGTCACTATGGATAAAACAGCATGGGAAGGCTCAAAAAGTTCAAACGGTCCAAAGATGGCCTAAATCACTTTCTATATAATTTCCTTCAATTCAAATGCTCATAAAAATCAAATATTACATTGAGTACTCTTATCACTAAGGGTAATACAATGTATATATGCATAATGAGTTCTCGGGTGTCACTATGGATAAAACAACATGGGAAGGCTCGAAAAGTTCAAATGGTCCAAAGATGGCCTAAATCACTTTCTAAGTGGGATGTGATTCTATTATTTCACCTTAAAGGATTTTCAAGAAAGTTCTAAAGTTTATTGAGACTTAAAATATATCACGAACATGCATACATTATACAAACCAAAAATACTGATACGAACCAAACAAACTAACACATATACCACAAAATTCTCAAACTAGATGAATCTAACTTTTGTTTTGCCTATTTACTTAGGTGAAAATCAATTTCTTTCACATGACACCATCATTACAATCATATTAATATCATAGACTTCTGAATTGATTCAAGTGGACTCGATACTATCCTAACAAAATTCAAATGAAAAACCTACAAAAAGTTAAAATTTAAAATTTGGTCTAAATTCATGCTCATAGAATATTTTTCCCACCCCCAACCTAATTTCTACATTGTTCTCAATGTCTCAAAGAAAAAACAAAAGAAATTAAGTAAAAAAAGTTAAAATTTAAAATTTGGTCTAAATTCATGCTCATAGAATATTTTTCCCACCCCCAACCTAATTTCTACATTGTTCTCAATGTCTCAAAGAAAAAACAAAAGAAATTAAGTAAAAAAAGTGAGAGAAGTTACCCCCCTTTTGTATGAAATTGTGTACATTACAATTACACTCTGTTTCACCATTCCTCGCCCTTCTCATCATGTAGCATTTTGTTTGCAAGAAATATCCTTCTGAGCCTTCTTCTCCTAAAAAGGAGACTAATACCATTGAAAAAATCATTACCACTCTTAAAGAAAAGGGAAAGAGTGATGAATATATTTCTAAAAAGTTAGAAAAATTATGCTCTGAAGAGAGCAAAACAGATTCTGAAGAGAAATTGAACCTAGACCCCTTAGAGAGCGATCTACAAATGGCTAGCACAAGTGGATAAGCCACTCACAGCTTGTCGACACTAACAAGGGACCCACAACATAGTCTGGACGAACGACTCCAAATTTATCTGGGACACTTCACCAGAGAAGGGACCCACGTTCCACAACGAATAGTATCTTTCATAAAATACGAAGCGGCCCACATCGACAAGGGATCCACTCTTCACATGCTCAAAGCATCTCCTTTTGAAAAGCCTCACGAGAAGTATCTCTTTAATTATTTGTATTTTGTCTATTTGTGAGCCTCGAATTCTATAAGAGGACTAAGTTTTCATTTGTAAGAGATAGCTAGAATTCTCTAAGTTTTTATTTCTTAGATTCTCTGTAAATTATTCCACAACTCTGTAAAATATTTCATTATCTTTAATAATATTTCCATTTTGCATATATACATCTCTATGCTCTATCTCTTCATTCACTTATAAACTAAATAAAATAAATTAAAAAAAATAAAATAAAATTTAAAGAAAGGATAAAATACAATAGGGAGGCATACCTCTATATCATCATGCTGCTCGTTGTCATCCTCGCGTTCGTTCTCTGTTGGTCTGTAGACGAAGTCGTGCCCTGGATACTGCAAAACTGAGCTGTATTGGGTGAGGTCTACTCTGCTCTGTGTTAACTGAAAGCTCATCATTTTGTTGAGTAGAGCTTGGTATTCGTGTGAATATTTCATTTGTTTGCTGAACCAAGCTTGTTGTTGACTTTAGTATTCCTGTATTTTGTTCATTTTTGCTTCCAAGTTCACCAACCTATCTTTGGTGGTAGCATTCTTGGAAGAGGTCCCATCACCCTTCCTACTACCATGTCCTACCTTAGTACCACTAGTCAGGTGCTGCATGTAAGCAAAAGTCAATGGTTCACCAAGTTGTAAAAGTGTCTCGCCTGTGTCATATTGTACCCCATGTTTAACACATAGGGCGGTGATCAGCAGGGGAGAGAAGTAACTGAGATTGTGATGCTTAGCTGCGTATACAACCTGTTGTGGGATGATCATCCCTACATCAACTGACCTCTCGATCTCTATTGCATATTGCAAGATTGCCCTCTCCCGATCAACAGTACTGTAATGCCAGCTTGGCATTAATCTAGAGCACGCAAAATACTGCCAGATATTGGATGGGGTTCTAAAGTGCTTTGCCTGAAAGGTATTGACCATGTCCCCTTTATATTCCCACTCTGCATAACCATCGGTGAGGGTGCTTATAATTTCATCGTAATCCATCTATTTTAAATAGGTTTCATACCCGCTATCCAGTATGTCCCTCAACCCATAGTATGCATTTATAACAGTCATATTAAAGGATACTTCAACACCTCTTATCCAAACCATTCCATCCAGAGCTTCTGGGACATTCTCATAGAATTCTCGGACCAACGAACTTACACCCATTTTTGGTGTGTGTACAAATTTTCTCCATCCTAACGCCTCAACCTTATCAAAAATTCCCATTAATCCTACTTGTCCAAAATCTAACCCCCTCTCATTAACAAATCCTTTGTTTCTTTTGGCAGCAGCTTCGTACCGCTCTTGTGCCTCCCTACTAACAAACTTAGAGGCATCAAGGTTGCATTCCTCAACCATTTTTCCTTTTCTTTTGGAATGACTTCCCTCTCCGGATTTTCTTTTTAGAGCCATAGATTGTGCTATCTAAATAATCTCTCACAAGTAAATTAATTTTAGAAAATCCCCAAAAATTTCTTCTTATCCAACTCAAATCACTTAAATCCAAAAAAAAAATTCAAGCACAATTCACAATTTCAAGATAATTAATACCAAATTAAGTTAGAATTATGAAGAAATTTACCTTTTGAGTTCGATTGAAATCTTGATGAAAAAGCTCCAATTTTTCGAAACCTTAGGTTGTGTTGAAGAAGATGAAGAGATTTCTTGATTTCTTGAACAAATTTGTCAAAATGGAGAAGGAAAAACTTGATAGTAAAGCTAGATTGAAGGAACTAGGGAGTAACATGTTGATTTTTGTGAGAAAATGGGAGGAAAATGGAGAGAAAGTGAAGGAGTATTTGGGAGAAAATGAGGAAAAGTGAGGAAAAAATTGTTTGAGTGATTTAAATTTTTCACGAGTGTCCCTTTTCTGGAAAAATTTATAGGCGCGACACAGCATAGATGAATATTGGGCTCCCACATATGAAACAGAACCACTCTCGCTACAGAACAAATATTTTCCTACCGCAGTGCGCACCAAATTTTTAAAATTTGTCCCAAAATAGGAACTATCACACCGCGGCACAAATTATCCCTGCTGCAACATGCACAAATTTCAAAAATCAATCCCAAAATAGAACCAAGCTCGCCGCAACACAAATTATCCTCACCACAGCACACAAAAATTTTTAAAATTCATTATGAAACATAAACTTTCACGCTGTGGCTCAAATTTTTCCTGCCATGGCACATGATGAGTGCTCGAAAAGCACTAATATTTCATGATTAATTGTGCTTAATTGTTTGATATATAGATTTATTATTATTGTTTATTCAATTAATTTCATAAATCTATCCATCCGGAGTCACGGGTATGTTTTAGTGTATTTCAGGTGTTTTTAGCGTCAAATGAGTCAAATAATGAAAACACGCAAAGACGGAACACTTACGGCGCTCGGATCACGAGTTACGGGCTAAACGAGACAAATATGTAAGCCTTACATAACGAGCCATCACATATGTAAGGGGGTACATGTGAAGAAACTGAAGACAAAGCGCGCCGCGGCGAGGAAAAGTCATGCCGCGGCGGGGAGCTCTCGGGTTTTTACACAATTTCCAGAATTTGTGTTGCGCCGCGGCGGAAAAAATGCATGCCGTGGAGCGCCTATTCCTAATGCAATCAGGAATCCCTTACATTTATAAATACCCCCTTAGACCCCCCTTTACAGAAGAATTCGACCAATTCGTACACAACTCTTATTTTTCACAATTTTGCGACCCAAACACTACATTCAATCAGTTTTGAGAGCGTTGCCACACTCTAACGAAGCGAGAGACACTATTCTAAGGATTCAAGGAAGCCAACGACGATCGAAGATAAAGCTTACGGAGAAGAATGCTATCCAATCCATAAGCGGTATTTAGATCTAGGATTTTCTTGTTGTTATAGAATTAATTCCTCTTCTCTTTTTGTTAAAGTGTATGATCATATTTTATTTGTCTATGAATATTAATATGAACATGTCTGGCTAATTTTATTATGGATGTTTAGTTTGCGTTGCCATGTTTGCTAGAATTGTGTATGGTGTATTTTATTGATTTGGAATAAACGAATTACTTTTTGATCAAGAGCATGTTTAGATATTTAATTATGAATTATCATGGGCCCATTTGATGTTCGTAGTTAGGTTGAAAAATCTGAGAATTTAGTTATAGGAACGTCACCTTAACTTTATTCCGAAACACTTAATCGAAGCTTCAAGTTAGTGACTTAGTCATAGCATTAATTTGATTGGCATGTTTTCCTTGCGCATAATTTGATTACTATTTGATTTACCCCCGCCAAAGGCAATTAATTAGTTAATCAATAAAGAGACCTACCCCCGCCAAAAGGAGTCTCGTAATTAAAAGGAAAGCCGGTAGTTTAGTTTATATAGGACGTTCATGTTATCTCACCATACCTTTTCGATGCAAGCATGGTCAACCAAGCTAAACGTCCATACATCCTCCATTGATATTTGAATTGATTGTTTGCTTGCGATCTTGTTTTCGTTTGATTGTCGTATGATTGTTCTCGTCACAAAAACAAACAACCTTTTTACAGTTTTACTAGCTTTAGGATTCTAGTTACTTAGAGTTTTAGTTTCACTAGAACTCTATTTAATTAGTGTTTTATTTTCATTAGAACTCTATTTAGATTAGAAAGTTAATTATTTAGAACCACTGCAATTCCTTGAGAGACCGACCTTGGAAGTTGCTTATCACTTTACTACGAGTGATTCGTACACTTGCGAGTACACATTTTAACACATCAGCACACAAATTTTTTTTAATTTTTGGGAAAAAGAAAAGACATAGACAACGTATTCACCCCCAACCTAGATTGAGGTAATGTCCTCATTGCCATTAAAAAGTAAAAATAAAAATAAAATAAAAGAATGAAAGAAAAATGGACAAATAAAGTGACAAATACAATACCGAATGGGTACCTCACATTAAGGGCTTAATTTTACGTCTTAGCAAGACGTGGCCGCTCTCGTGTCTAAGAATCTTGGAGACGTATGGTTTCTATGCTTTTCATGTTGGTATCTCTTTCCAAGTACTGCTTAACACGATGTTCGTTCACTTTGAAAGGTTCTTGTGTTTTAGAATTTAGCAACTCGACCACTCCATGTGAAAATACATTTGTAATTGTATACAGTCCACTCCACCTAAAATGTAGTTTTCTTGGAAACAAACGCAAACATGAATTATATAAAATTACTTTCATTCCAAGAACTAAAGACTTACTGATGAGCCCTTTGTCATGATAGCGCTTAGTACACTCCTTGTAGATCTTGGCATTCTCGTAAGCTTCATCCCGAATTTCTTCAAGTTTTCTTAGTTGAAGTAGTCATTTTTTTCCAACTTTTGTCATGTTCATGTTGAGCTCCTTAATCACCCAATAAGCTCTATGCTCTAACTCAACAGGTAAGTGACATGCTTTTTCGAATATCAACCGGTAGAGGCTCATACCAATGGGTGTCTTGTAAGCTGTGTGATATGCCCACAAAGCATCATTCAACTTTACTGATCCTTTCTTGAGGGATGCACTGTGCGTTCCAATATTCCCTTGATTTGTCTGTTGCTCACTTCCACTTGACCCGAAGTTTGGGGATGTTATGGGTTAGCCACTCCATAAGAGATGTTGTACTTTTTCAAAAGCCTATCAAAAAGCTTGTTGCAAAAGTGGCTGCATCCATCACTAATGATCGTTCTCGGTGTTCCAAACCTACTAAAAATCATATCCTTCAAGAATTTAACAACATTAGCGTCATTAGTTCTAGTGGGTATCGCTTCTACCCACTTTGAGACATAGTCAACTGCTACTAAAATGTAAGTAAAGCCAAAAGATGGGGGGAAAAGATCCATGAAGTCAATTCTCCATACGTGAAACAATTCGACTACAAGATTTGATGTCAAATGAATTTCATTACGTTTCCCTTACCGGTCCTTTGACATCTATCACATCTCACACAAAAAATGTTAGCATCCTTAAACAAAGTAGGCCAATAGAATCCAGATTGTAATATCTTTAGGGCCATTTTCTTACCACCAAAAAGGCCCCCGCAGTGTAGTTCATGGCAAAAAGTTAGGATGCTCTCATGTTCCCCTTCGGGTACACCCCTCCAGATGACTTGATCTTGACATAACTTGAACAAATAGGGGTCATCCCAAAAATATTGCCTGCAAATACTGAAAAACCTTTTCTTTTCCTAAAAAGTGATATTAGGTCTCAAAATTCCACTAGCAAGATAATTAACAATATCAGCATACCATGGATTTGGACCTATTATAAATAGTTGTTCATCAGGGAAGGTTTCTATGATTGTTTCCTTACTTTCACCCTCAATAGTATCATACCCAGAAATCAACCTAAGCAGATGATCAGCTACTACATTTTCAGTACCCTTTTTGTCCTTGATCTTTAGGTCAAATTCTTGTAAAAGTATGACCCACCTAATGAGTCTAGGCTTAGTATTTAATTTAGTCAATAAATATCTTAAAGTAGTATGATCTGAATGAACAATAACTTTAGTTCCTACCAAGTAAGACCGAGAAAACAACAGCCAATAACTCTTTTTCAGTGCTAGAATAGTTAATTTGGGCATCATTGAGTGTTTTGCTAGCATAGTATATAACATTTAAACGTGTATCCACTCTTTGTCCCAAAACAGCTCCTATGGTATAATCAAATACATCACACATGATCTCAAATGGTAAAGACCAATCAGGTTCCACAATAACAGGTGCAGAAGTAAGTTTATCCTTTAAAGTATTGAAGGTGATGATGTGATAAATTTAGTACTCACAAGTGTACGAATCACTCGTAGAAAAGTGATAAGCAACTTTCAAGGTCGGTCTCTCAAGGAATTACAGTGGTTCTAAATAACTGTTTTCTTAATCTAAATAGAGTTCTAACAAAAATAAAACACTAATTAAATAGAGTTCTAGTGAAACTAAAACTCTAAGCAACTAGAGTCCTAAACTTAGTAAAACTGTAAAAAGGAGTTTGGTTTGTAACGAGATCAATGGTAGCAAACAATTAAACGAAAACAATATCGCAAGTTCACAATCAATTCAAATAGATTTGAAGATCAATAGAGGATGTATGGACGTTTAGTTTGGTTGGCCATGCTTGCATCGAAAAGTGATGGTGAAATAACACGAACATTCTATATAAACAATATTACCGGCTTTCCTTTTAATTACGAGACTGCCTTCGATTGGGGTAAATCTCTTTGTTGATTAACTAATTAACTGCCTTCGGTCGGGGTAAATCAAATAGCAATCAAATTATGCGCAAAGAAATACATGCCAATCAAACTAATGCTATGACTAAGTCACTAATTTGAAGCTTTGATTAAGTATTTCGGAATAAAGTTAAGGTGACGTTCCTAAAACTATATTCTTAGATTTTTCAACCTAACTACGAATCTCAAATTGGTCCATGATAATTCATAATTAAATATCTAAACATGCTCATAATCAAAAGATAATTCGTTTATATTAAATCAATAAAATATTCACCATACACAATTCTAGCAAACATGGCAACACAAACTAAACATCCATAATAAAACTAGCCGCTCATGTTCATATTAATATTCATAGACAAATATAATATGATCATACACTTCAACGAAAGAAGAAGAAAATATAATTCTATAACAACAAGGAAAACCTAGATCTAAATACCGCTAAATGGATGGGATGACGTTCTTCTCCAAAAGCTTTATCTTTGATCGTCGACGGCTTCCTTGGATCCTTAGAATGGTTTCTCTTGCTTCGTTTGAGTGTGGCAAAGTTCCCAAAATTGAATGAATCTCTTGTTTGGTCGCAAAATTCTTGTGTGTAAAAGTTGTATCAAAGTTGTTTGAGTTGTATGTAAGGGGGTATTTATAGATGTAAGGGTTTACACAAATTCTGATTGCAATAGGAATAGGCGCGCCGCGGTATACATTTTTCCCGCCGCAATGCAACACAAATTTTGGAAATAATGTCAAAACCTGAGAGCTCCCCACCGCGGCATGACTTTTCCTCGCTGCGGCGCGTGTTGCCTTCCTTTTCTTCATGTTTACCCCCTTACATATGTGGTGGCTCGTTATGTAAGGCTTACATATTTGACTTGTCTTGCCCGTAACTCGTGATCCGAGCGCCGTAAGTGTTCCGTCTTTGCGTGTTTGCATTATTTGACTCATTTGACGCTAAAAATACTTGAAATACACTAAAACATACCCATGATTTCGAATTGATAGATTTATGAAAATAATCAAATAAATAATCATAACAAATCTATATTTTAAACAATTAAGCACAATTATTCACGAAATATTAGTGCTTTTCGAGCACTCATCACAACCCCCAACAAGCTTCTTGCTAGTCTCTAGCAAGAGGAGCGATCTAAAAATTAAAATAATCGAATAAACTAAACTAACCTAAATCACTTCCGTAGATTGTCACGGTTGCATTTAGCGTATGCAACAAGCCTTTAAACCCCTAGGTGGCCTTAGTGGACGAGTTGTAGTCTCGTGAGAGTTTCCAGTGATGATACCCGCAAATATCGTAACTAACAAAACTAAGTAAAGACTCTAAACATACTTGAATCAATCCATGCATATGTCTCAAAAATTGTTAACAACAAATGACACACAAAATAGTTAAAAATCACTTAAGCTCAAAAACAGTCCAAACATCAAACCCATCTTAGTAAATGTGCAAGTAACACTATCTGATCGTGTCATGCATGATATTCATAGATTACATTTTAATATCTCATAAATGTGCAAGTAAAATATGAATGAGAATTTTGCACTTCCAACCTCCATATGCTCACTTTTAAAATTCATCTCCACTAATATAGAAGTCAAACTACCTAGAATCAATAGGACTTCATTAAGCTTATAAAGTTGTGGTTAGGTGTGTGATTATGAAAGTACGAAAATGATATTTTCAATAGGATAAGAGTACTTTTTATTTCACAAACTTATTTTCAGCTTTTTCCACCAAGTGTTCTTTTTCATCCTCCTATAAATTCCATATGTCCCTTGGATCTTTTTGCTTGATTTTCTTTCTTTACTTTTCTTGCTTATTACTTCAATCATCATCATTTTTTTTTTATTTTTTTATTTTTTTTATTGTGATGAAGTAAGATAAATACAACATAATTGCTCATGAAAATCAAATATTACATTGAGTACTCTTATCACTAAGCGTAGTACAACGTATGTCAATGTTGAGTTCATGGGTGTACTATGGATAAAATAATACGGGAAGGCTTGAAAATTTCAAACGGTCCAAAGATGGCCTAAATTACTTTCTAAGTGGCATTTGATTCTATCATTTCGCTTCAATGAGTTTTCAAATGAGTTCTAGAGTTTGTTGAAATTTAAAATATATCACGAACATGCACACATTACATAAACCAAAATAGTCATACTAACCATGCAAACTACCACATATACCACAAAATCCTCAAATTAGATGAATCTAACATTTATGTGCTTCGTTGCTTAGGTAAAAATTTAATTTCTTTCATATATCACCATCATTATAATCATGTTAATATCATAGACTTTCGGATTGACTCAAGTGGACATGACACTATCCTAACAAAATTCAAGTGACAAAAGTTAAAAATTTAAATTTGGTCAATTTCATGCTCATGGAATATTTTTCTCACCCCCAACCTAATTCCTACATGGTCCTCAATGTTAAAAAGAAAAACAAAAGAAATTAGGAAAAGAAGTGAGAGAAGTTATCCCCCTTTCGTATGAGATTGTGTACATTACACGTACGCTCCATTTCACTATTCCTTGCTCTCCTCATCATGTGGCATTTAGTGCGCAAGAAATATGCATGAAACCTCTAAATGTGTACATCACAACTCAAAGCCAAATTTAAATAATAATAATTAAGGCAAACGAAATAAAAAAAATGTTAATTATAGTTAATAACTAATCCAAAATAATAATAATAATAATAATAATAATAATAATAAAGGAAAAACTAAAAAGGAAAATTAAACTAAATAAAAAAATAAAAAATAAAAAATAAAAAGAAAATAAAGAAAAGAAAAGAAGTTGATACTACCAAATATGGTGGGTTGCCTCCCACCAAGCTCTTTCTTTAACGTCTTAGCAAGACGTTGCTAATCACTTTTTATCCACCATCATCAAAAATCTTGAAGTGTGTGATATCAATTTTTCGAGCTAGTATGTCATGAAGCTTGTCCTTCCATCTCGGTAGTTGTTTTCTATGAAGTACAGCACACACTCTTTCGTGGAAGTGGTATGAAAAATGATTTGGAAATTTGCAAGTCTTAGGAGGTGATGATAATTCCTCCTTGTTCTCCTTAGAAGTTTGTAGAATTTGATATTCCTTAGCTTGACATTCTTTGAGAATTACTTGCTCCACATCTGTATTTTCTACATAAAATGGTAAATCATCAAAAGTTTCAATAAAATAAATATTTTCAAAATTTTTACCACTTTGAAGGATTGTGTCATCCTTCACTTGCTCAATCTGAGTGGGCAACTCTTCTTGTTTTTGAATTTGTTTTGCTAGTTGCCCAACTTGCATTTCTATCCTTTTTATTGATGCCTCCATAGACTCCATCCATTCATTAGTAGATTGTATGAAAGAATTCAAGCTCTCCTCTAAGGTGGGCTTCCTAGATGGATAGGGTGGGTCATACGGATGAAAATTTGAGCTTTGCATTTGATATTGGGCATAAGGTGGGTCGTATGGATGAAAATTTGAGCTTTGCATTTTGTATTGGGTATAAAGTGGGATAGAGTTTGCTTCCCATAAACAATTATGGTGATTTTCCCACTCAGGATTATAGGTATTAAAATAGGGATCATTCCAAAGTGGGTGACATCCCTCATTATGATTAAAGTTTGAATTAGTGGATGTATAGTAATCATCTGCAAAAGTGCAAACATTAGCATAATGCCCATATAAACCACAGATGCCACATACCTCCATGTCTGTCATATCATATAGCTCTTCAAAAGGCTTTGTATTGGCTCATAGATTTCAGTATCCATCCTAATTAGGTGCATTTTTAAATTTGTTGATGTTGTTTATGAACGGTACCTTTCAAAAACTAACAAAAACAACAGAGAAATCAAAGCACCATAAAATATATCACAGATTAAGCAAATAAAAGCACTATATTTTTTTTGAATTTTTGAATTTTAATTTTTTTTTTGTGTTTTTGAATAAAAGATAAAAATAAAAATAAAAATTAACTAAAATAAATAAATAAATCTAATTTAGAAACTCTAAAAAGTTAAAAAGAAAATTATTTAAAACGCCAATTTTCCGGCGACGGCACCAAAAACTTGATGTGATAAATTTAGTACTCGCAAGTGTACGAATCACTCGTAGAAAAGTCATAAGCAACTTCCAAGGTCGGTCTCTCAAGGAATTGCAGTGGTTCTAAATAACTGTCTTCTTAATCTAAATAGAGTTCTAACAAAAATAAAACACTAATTAAATAGAGTTCTAGTGAAACTAAAACTCTAAGCAACTAGAGTCCTAAACTTAGTAAAACTGTTACAAAGAGTTTGGTTTGTAACGAGATCAATGGTAGCAAACAATTAAACGAAAACAATATCACAAGTTCACAATCAATTCAAATAGATTTGAAGATCAATGGAGGATGTATGGACGTTTAGTTTGGTTGGCCATGCTTGCATCGAAAAGTGATGGTGAAATAACATGAACGTTCTATATAAACAATATTACCGGCTTTCCTTTTAATTACGAGACTGCCTTCGGTCGGGATAAATCTCTTTGTTGATTAACTAATTAACTGCCTTCGGTCGGGGTAAATCAAATAGCAATCAAATTATGCGCAAGGAAATACATGCTAATCAAACTAATGCTATGACTAAGTCACTAATTTGAAGCTTTGATTAAGTGTTTCGAAATAAAGTTAAGGTGACGTTCCTAAAACTATATTCTTAGATTTTTCAACCTAACTACGAATCTCAAATTGGTCCATGATAATTCATAATTAAATATCTAAACATGCTCATAATCAAAAGGTAATTCGTTTATATTAAATCAATAGAATATTCACCATACACAATTCTAGCAAACATGGCAACACAAACTAAACATCCATAATGAAACTAGCTGTTCATGTTCATATTAATATTCATAGACAAATATAATATGATCATACACTTCAACGAAAGAAGAAGAAAATATAATTCTATACAATAAGGAAAACCTAGATCTAAATACCGCTAAATTGATGGGATGGCGTTCTTCTCCAAAAGCTTTATCTTTGATTGTTCACGAAATATTAGTGCTTTTCGAGCACTCATCAGGCGACAAGGCAATCATTAGTAAAATCAAATGGAGTATCTTTGAAAAGTAGGTTACATAATGGACGACTTATTTTGAAAAAATTCTTAACAAACCATCTATAGAAACCTGCATGTCCTAAAAAACTCCGTATTCCCTTAGTAGAAGATGTAGGAGGAGGTAATTTTGCAATCAAATCCATCTTAGCCTTATCTACCTCAATTCTCTTGGTAGATATGATATGTCTTAAAACTATACCCTGTTGGATCATAAAATGACTTTTTTTCCAACTAAGTGTCAAATTACACTGAATGCAACGTTCTAACACCAAAGTCAATTTATACAAGCAATCATCAAAGGAATTACCAAAAATAGAAAATTCATCCATAAATACCTCGATGAATTTCTCCACTATGTCTGAAAATATAGACATCATGCATCTCTGAAAGGTGGCGGGTGCATTGCATAGTCTAAAAGGCATCCTCTTGAAGGCGAAAGTACCGAATAGGCATGTGAATGTCGTTTTCTCTTGATCCTTCAATGCAATAGGTACCTGATAATAACCTCAAAGACTATCCAAAAATAGTAGAAATTGTGTCCAACTAGTCTTTCTAACATTTGATCAATTAAGGGAAGGGAGAAGTGATTCTTTTTGGTGTACAAATTCAATTTTCCAAAATCGATACACATCTTCCAACCTGTAATTATCCTAGTAGGCACTAATTCATCCTTCTCATTCTTAACCACAGTTATTCCAGATTTTTTTGGTACCACAGGAACTGGACTAACCCATTTACTACCAGCAATTGGATAAATTACTCTTACTGCTAGGAGTTTTAAAACTTCTTTTTTAACCCCCTCTTGCATGATAGGGTTTAGTCTCATTTGTGCTTCTGTAACTGGTTTGACATTGTCCTCTAAATTAATCTTATGCATACACATCACTGGACTAATGCCTCTAATGTCCCCTGTACTCTATCCTATTGCTTTCCTATACTCCATCTTATTGCTTTCCTATACTTCCTAAGCTCTCTGACTAGTTTCTCCTCTTGTTTTTGGGTGAGTGTAGATGAAATAATAACTAGATAAGTCTCATTCTCTTCCAAAAATATATATTTCAGATGCTTAGATAGTTCTTTACGTTCTAATTCAGGTGGAGCAATCTCTTTGTCATGTGGGACATTTAATAAGTCTAAGGGTGTACTAGCTTCCTCTATGGGTATGACATTGTCTAAAAGATCATTGTACCTTTCCAACTATAAGTGCTACCTCTAATTTATCTTCTAATCTATCTTGCACAAAAGTATCATGAATAATAGGATCTAAACATTCAACAAATGAGCATTCATCAATAGTAGATATAGAAGGGTAAGGAGATGAATCAAAAACCTTAAAATGCACAGTCTCTCCCAAGACTGTCATTGTCAACTTTCCACTTTGGACATCAATGATGGTTGGGTGGTAGCCATAAATGGTCTACCTAAGAGAATTGTATCTCCTTGTCCAATGATGGGTTATCTTGCATATCTAAAACCACAAAATCAATAGGTATGATAAGCTTATCTACCTATACAAGTAAGTCCTCAAGCATGCCCTTCAAATATTTAACAAATCTATCTGCAAGTTGAAGGGACATAGTTGTTAGTTTTAGCTCTCCCAAACCTAGCTGCAAGAAAATATAGTAAGACATCAAATTTATACTAGCACCAAGATCAAGCATAGCCTTAGCTACTTTCCTATCTCCCATAATAATACTAATGATAAAACTACCTGGATCTTTTAACTTAGGGGGTAGGTTCCGTTGAAGCATTGCACTAGCAATTTTAGACACTATGACTCTTTCATTAAGCTCATACCTTCTTTTCTTAGTCTTTAATTCTTTGGAAATTTTTGCATAAGAAGGTTCTAATTACATCTAACAGAGGTAAATTAATATTCACTTTTGAAAGCATGTTAAATAAATCAAAAAATTGCTTATCTTGCTTATTGTCCTTTAAATGGTGTGGGAATGGTACAGGTGGTCGGTATGGTTCTAATGACTTGTGTAACTTAGGAGAGCTAGATGACTCTCCAATTGTTGCCTTTAAAGGCTCTTCATGTTTGTCACCTTTTTTCCGTAATTCCTTAGAAACTGTGTTGTCATCTTCCTTGTTACCTACACTATAAGTTAAATCATTAGAAATTTCAGGTAAAACTTTTGTAAGGACCTTACCACTCCGAAGAACCATGACAGCTTTCGCTTGTTCAGGTTAACTAGGCAGCTTTCCTGTCTCTTGTTTGTGCATTTGTTCAGCTAGTTGCCCCACCTATATTTTCACTCTTTTCATTGATTTCTCCATAGAGTCCATCCTTCCACTACAGGATAGCATGAAAGTATTTAAGGTTTCCTCTACGGTTGGTTTATTTTGTGAAAATTGTCAGTTAATGTTTTGGCCTTGTATTTGATTTTGGGCAAATAGTTAGCTATTATTTTGCTTTCAAGCAAAGTTCAGGTGATTTCTCCATCCAGGGTTATAGGTATTAGAATAAGGGTCGTTCCTAGGTCTAGGTTGGTACCCTTGAATTAAATCTACCTCTTCATTAGAACCTGTATAAGAGTCACCTGCAAAAGAACAAACGTTAGCCCCATGTCCATAAGAACCACAAACTCCACAATACCTCATGTTTTGGCATTTGATTCATATTGGAGGTAGTGAGAAATTGCACTTGTTTAGTCAACTTAGCAAGGTGCATTGCCATTTCTTTGTTAGAGCCTAATTCATGGACTCCAACTCTTCTTCATTTAGCACTCTTTTATTGGGAATTGGCTCCCAACATCTCAAAAAGTTTGTATGTTTCATATGCAGTTTTCTCACCCATAGCTCCTCCTGCAATGTTGTCAATTGTGAATTGACACTGTAGTGTCAATCCATCATAGAAAAACTGATTTTGTAACTGCAACGAAAAGTGATGATATGGACACTGTATCAAGAGCGGCTTGAACCTGTCCCAAGCCTCGTAAAAGGGTTCTCCTTCCATATGCAAAAAAGTAGCAATTTTGGTTCTTAGGTAAGACATTTTTTTACGGGAATAGAACGTACCCATAAATTTGTTATAAATAGCGTCCCAAGTGGCCAAAGAACCAGGTGCCATGGTCATGAGCCAAGACTTAGCTCTATTTTTGAGAGTGTAAGGAAACACCTCATCCTTAGTTGATCTTCACTAAATCCCTGTAGTGAAAAAGTTTGCACAATTGCATAAAGTTCATGCATAAAATTTAGAGGATCCTCATTAGGAATACCATAAAAGGAGGAAAGCATGGAATAATGAATATTTTTCAATTCATAATTCCTAGTTGCCTCTGTCAGTTGAATGCATGATGTGGCAGTCCCAATGATAGGTCTTGCAAACTCTTTATTCATCATCTACCTACCCACGTTATCACCCATTATTGCTTGCAATTGTTATTGTTCGTCTTCCTCTTGAATGTGAGTGTCCAGTTTCCTTGATAGGTGTTTGATCCTATAAATGTTGTCGATGAAAGAAGTGAGTTCCTTGTTCAGTGATCTCCTACCCTGCATGCACAAACAAAAAGCAAACAAAGATTAAGGTAGCAGAGAAATTGCAAACAAATAAAAGCACTATTTTTTTTTTTAATTTTTAACTTTTTTGTGTTTTTGAATAAAAGATAAAAAAAAATTCAACTAAAGTAAATAAATAAATAAATCTATTTAGAAATTCTAAAAAGTTAAAAAGAAAATTATTTAAAACGTCAATTTTCCAGCAACGGCGCCAAAACTTGATGTGCAAATTATAGTACTCGCAAGTGTACGAACCACTTGTTGCAAGTGATAAGCAAATCTCCGAGGTTGATCTTTCAAGGAATTGCAATGGTTTTAAATGACATTTTTCTTAATCTAATTAAAGTCTTAAAGCAACTAAAATACTAACTAAATAAAATTCTAGTAACACCAAAATTTTAAATAATTAGAATCCTAAATCTAATAAAACTGTAAACAAAGTTGGATTTGTGAGCAAGATCAATAGTATCGAACAAATAAAGAAAACAATTATGCAAATTCTGAATTAACTCAAAAAAAAAAATTTCAAATATCAATGAAGGATGTATGGACATTTAGTTTGGTTGACCATGCTTGCATCGAAAAGTTATGATGAATTAACATGAATGTTCTAATAAATAAATATTACCGGCTTTCTTTTTAATTACGAAAATTCCTACGATCAGGTAATTCTCTTTGTTGATTAACTAATCAATATCCTACGATCGGATATATCAAATAGCAATCAAATTATGCACAAGAAAAAATATGTCAATTAAACCAATGCCATGACTAGGTCATTAATTTGAAATTAAGTTTTTCAAAGTAAAGTTAAGGTGATATTCCTAAAACCAAACTCTAATATTTTTCAACCTAATTATGAATCCCAAATTGGCCCATGAAAATCAACAATTAAACATCTAAATATGCTCTTAATCAAAAGGTAATTTTATTTACCTTAAAGCAATAAAAATATTTACCACAACAGTTCTAGCAACCATGGCAACACAAACTAAACACTCATAACAAAATTAGCCACTCATGTTTAAATTAATATTCATAGACAAATTCAATTAAACATACATATCAAAGAAGTAAGAAGAAGAAAAGAAAATTCTATAACAAAAAGAAACCTAAATCTAAATACCACAATTGGATTGGTTGACGTTCTTCTCCAAAAGCTTGATCGTCGATCTCCAATGGCTTCTTGAATCCTTAGAATTGATTCTCTTACTTCTTTGAGCGTGGAAAAGCTCCTAAAATCTGATTGAGTCTCTTATTGATTCGCAAAATTTGTAAAAAGGAGACTTAAAGGGATATTTATATGTGTAAGGGTTACATAGAATCCTGATTGTCCCAGGAATAGGCGCGATCTGCTGCCAGCGTACCCAGAAGTCACTTACTCACCATATTTTTACACACTCCTAACCTAACCTAACCTATAAATACAACACATAAACCTCTCCCAAGCCATCTCATGAACAGTAGCCAAAAAAACACCACCACAACCTTCTTCTTCCACTTTATAGAGAGAGAAATCCTCCATTGAAGCTCCTTCAAGAACCAATTGGAAGAGGTGACCATCCAACTCCAAGAAAGGTATTGCAAGAGTGGAAATAGGGGTATCTCCATTGTTTGTAACTTTCTTTCTCTCATGAATTTTAAGAATGTTTATTGTAATAGAAAACACTAATTTGGATTTTATTATGAATAACTAAACTCATTGCGTGGGATTTAGCGATGCTTCCATGAGTGGATGAATATTGTTGTGATTTAATTTGAATTTAAGTGATTTATGTCTTATTCATTATTCTTAATATTTTTGTTCATGATTAATTTTGATCATTTTAGTTTATGAACATTAGAGAATAAAATTGTAATTGAGTATTAGAGATATCATCTTTGCTTAATTTAGTAATATTGAACAAGAACTTAATCTAACTTCATTGACTTGTCTTAGATTAGGTGACTAATTTGATTTCCTAAGAATTTATGCTAATTGATTAATTAACATTTTGGATCAAACAAGTTAATTAATGAATTAAGAAAAAATCTCCATTAATTTGAGATTTTTTAGGATTTATTAGGAAAAGTCAATAAATCTAACTTTTCGCGCTTAATTGTGAAATTTACATAAAATATTTTTTCTACGATTAGTTAGCTAACTAATTTCCCACACTTTTCCATCATATCACTTCTGTTAATTTTTTGCTCGTCTATTTTAATTCTTTTGAGATTTTACGATTTTGGCAACCATATCTTCAACCAACTTTATTAGAGTGTTTAGGATTTACTTTTGCAAATAATTTTTACGAAATAATTGAAACATTTTAAAACTACCGCAATTCCTTTAGAGATCGACCTCGGAGTTTGCTTATCACTTGTTACGAGTGATTCGTACACTTACGAGTATTATAATTTGCACATCAAATACCAAAGATAAAGGAGTTCTAGTTTGAGTCAAGACTTGCAAGTGCATAGTACACCAAATCATGATTAGGCACAGGGTGTCCAGCAGTTGCAAGATGATCAGCTATCATTTTCATGTGCAGAATGTAGTCTTCAATAGAAAGATCTCCTTTCTTGAAGGTTTGTAGTTGAAGTCTCAAATCCATTAACCAAGCTCCAAAGGAAGAAGCGAAAACACTCTCCAATTTTTACCACATTTCAACAGTTGTACCAACATTAACCAGATGAGAACTCAGATTTGAACTGATTGAACCGTAGATCCAGCTCTTCACAAGTCCATTATATCAATTTCAGTTGACAAATACAAGACTAGTCTATGTAGAAACAGCAAGATAACAAGCAGGAGGAATTACTGAAGTATCAATGTAATCTTCTAATCTATAAGCAGTTATGACAAAGAGCATCGGCTTCACTAGGAATTTTGTACGATCCAATTTGATCATGAAACTCAAATTCAAAGGAGCACTCACAACATTGATATTGGAGGATGAAGATGAAGTTTGAACTTCTACTGACTGAGCTCTCTCGGCATTGTTTGCCATTGAAACAAGCACAGGAAACTCGAAAGAGAAAGTGATGAAGAATTGCATAAGCAAGAACTCTACACGAGCTCTGATACTATACAGAAAAGGAAGAAAAAAAATAAGATTGAGCAAATGATTTCTTAATCATTGATTGCTAAGGATGTACAAATATATATAGTGTTGCTAAGCTCATACGTGTGAGCTGTGAATTGTTAGTAAGTGCTAACAGAATATGACCTCAGTAACTAACTAACAAACTTATAAGTTACACATATTGTTTAACAGACACCATCCTAAATGTTAGAAAAAGTGAACGAGCGGGTTTAAGTTAAGGGTGTGATACCCTTAATCATTAAAGCTTTAAGCTTTTAAAGTGGTACCAATCCCATTATTTCATCTTCATCGTACAATGTACTAACTACACTAGAATTCTGCGGTTCAATACTAGTAATAGAGTCGGATTCTAGCCAACTAGTACTAATACTAACTACCCTAATTATTAATTAATACAATAAGAATAATTTGTTGAAGTCTTTTCTAACATACATAGTATGTACTCATAACTATGTACTCTCATAACCATAACTACTCTCACTTTAAGAAGTTCATTTATTTTGTTAACTAAAGATCTTTAAGACGTTCATTTATTTTGTTAACTAAAGATCTTTAAGTGATTCTAGCAGTCAGTAGCTTCGAGAAGTTCAAAGTTGGGTCAATAAATAGCCCCACCCTCCTCCTTTCTTCAATCAACTTGATGCATCCTAACTAAATAAACTATTAGTTAGAATGATGCATTAGTCCTATGAGCTTCATGAACTCAGTTCTTAGCAGCGGGATGAAGGAAGACAGCTATGATCTTCCTAACTATTAGTTAGAATGATGCATTAGTCCTATGAGCTTCATGAACCCAGTTGAGTTCTTAGCGAGCTGACAAGTTGCTGCCCGTTACTTGTTGGGATCGGTAGCTTACTACCGCCCGTTATGGTTGGTTGCTATCCATATTAAAATTGAGAATGACTCACAAGTGGCTATCAACTTAATCCGAAGAGGTGGACAGGATATCTCCCAACACGGTTTGGTGGCTAATGGATATCAGAAGGTATTGTTTGATCAAGCAAGATTTCAAATGTGTGTTCGCAGCGCAAATTCTCCAGCCCATCTTCTTGGGCAGCTTGCAAATTACGACTTTTCTTCTTTTTTTTCTTGTAATGTGGTGTCTGATTGTCCTGAGCCTGGTCAAAGTTTATTAACCTTTGACAACTCTTTACACATGTACTATGTTATTAACAACTAATAAAGCAGAGCTTTTGGTTTTTAATTTTTTTATTAAAAAAAAAAAAAAAAAAGAATTAAAGGAAACTATCATTTAAATAAGGGTCCTTTAGTATTCACACCATTACCACACATTATTATTTGATACGATTTCATCGAGTTTTCATATTTTCGTTCAATATCTGAGTCATTAAATCTCAGTCTTTAATTTCCTTCATCATCTGTGTTTTCCAAAAGGTAAATTCTCTAGTACTCTTGATTAATTTGAGGTTGTAAGTTGCGATGTTAAGCTCTTAATACGCAACTCTGCATGACATTGGTAACTATGTATGACAATTATAATTCTTGATGATTATTATTAACTGTGGATGTCAATTATTATTTGGAATAACAATAGTAGCTTTAATATGACAAATTAATAACGGTATAACATATCACTATTGGACAAAAATATTATTTTCGTGCGAATTGGAAAATTTATAAAAAAAAAAATTATCATTAGGGTTTAAGGTTTCAATATGCAACTATATGACAATTGATAACTTTGGATGACAAGTGGTAAATATTGATAATAATTATAACTCTTCATTGTAATTGTTAACTCTGGATAACAATTGTAATTTTGGATACAATTATAAACTTTGTATGATAATTTGTTATCAATTCAAGTGTATAACATATCACTATTGTATCAAAATAGTTGTTTTCGTGCCAATTGCACAATTCGTACACAATTATCACTTTCTCGAAAATAAATTTTCAACAACAATTTTTATTGTTAAAAATCTTGATAAATAATTATGTGTGTTATTATGATATTTTTAAATTTATAATTGGATTTGGTTTTAATAATCATAATGCTATTAATTAAATTTAGCTTTACTTGTATATTCTTAACAAGTTACATATTGCATCACTGAATTGTTTGTTTTCCAATTATTCATTATATTTTGAGTATAAAAGTTTACATTCATTACGCTACAAAATTTCTTCCTAGCAAAACTTGATTGCATTTCATTAACAAATACTATTGTGACAAACTTGATACTCATACTAAATTATATACACTACTATGAGTCTTGATATTGTTATTTTCGAATGTTTTTTGAATTATTTATAAAATTAATATGTATGTTATCTATTTATGATTAAGTATTTTTAATTGTTACATTATAATGTCTGTTTTTCTATTTTAATATGTATATGTTTCAAGTAATGAAGTCTACTGATTAATAACGTATTTCTATATAGTTCGAAGAAGCCATGAAAATTAACACGTAAATTGTTATTAAATAATTATAATATTTAAATTCTATGTTATTTATAAATAAAGTTTGAATATAAATTTGACGATAAATAATTTATGATTATTACGAGTGTGAGCAGAAGCAAGAAATTAAAAAAAAAATTAATGTGGATGGCAAAATCGAAATCATAAATGTAGATAGCAAAGATACATGTTTTAAAGAAGAAGTAAAATGGCAATTCAAAGATTTGTTTACATAACTCAACCGTAATATGACAATTATTAACAATATGAAGAATATGATGTGTTAATTAAAGTTAATTATATTGCTAAGACGTTTTGTAAGCATGGAATTATAAAGAATGAAAATAAACATCAAGTTGTAATAAATCTGTCATCCAATGGAGAATTTTTTTCTATATTACATATGTATAAAAATTGTAGGTATTGCAAGACAGACAAATATAAATTGGGTAAGAAATGTGAGAGAAAAAAAAATATTAAATTAAAAATAAAATAGGGAGTTAAAGAATATAAATTTATTTCACTTTTGAAATATATTTACTTTTTAATGCATTTATTATATTGAAAAGGAAAAAAAAAAAATCATTCATTGACATCTACCCACTTCACTAACCTTGTAGTCCAACACTTGGCTCTACTTCACACCTACATTAGAAAAACTCTATAATTGAGCAACATGTCTAACTGTCATGTGTTTGTTGGATCCTATGTAGTGAATCTCATATGAAGTTGCAAGTTCATGTGAGTGCTCGAGAATAAACTGTTTTACAACCCATTAGGAGGTTGTTTTATCATAAGTTACTCTAAAACAAGCAAGACATTTATCTCTTGTCAAAGCTTTGGGTTCTTGCTAAATTCCTTGTCAAACCTATCTTCTGTTCTAAGATTTTCCATCCATTTATCGGTACTAATTATTGTGCTCTACCAATCATGCTCTATATTAAGTGCATGCATTATTTCTGAATAATTATCATCAAATGTTATTTCATTTTGTTTGTCTTTCATCCATTGTGTGTGTTGTCTTAATTCATCCATATATATCTATAATTAGCATAAAAAATTTAAATTGGATTAGAGATTACAAAATCACATTTTAAAAAGCTTTAGGGCATGTTTGATAACAATTTTGATTTATGATTAAATAATTAATTTTGTGATTATGATTCTTTTATAAAAATAATCACAAATATATTTGATAACAATTTCTATTAGTGATTTTCAAGGAAAAAACCACAAAAATCATCTCCATGGTGTTTGGTAATGATTTCTACGTTTTCATTTTTTTCAAAAAACTTTAAAAATAAAGAAATTTTTTGGTTAATTTTTATAAATTTTAAGTTTTTAGTTATTTTCTTCTAATACTTAATCATACAAAAGTTATAAGATTTAATTTACTTTCTATAAAAAATGTTTGGTCAAAATGAAAAAAATCATAAATTATAAATCTGATTGAAAAATCTTGTTTTTAAATATTTATGAATCACCTCAATTTTTGTAATGATTCCTTAAAAATGTAAAAATTAAAATCATAAATCGTTATCAAACATACCTAATTAAAAAATTATTTGAAAAAAATTAAGAATCAAAAATTAAAATCGTTATCAAATAAGTCCTAAATATGTTGTAATTGTGATAACTATCGATTTCCACAACATTCATCATGTATATTCTATACAATGTATGTTTAATAAGATGACTTTATATTAAACAATTGTCTATTTGTTAAAAATAATGTCATAGGATAACAACTTGATATGTAATGACCTACATTGTCATTTTGTTGTTAATTTACGAACAATTTTCTAGTTTTGGCGACAGATAATTAACTCAACACATTAAGAATGCCTTCTTATTTCAATAGTATAGTAATCATAGTATTGAGAAAAATAATTTAATAAAAATATTCATGTGAAATTTTTCTTCAATAAATTATATCAAGAGAACAATTATCTCTTTCTAAAAAAATATGATATATGATTGTCTTTATTAATAAAATAAAACAAACATCTGTTAATTTTTTAAGACAATTTTATATTCCATAAATGACTAAAGCTTGCAAAATTATGTGAAAGTTACCCTACAAATTGTATTAAGAGAACATCCCAAAAAATAAGTCAAAAATATTATCATTATTACTAAATAAGACACACATATGAGAAATCATTTTTTATAATAACAAATAAGAATTACAAAAACATATTCCAATGAATAATAATCTTATTTGAAAAACTAGCAAATTCATACGTTAGATTGTGTTCGTAACCATAATCACATGTTTGGATACTTTAAATAATATAAACAAATCATAATTATTATAACTTTTCACAAAAAATAAGAAATTGTCTATTGTAAAAAAAAATTCTTACTTAACCTGTTTCTCTATTGTTGTGTATAGACTAATTATTGTATTTGAATGCAACAATTGCTGAAGTTAAAGACAATTAAATGAAAATTTAATTAATACACTGAAATTGTCCCTGACAAATGCTTCAAATATAAATACTTAATTTTTCTTTTCTAGTTGATGCTTCTCTTTTCGAAGTTTTTTTCTCCAATCATTTTGGTAGAACAATAGAAGAATCGCTACTAATCGAACGACTAGTACGATTACTATTGTATAAAATTCAAAATCTAGTTTAATGATAATGGCTAATTACATTAAATAAAATAGATTTGACATTGAAAATCAATCATCTATTATATAAGTGATATTAATTTTGTTTAACTTACTACCTATTCAACATGTAATTTACATATAACACATGTCATTATTTTATAACTTCTAGTTTAAAATCGTATATTTCACCCCTAGTACTATAAAATTTCTTTATATATAAAAAGCCGCATGGCTTTGTCTTTCTTCCCATTTTTATTATTATTATTTTTGTTGGTTTTTTTATACAAATAAATACCAAAAAGTACATAAAATAAATAAAATTATAAAATATACGGACATTTTATTAATTTTATTGTGTATTATTTTAATTATTTTTTACTTTGTTTTAGTTTATGTTTTGAAATAAATATATTTTTTATAAATAATTATTTTATTATTTTTATTGTTTGGGGCGGCTACCGAGAGCAGGATAAAGGGCGTACCTTATTAGAAGCATTCGCTTTCACGATCTTTGTTTGAAAGCAAATAGAGATTTTGTTGTAGTTTTAAGCTGAGAGCCTGAGAGACCTTTCTGTGCCTCTTTTTAGTTTATTTATTTTTAGTATAATAATTAATATAAAAGTTCACTTAAATAAATACATTCCTTTGTGTGCCTTTTTTTAGTACATTTATTTTTAGTATAATAATTAATATAAAAATTCACTTAAATAAATACATTTTTATATAAATTTACATAAATATAAAAATATTTTTATGATAAATACATTTTTAAAAAGTATAAAAAATAAATACATTTATAAAATATAAATAATTATTTTGTTAATTTTATTGTGTATTATTTTATTTATTTTTTACTCTTTTTTTTTTTTTTTTTGTACATTCTAAAACAAATACACTTCTTATAAGTGATAATTTTATTAATTTTATTTGTATTATTTTAGTTTTTCTATATTTTTTTAAGTTTACGTTATATTTTAGTATAATAATTAATATAAAATGCACTTAAATAAATGCATTTTTTTATGAATTGATTTTTCTTGTATATCAATAAATACGAAAATATCCTTATGATAGATAGACACACTTCTTACGAATAGTTTTTCTCTTATTTTTTTTTTCTTTCTTGTATTTTCTACATTTTTTATTTTATATTATATTTTTAGTACTCTAATAAATATAAAAATATATCTAAATGAATAGACTTTCTTATGATTTTTTTTATACTAATAAAAATATGAAAATGTAATTATAATAAATATATTTTTTATAAATATTTCTCTTCTTAGTTTTTTGCATATAAATAAATATCAAGATATCTCAATAAATACACTTATTTTAAATAATTGTTTTGTTAGTTATATAAATGTTTATTTTATTCGATCAAGTTGTATATTATTGTCACAAATTATCAACTATATTTTCTCATAAAATAATTTTATTATATCTTTATTATTTACTAAAATAGTAAATTAATTATTTATTTATTTTAAAAGTATTACTGCAAACTTGTTTACAAAATTCTAAAATCAATTTTTTACCTTATTATAAAAAACCAACTTTAAAATTAAATAAAAAAATTTACAATATAAATTATTGCTCAATTATCAACACTATTATCTACTTATAAATTTTGAATAATCGACTCTTATTTATGCTATTTTTAGAATTACTATCAACATTTTAACTCAAATGTTAAAATCTAAATAATAACACAAAATAAAAAATAAAAAATATATATATGTAACCTAATAAATTAAAGGAAAAATAGCAAAAATAATACCCTCAAAACTTATAATAATAAAAATAGTACCCCTATGTTCAAATTATATATGTTTACAATTAATAAAATAATATTTACATCATTTTTCTTTGAACGTTCGTTCAATTAAACGTCATTTAAATTAAATTGTGGCAATTTAAATCTGTTCAATGATAAACGTTCAATATTATTGTAACGTTAATTTTGTTATTATAAATTTTAGAGATATTATTTTTTATAATTTTTCTTAAATTATATATAAATTATATATTAATTTAAATAATTTTAATAATATAATTGTATTATATGCAGTAAGCAGTGGATTGTTCCAAAACTAGTTCCCATAAATAAATCTATTAAAGCGGCACTCCACAAATAGAGAAGCTTTAGGCGGTCATATGCTCATAAACTAGGAACAATGTATGGGTGACAATTTAGGCTACAACCCTAAATACAAACCCAATACAACATGGCAAATTATTTTTTAAATAAAATTAACAATTCTTTTATATTTGTAAATATATTTAATTTTATTACTGTTATAAATAAATAAATGGACTAAAAAGCACTTCATTTTTCTATAATATCAAAAAATATATAAATTTAAACATAAAGTACGAACACAAACATGCATAGACACATATACGCATAATTCGTCCTAATCGTTGCCCCTAAAAAAATGCAGTTTTTAAACTGTTTGTGGATGTACAGTCAATTTCATGGTTAAAAATGAAGACATTTTCAAAGTTGGTGTCTGCAAAGCAAAGGAATTGAATAATACAGGCAGGAGTTTTGCCTCAGAAAAATGAAATTTATTCTGCGGAAAGATTCGTGAGCAAAGACACTCGCAGCAAAATTTGACTACTGAGCAATGAAAGTTAAGCTGTACATGAATACTGGGGTACAATGCTTCTTTGTCTAACAAGCTCATGAAGATCGCGGACAATTTTGAATACAGCTTCAGGCTTTGCCAACTTCAATGCATTTTGCGACATAGCCTTGAGTTCGTCCGCTTTTGGACCAAACCACTGAGCAACAATCTTCGCTATTTCTTTTGGAGATTTAGAGTATTTCCCACATCCATTTTCCACCACATAAGGTACATTCCCAGCTTCCTGGAACAAAATGCAAATTAATTAACACTACTATTGTTGAAATAATGGCTTCTGCAATAGTTCCTGGGCCAGCCTATTTGAATACAATAATGGGAAGACCCCGGACTCAGAGGTTTAAACTGAGATTACCTGCCCAGCAATATAATCGTTCAAAATAATGGGAAGACCCCGTATCATGGCTTCTGCAATAGTTCCTGGGCCAGCCTATTTGAATACAATACGATTAGCTTATAGTAAATTGGAAAAGGACCCTTAATCTCAAGTGGAACTAGGAAGTGTTTTTTCTTTAGATTCACTATTGACAACATAAAAGTTTCATAAGAGCTATAAATGTTATACATGTGTCAAGAAAAAGGGGAAGAAAAGAGATCATTTCAAGGCGGAGCTGGAGTAGAAGAGTGTAAGGAAAGAGCGGGAATAGACAAGAGTGTAAGAAGGAATGGAAGAATTTAAAGAGAGACAAGTGTGTTTGCTATGAGAGGTGAAGAATGAAATTTAATAGATGAACATCGATTATTATTCTTGACATATATTTTTTTTTAATAACAATTACCCACTCATACACATATCAACGTTGTAAAAAGCTATTTTAGATATCAAGGCATTTTTATCCAATGAGGCGAGGCATAAGCCTCAAACTTAAACTTCAAATCAACCTTAAAAATATAAATAATGAGGGAAAATAACTACCAAAACCTCCTAAGGTTTTCAAAAATTACAAAACACCCCCTATAGTTTGGAAAATAAGCAAATTACATCAATCCACCACTGATTCAAAAATCAAAACTATTTGATCCTAATAACAATTTTGAAACCTATGATAAAAATAAAAAATAATCAAGCAAAGACTATCATAGGCATTATAGAGTACATCAAATTGTAGAGTACTCACTCTACATGCAATAGGCACGAGTTTCACACATAAATATACTATAATTGAACAATATATGCTACATCTATATATAAATAAGAATTGGCAACACGTACAAAGAAATTAATCCAATTATGTAATATTTCTCTTTTGAGAAATAAGGCTAAATAGTTTCTATGGTACAGCTTATTTTACACAAAGGCACCTAAATTATTTTTCTCTACATAAAGGTGCTCATATATTTATTTTATTTACACATAAGTACCTTTTTAGAATTAAAGCTTATCATGTTAGTTAATTTTACCATGTGTCAAAATTTAATATGTGCCATGTTAGCTAATTAATACTAATTAGCTGACTGGCAAGTCTTAATACAAAAAGATACTTATGTGCAATCAAAATAAAAATATGGACACCTTTCTATAGAGAAATAGTTCAAGTACCTTTGTGTAGAATAAACTTAAGTTTAAGTACCTCAAAAATAGTTTACCCAAATAAGAATAACATCATGAAATTTAACTAGAGATAAGTAGAAAACCAAATGGTAATTAATATTCCATGGTTTCTAATTGTGTTATATGTATTTCAAAATTCAAACTAATTAATACACAAACAATTGGTAAAGCAATGAAATTCACAACATGGAGGTTTGGAGGTAGCATGGGAAGAACTAAAAAAAAGTTGTATTGATTTGATTTGTGCATGTCTTGAGTTTTTGACCTTTTTTAAGTTCTTTTTAAAAATTCAATTCTTATTTAATGAACTTAGGTCAGGTTATAATGAGTAACCCATGACCCAACTATAAAAAGCCTCAAAATTTTATGAAGCTTAAGCCTCAAGGCTAACATGCCTCAAGGAAACCTCACAAGAAAAATGCATAAGCCTTAAATTTTCATCATAGGCTATAGCCTCGATACTTCTTTCGTGTGCCTCACCTTGAGGCTTGCCTCAAGGTGCACCAGAAAACTGCCTTTTTCAACAATGACACATATACATTGAACGGATTCGAACCCACGCTCTTCTTCAAGTGCCCACAAAGAACATATATCATTGCATTACAAGGCAATTGGTTATTATACTTGACATATTCTTTATTACAATGTTGTTACAAAGGATTTCTACAAGTAACTTACCTTCGTAATAATGCAATCACAAGCTCCCATGCATTCTTCCATTTTTGTAATGAATCCTTTTACCTGCAATATTTATCAATTTCAGCAACAACTTCTCTTGCAATCTATGTACACAAGCATGTATAAAGTAAATGCCTTATAAAAATTATCTGATGTGTGATTTGGGAGGAACATGGTTGTCACTTCCAGGGGCACAGGGTTTCATGAATTAACATATGGGCAGAAAATGCATCTCAATTGGCTATACGAGGAAACAAGTGATTAGGGTCATATTAGTCATGTGATTCTTTGATAGGGGTACTTTCATCCTAGGTAGGTTAAGTTCGGTAAATTTAAAAAAAGGTTAATTAAGAACAAAATTTCAAAAAAAGAGAGTAAAAAAATTGTATTTTTGGAATTAAAAAAAAAAAAAAAGGCAACTATCACATTCCCCCCTCCTCTCAGTCACCCTCTCCTCTCTTGCCCTTTATTATGTCTCAGAACCAAAAAAAATAAAACAAATAGTAAGTTATTGGCTACACAAAATCCATTATTTCCAAGTTCAAAATGTTTAATCTCAAAATCTCCATCATGACTGCAAAATCACTAGAAAAAATGTCAAGAGCTAAATTGTAACACACCCTCCTTCATCGGACCCAATCCCCATCTCACTCTTGCTGAATAGAATCTGATCCAAACTAAATGGGTTTAGTTTCTCCGAATCTAGCTTGGAATAGCTCAATAATTCCCAAGCATTGATTAGATTTTTTCAAGAGCTGAGGCATAGACATGATAATGAGCTACTTAGTTTATGGGTAAAATGGTGATGGAGGTTTTGCTTTTTCTCGGTAAAATGGCTAAACACAAAACAAAGAATAATATGGAACTATTCAATTCTGTATCTTAGATAGTGCAACAGAGCAACCTCTACATATGTCAGACAAAAATCCCAGTAGAATTGAATTATATAACGCCTTGAATTCAATAAGAAAAATTTATTATAATTTGAAAGTTGAGAAGAAGGTGGTAGGCTTCTTTCTTTGCCAAAAGGCAAAAGGGAATATCCATCAATGAGATTTGAGAAGGAGAAAATAATTGGCCAATAGTCATCAATATTTCACAGCAATAACACCATCCAATGTAATTGGCACAATATGGACATAGAAGAAAATGGAACCAAATGCTGGGATTTCTGAAGAAGGTAAAACCTGGACTGGGACTTTCCAACTAATTGACAGCAATTTGTTCGCAAGATTTTTGTTGCGACCACATATCACAAGAACCTGACCTATTGGCTCCCCAATATTCTCATCGTATAGTGCATCCCCAAGTGCCTTGGCAGTAGCCTCAATAGGGCCCATCCCTTCACCACCTCCCATCAGTAGAACAGCTGGAAGATCCTCATCCATGCCAAGTTCTCTTTTTAGCTCAACCTAAAGTAATAAAGTAAGGCTAAACATTTAGTGAGGGTCATCAGCTACAGTAATAATCTGATAAGAATAAACTATACTATTATCAACTCCAACCACCATAAAATCAAATGTAATCAAATTATTTACAAGGATTAAAGATGTCATTGCTAGTTGCTACCTCCACTTGGTGGTAAAAAAATGTGGAATGCATATAAATTTAAATCTTGTTCATACAATGTAATATCTTAAGCTTTTGAAACCAACAGATCTTAATTATATGGAGATTTGAATTACAAAACAAATTATGTGGAACCATTTATAGCAACTTTGGACAAAAAATATTTGAACTAGTCACAAAACAAATGTTTCTATTCAGAATTGTACAAATGAAAAGTAAAAGTTTGTCCTTTGTATATCATGCAGATGTGAGCATGGACGTAGTAGCAAGAGAGCTCAATGACATCCAGTTATTTTTTATCATTCCTTTTAAACTAAAGTAGCTTAACAACTTCTGGAAAATCCCAACGTTGAGATGAGAAAACTTTCATAGCACTCAGTACTTTGCTAATAAAAGATTAATATGAGTGGAGCAAGAAAGGGATTGTCAAAACAAAAGAATCAAGATCATAATCAGGTGAGAAAAAATAACATAGGAACACTGCAAGAGCAGGGCAATTAAAACCTAAAAACATTCATATTAATTGATGCTGCTCCTTTTGCAGGGGAACCTGCAGTTGCCTGACATTTTGCTACCTCAAGCTCCTTATAAAACTTTATCCAATGAAGCAGAGACAGTAAACAAAATAAGGCATTAAACTCAATTCTTCATTAACTTAGGTAGTCTACGTCTACCTTAGTCCGAACAGGCTTAACAAATGAAGGTCGCACTGGGAGACCATAAACTTTGATTTGGGAAGGCTGGAGTCCAGCTCTGAGTGCCCTTTTTGCTACCTCTGCCGTAGGGCAGTAGCATCTCGTCACAAGCTTATGAAACCTGAGTGTAAAGACATGTAATATTAAAACTATGCTAAGACATTTGCAGAATCAAGTAAAATATGCTTTTATAACCAACCATGTAGGATGGCAAGTGCTCAGATCTGTAACAACTGTGGTAAATACAATCTTTTCCAACAGACCCTTAGACCTCAAGACTCGAAGTGGCACATGTTGCATAAGCGGATGGACACTAATAATAATATCTGGCTGGTATTTCATCAACCCTTTGGCAATTTCTCTAAGCAATTAAAAAAATACAAGATATTAGAAAGCCATACTGTCAGAAAATCAAAGATATATAATTAAAAAAGAAAAGAAACTCCTTGAACTCTCACTGACCAGATAACATATTATCAAAGACTTAAAGAAAAGCAAAGCATACATAACAGGTTAAACAAATTAAATGAGAGCTATTTATATCTTCATTCAGCCAAACTGGAAACACTCTGAAAAAGGAACTGGGTAATGTCTAACACAGTGAACAAGTCTTACCGAGCTATAAATGTTGAGGTTGCAGCAAAATTAGTACGATGCACAAGCCGAGGAGCAGTTCCATAATATGTCATCTTCCATAAGGGTCCATGTTTAACCAAGAAATTATAGCTCCTGGGAAGTTGATTAAATGGCCAAGGAGTATGATCCGTCCATAAATCAGTAACAAATACCTGCTATACGCACACTTAGCACACAAACTATAACTAAACAAATATATGTGCAAACACTCACTTCTTTCTTTCCAATAGCTTCTTTTTTTCTAAATTTCACAGCAATTATGGGAAACTTAAAGGAGTTAATAGTCTACATTGTCATAGTTCACTTAAAAACGAAAACTAACCTCAATAGCAAGTCAATTGCATATATTTATCTGTCACATTTAAGACAATGAAAGATACAACTTTCAAAACTATAACTCGCATTTCCCTATAGACATTGTTTTGCAATGAAGGTAAATGTTGGAGTTGCATTTCTAAAACATTAACACATTTACACTGACCTGATAGTCATTACCAAATTCTTCATGAAAAGCTGCTTTTATAGCTTCTGCAGAAGCACGATGACCACCACCTGTGTCACTCATCAAAATAAGAACCTTTTTTGGGCTCTCTTTTTCAATAACATTCAAGGCCAAATTATCATCGTTCATAACACCACAACTATCTACCCTTGAACCATTAGTATTATCTCCTGCGCCATTATTCCCACCAGAATCATCACTGTGCCCAGGACCAATCCGAAGCGAAGCGAACCCAATTGGAAATCTCTCACAATGGAACCTAATAGCTCTATTAAACTCCGAAAATATTTTCCCAATACCCAAACTATTTGTACTACTCAAATTCAATGAAGCACTCACCTTGGATCTTTTCCTAGTAGCTGAACCCTTAAAACCATCAAAATACAAAAAATTGGAGAGAAAAGAAGAAGACCCATCTGAGCCCAAGTTTTGAAACATCGAACGGAAGATAAAACGACCATATTGGGATTCCAAGTCATAGATCGAACTGGATTCTTGAATTACTGTTGAAGGGTTATGCATGGTTGGTTCTATTATGAAGAAAAATAAACAAAAAGGATTAAACTTAAACTAAATAGTGTTCATCGTAATCAAAAAGCAAACGGGTTACTGGTTTTTATTTAAAAAGCGTAAAAAACAACAAAGAACGGAGAAAGTACGAAAAAAAGCCAGGAAGAGGGACTGCGGGGTTTTAGTTAAAACTTAAAAGTTATGGCCTAGTGAGTAGTGAGGACGACGAAATCTTGAGAGGGGCTTTTAGCCACACAGAGTGGATTTTTGGTACGTGCCAATTTAACGTGTCGATATAATATAAAAAAAGAATTGTCCCAAAAACAAAACACTACTGCATAGAGAACTAAAAATAAAAGGAGATAAAAGTCACCTTATAAAATATATTGTTATAATATTATCAACGAATTTATAGTTTAATAATATATAATTTATTTTAGACATATAAAAAATTTATTTAATTACATTATATAATTTTTTTTATATATAAAATTTCACTTTTAATATATTTTAAGAAAAAATAATGTTTTTCTTACGATATAAAATGTATGTTATTTTAAGTTATAAAATGTATGTTATTTTAAGTTATATATATATATATATTTAAAATGTATGTTATTTTAAGTTATAAAAAACATATTTAAGGTTTTAAAATGGAATTATATGAATAAATAAATTATACATGCATTAAAGAAAAAAAATTTGAGATTTGAATCCTAATTATATATATATTAGGTATGGACAACGTGTGTTGCACGTATCTCATTTATTAAATGAATATATTATTAACGTGTAATGATATCGATATAATTATTTTTATTATTTCATCATAAAAATATATAAATTATATAATTTTTATAATTAATTACATATTAATGTGTTATTATTAAATAAATTTGTCATTAACAATAAATATTGTTAGAATAACAATCAAGTTGTTTAAATATTTTTACCTAATATATGTTACTTATAATTAAAAATAATATAATTAAAATTTATTAAAAAAAATTGAAAGATTTTATTGGCATTAGTTTAAATACATGTTTAAAAATATCAACATGTATAGATCAGTTTTAAAATTATATGAATAAGATGTTAATAATGACATATAATGTTTGTCAATTCTTACGTGATATTATAATATATATTTGTTTTAAATTTGTATAGGTATTATGTTAAAAAATTTAAAATAAAATAAATATAAATGATAAAGAAAGATAAAATAAAATAAAAATAAAAAGAATAAAAAATAAAAATAAAAAGTGCGGCTTTAATTAGCACATTTTTAAAAGATTTAAAATAAAATAAGTAAAAAATGTTAAAGAAAGATAAAAGAAAAAATTTTGTTATAATTAGCACACTTGAGATATATTTCGGATTAAACCCATTTATTTAAAAAAATTAAATAAAAAATTAACTCACAACCCACTATAATTTTTAATTAAAAGTGTACCATAATGTTAAGGGAACACATTAGCTTATTTTGAATATAAGCTTCTTTAAAAAAAAAAACTAGTTTTGATTATGGAAATAAAGGCCTACTTTTTAATTTGGGTTGGATAGGAGGGTTTTGGGTCTTCTTCAACCCTTAGCTTCACAATTCACAATTTGCATTTGATTTTGTATTTTTATTAGATAACATCAAAATTTTGGACAAAATCTTCCGAAAAAATTATAGCAGTACGCACTGTCCATTAGTTATGGACTTATGGTTATGAAAAATAAGATGAGAATTTTATGTTTTAAATGTTGTACAATTGGTTTAGATATAACATACGAATTTTACTATTTAAAAATCACTAAGATAAAATAGTTTATCTTAGTGAGATAATAATATAATATGTTGTTGAAAATACTGTAAGATGGTTCTTCTATAATAAAGTACGTATTTAACAAGAAAATATTACAAATTGGTCCTTTTATTTTTATAAATTGAATATATGAGTATTTTTTTAAATATTGTATATTTTTGGCCTCTTATTGTTAAATTTGTAAACATTTTACTCATTTTATGCCAATTTTGATCATTTTAATTATTTTATTATAGTTTTTTTAATTTTTAAATTTTTTTCTTTTCAAACATCAATTAATCCCTATTAATAAAGTTTAATTCAATTCAAATTAAATTTGTTAAACAAAAAAGTGATACAAAAATCCAAAATTGAAAAAATTGACTAAAGTACTATAAAAAAAAAAAAAAAAAGCAATAGTAAGATACTAATGGCATGTTTGTTACATCATATTAAATACATTGACTGTATAATTTATATACAATCAAGCGTTTGACTATGAAATCAAACCATATCGTATAATATAAAAATAGTACGACTATGTACAAATTTTGTACGATCAAAAAGTGTGGATCTAAACTGTACTGGATAATCAACTTAGTCCGTCTGAATTTTCAATTATAATATTATATGTCTTAACTTTTTTCTTTTATTTTAAATTAAAAATAATACTTTTTTATTTTTAAAAATATAAAAATGAATTAAATATAAATTTAAATAAATCTTATAATAAAAATTTATTTTAAATATAAATTATTTTAATAAAATATGTATAATCAATTTAATTTGACTATATTATATAAATTTTTATCAAATATTATACAATAATACAATTCAGTCCTATACAACTATACTTAATTAATTTAATATGGTATACCAAACATACCTTAAAGTACACTAATTTTAAACAATGTGACTTATTTATTTAATTTATGAAAATAAAATGACTAAATAATCATAATATCCATTTAACAAAGGATGCTGTATCATGCATCTTATTATGAATTAAGTTCCTACTTTGTCCCTGTACACTTTAGAAAATAACAACATTGTTATTATTATAAAACTAATTTATATGTACTTGAATATATATATATATATATTAATTCTATAAGATAAGAGACTTAGTGCTATATGCTTCTCCTTTCTTTCTAGAGAGAGAAAGGAGTGGGGAGAGAAGACTTTTTTTAATGTATTTTTCTCTTCTTTTTATTTTCTTTAATTTATTTTCCATTAGTGCCTAGTTTGTGTAGGAGGCATATCATTATTTTCTCGCCATTTAAACACTATACACCCCACTCGCACTTACACCCACACATACTTATGTAGGAAGTGACCTCATGTATAGCAGAGTGATGGATAAACATAGCCAAGTTTGGCCATTGTCGACAAGCATAGAGGAAGACCTGAATGACGTACAAACGATCGTGGTTGAGTGGAGCGACGAGGGTCTATCCAGTGAAGAGGTCTGCCTGACCGACATGGGTTGTCCAACAAAGGAGATCCATTCGATGGGTTGCTGTCTGATCCAATGATGCCTTATCTTATGGTGTCCTCTTTAGAGACTATCTATCCAATGGCTCTCTATCTGCCAATTCTTTATCTTGCGAGTTCATAGCCGATGGACTACGCAGAAGGAGGATTTTAGAACTAGTTTTGATTCTTTAAGAATATATTTAAAAGTGGGAGATTCTGACCATAACTAGTTTGTTGTCTGTTTGGCGAATCAAATTAGTCTAGGCTAATTTTTCTCTACTTCTGTGTAGGATCTGCTGTGTATGACCACCACTCGCAAAAGTGGCACATGGAGGCACGTGTGGATCACCTCGGTGCCAGTTTTTTACCAAATTTTGACCATAGACTAATCGGAGCATGATCTTTTTTATGGTGGTCTCGTTGTTTTGAGGCAACGTATAAGTTTTTAGATTCGAACAAAGGAGCTTGGAAGGACAGAAAAGTGGAAGGTGAGGCCCTTTTTGGGTTGCATCATTATCAAAAGGCATATGATCCTTTGTGTTCAGCAGCTAAGGAAGCTTTATTTGCCAGAGGTGTTAAAAACAAAGCTATCATTTAGCTATAGTGGCTATGGGGGGCTATAATTCCTTTTTTGCGATACATCTTGCATGCAATATATTTTTATGGTGATATTTTTTCCCTCGTATTTTTCCATATTTGGTTATGAAATTTTTTGGATAGGAGTCTTTTTTTCCTTAAACTCTTATGCAAACTCTACAATCTTTGTTAGGATGTCCAAACAGATTGTCTTTTCTTAGATTTGTTTTTTTAATTTGGTGGATAACACAACGATTGATCCTACGATCCTCTTTTTTGATCGTCACCTAGTAGAACAAAATTATATCCCACAAATGTTACCAAATAATGATGCCATTATTCGTCAACATCAAAGGGGGTACACTTCTCCTTATTGTGATCCTACGAACAAAGAACACTCGTTAGGATCTCAGACCACCACTGGATGTAGTGGTCTTTGGCTCTCCAATGCTTAAATTAGTTAGGGTAATGGTGAATATAGAAAAGAACAAAGTATCTCTCTATGATTTAGGTAGAAGAATTTGAGACAAAGAGAATGTATGTGTGTTATGTCTGTGGATGTGTGATTCAAATTATGAGTTACTACTTATGACTTGACTTGTGTATGAAGTATACAATGTGAGTATATAGAGGCGAGAAAGATATTCTTAATGGTGATCATTTACCCATGTAAATAGACCTTAGTTAAGATCGGAGTTATCTCTTTATAATTATCTATTTCTTGATAATTAGGAGATATTTGTTGGATATTTATCCATTTTGTCATTTATCTAACAATTGGGCTTATTCGCCAACTCAACGCTCATTAGATTGACTCACAAGCCACATTGTTAAGTATGATTAGTAATATTGTGCCACGTGGTAGGGTTTATTTTACTCATATCAATACTATTTTTTTTAATTACATTATTGATTATATCAAGGGTAGTAGTGTAATTCACAACAATGAGTCAAATTATTCAGCCAAAACTACCCAACAAAAGCTCAACAACACACAAGGTGCAAGTCTGTTAAAAAAAAGCGTAAATCAGTGATGGAATGGTCTGCAAGAATTAGTTATGAAAGAGAACATTATTGTTACAATGCCTTATACATTTATGTGAACAACAAGATCACTAGAGTAGTATATATATAATGTAAAAGAGAAAAATAATTAATCAAAATTAATATTATACAATGATGTTTCTCTATGGTATTTCTCCATTGCTCTCATGCTTTCTTCTTCTTCATTCTTTCATTCCTTGCACTAATTTTATCATAGTATCAGAGCTTTCTTGTTATTTCTAAATCATGAATAAAAGTCCTTAAGTTATTCATCAAAACCCACTAGTTTCAAACCCACCACCTCCTAATACTAGCTCAAGTTATGCTGACAAAACTCTCTTTACTTTTCATAATATATTAGTTGCTATTAAACTAGATAAGAAGAACTACACAATCTGGAAACACCAAATATTAAAAATTTTACGAAGCCTTGAATTAGAAAGCTATGTGTTACTAAAATCTCCAAATCAGTTTTTGAGTGATGGTACTATAAATCTCACTTACAAAACATGGAAAAAGCAAGATGAAATGATTGGATGTTGGCTTATGTCCTTAATGAATGAAGAAATGCTGAAACAAATATCAAGATTTGACAATTCTATAGATGCTTGGATTGGATCAAAAAAATCATATGCTTCCAAATCTCAAGCTAAGGTTATACAAGTAAAATAAAAACTTTAAAACTTAAAGAAGGGAAATTTGGGCATATCAGAGTATAAGTTTAAAGTTAAGATGCTCACTGATGAAATTCATGCTGCTGGCTATGGGTTATTAGAAGATGAAAAACTCATGACAATATTGGGTGGACTTGATGAAAACTATGACATTGTATTTTCAACAATCACTGAGAGGATGATGTTTAGATAAATCACTGTGAATAATGCAAAAACTTTGTTGCTCACACATGAGTCTTGGCTGGAAAGAAGAAAAATGTCTCCTTTACCATCTGCCAACATCTCTGTCAAACATAGTGCCGAGTACAATGACCAAAAATTAACAAGCAATCACTCTTTTCCTTTCATTTCACAATTTGTTCATATAAGTCATTCACCATCACAACCATTTTATTCAAATCCACGTGATAGAGCACCCTCATTTGGACGTAGCAGTGGGTGTGTTCAATGCCAACTATGTAGGAAATCAGGTCACATAGTTGCTACTTGTTGGTTCATATTTGATAGAAATTATGTTTCACCCAGTCATACTCAGCCAAATTACTGACAGCCACCAATACAACCAGATCAGTCACCATTTCAACCTTATTCTCCAAATCCTTCTCAGTACTTATCCTTTCCAACTCCTACTAGACCTTATGGTCAAGCTATGATGGCTACTACACCATCACCTTTTCAACACCCACCACCCTCACATCCTTATTATGAGCCTTCACATTATCTACCTTCACCTCACAACTACAACATCCAAACAGACCTTTACCATCCTATCCTCAATATCAAACTCATTTTAATGTTCCTACTCCATCTTCATTTACCGTGACTTGTGAACCTCAACGGTTTCTAGATTCTAGTGCCACTCACCATGTAACACCTAAAATTCACAATCTCTCAACTTCTCAGCCATATGGTGGCTCAGACAGGTTAATGATTGGTAATGGTAATACTCTAACTATAACTCATACTAGTAATAATCATTTTTCTTCTAATCTTAACTCTAAACCTTTATTGTTACAAAATATTCTTCATGTACATTCCATTGTCAAAAATTTACTTAGTGTTTCTCAATTTGCTAGAGATAATCAAGTGTTTTTTGAATTTCACCCCACTTATTGTTGCATCAAGGATCAGATAGAAGGAAAAATTCTACTTCAAAGCCACCTGCATAATGGTTTATATGCTTTTTATCTCAACTTGCTGACTCCTTCTTCTAAGTTCACTACTCACATGGATAGCTCGTGTGGAGTCTTCACTGCTTTTTCAAATAAGTCCTTTGATGATTTGTCCCTTTGGCATCGAAGATTAGCTCGTGCTCCATTGTAAAAAAAGTATTAACTAGGTGCAATATTCCTTTTCAAGTTACAACTCCTAATGAATTAACTTGTAATGCTTATGAAGTTAGTAAAAGTCATAGACTACCATTTGTGCCTAGAACTACTTTTTCTACAACTCCTTTACATATTATACATTCTGATGTATGGGTTGCCCCTATACAATCAGTAAATTGACATAATTATTATGTCAATTTTATTGATGAATATAGTTTGTACACTTGGACTTATTTTCTCAAAACTAAATATGTTGTGTGTCAAGCTTTCATTTAATTCAAATATGAAGTTGAGTTGCAAACTAGTCATAAAATAAAAATTTTACAAAGTGACTGAGGTGGGGAATTTCAAAGTTTAACTTCATTTCTTGCTCAATCTGGAATCATTCATCATTCATCATACTTGATGCCCACATTCACATGAACAAAATGGTATGGTTGAAAGGAAAAAATAGACACATAGTGGACTTAGGTCTCTCTATACTTAATCATACTTTAGTTCCTATACGATATTGGAATGATGCCTTTTTCTCAAGTACTTTTTTAATAAATCAAGTACCTACACCAATTTTGCTAGAAAATCACCAATGGAAATTTTATTCAAACAAATTCCTTATTATACTTTCCTAAAGATTTTAGGTTGTTTATCTTATCCCTACATTAGACCTTATAATGCACATAAATTGAATCTTAGGTTTGTTCCTTGTACCTTTATAAATTACAGTCCAAGACACAAAGGATATAAATGTTTAGCACCAAATGAGAGATTGTATATTAGTAGAAATGTTGTCTTTTTCGAAAATCAATTTCCTTTTTCTAAGCTACCTATTTTACCCACTATTCTTGCAAAGCCACCCACTAACACTGTCCCACCTATTCTACATAAACCTTTTTCATCCAATAACATGCCTGTCTCCATTTCTAGTTCACATATTCCTACCCAAATACCAAATTTTCCTATACACCCCTTCCTTGGCAACACTACACCTACTAGTACTATCTTGACCTGTCACCCTCACATTTACCCTCTCCTTCATGCCTCTTTTCTCAACCTCACTTGTCCACATCACCTTCACATACACCTTTGTCTTATTCACCAAATATGTTTCAAACTTTATCCGTAGGTTTCATCTCTGTTCCACTTCTCTCAATACCATCTCTATCTCCTAAACATGCTTCCATACCTTCTACATCTACTAATATTCATCCTATGATTATAAGAGCGAAAGATGGTATTACCAAGCCCAAAACTTATGCTACAGCCCTTACTCAATTCCATGTTTAAGAACCCATCTCTATCAAACATGCTCTTTTAGATCCTTTATAGAAAGCATCTATGGAAGTTGAGTTTCAAGCACCCAAACAAAGCAATATATGGTCCTTAGTTCCACCTCCCAATGATAAGGTTGTTATTGGTCACAAGTGGCTGTTTTGGGTAAAAACTTTTGTAGATGGTTCTTTGGATAAGAGAAAAGCTCGTGTAGTGGCAAAAGGTTATGCTCAAATACATAGTTTCGATTTCTTGGAAACTTTCAATCTTACAATAAAATAAGTGACTATAAGAATTATCCTCACTATTGCATTGTCTAAGAGTGGAAGTTACATTAATTAGATATAAACAATGCATTTTTAAATGGTAGACTTCATGAAAAGGTCTATATGTCACAGCCCAAAGGATTTGAAGATGTTATTCATCCTCATTATGTTTGTAAACTCCACAAAGCTATCTATGGTCTTAGGCAACCCCCAAGGGCATGGTTTGCAACATTGGCTATGGGTTTCAAACAATCAAAGGTTGATATCTCTCTATTTTTTAGAACATCATCACATGCCACGGTTTATCTTCTTATCTATTTTGATGACATGATCATCACTGGAAGGAATGAAATTGAGGTGCATTCCCCTATCTCTACACTCCATGCTAAATTCTCTTTAAAATATCTTGGGTTGCTTTCCTATTTCTTAGGTATTGAAATATCTTATATGCCAAATAGGGATATTTTGTTAAATCAAGGAAAGTATATCAGGCAATTGCTACATAAGGTTGGTATAGATAGTTGCAAACCAATAACAACACTTACGTCTACATCAATGCCATTGTCAGCCTATGTTGGTGAACAATTTGAACATCCTACATTTTATAGGAGTATTGTTGGAACACTTCTATATATTTCTATCACTTGACTAGACATTTCCTACTCAGTCAACAAAATGAGTCAGTTTATGAGCAAACCATTACAACCTCATTGGCATGCAGTCAAATGAATTCTTAGATATCTTCAAGGTACTTCCAATTTTGGATTAATGTTAAAACAATAAGATAGTTTCCAATTACATGGATTTTGTGATGCTAACTAGGCATCTTCTCTTGATGATAAAAAATCTACTTTCAAAATAATAGTCTTCTTTGGTTCTAATCCTATTATGTGGTTAAGTAAGAAATAATGGATGATTTCTAGATCCTCAATTGAGGTTGAGTACAGAGCATTAACTAATACAACTGTTGAATTAATGTGGATACAATCTTTACTTGCTGAGTTACATATCTCCCTTTCCTCTCCTCCAATTATATAGTGTGACAATTTAAGTATTGTTTCACTCACAGATAATCCAATTTGTCATGCGAGAACTAAGCATGTTGAATTGGACTTACACTTTGTTTGTGAACATGTTATATCTTAGAAATTATTAGTGCAACATATACCGTCTATTGAACAACCAACAGATGTGCTTACAAAGCCATTACCAAATGCTCAATTTCTGTCTCTATGCTCCAAACTCAGTGTGTTTGTTTTACCACTAAGTTTAAGGGGGGATATAAAGGGTAGTAGTGTAATTCACAACAATGAATCTGCTGAAAAATTGGTATTTAGACTCATGGTTAAATACCATTTTGAGTAGGACCCACTTATTATAAGTGTAGGGTCGTGATTGATTTGGGTTCTCCTCCGTGAGGGCTTTGAAATCATATAATTATATACTCAAAATGATATTAAGGTGAATGAAAAATTGTCTCAAAGTTTACTCATTGAGAAGGAAAAATGTTGTCATATTTGGTTTGTCCCACATGAAAAAAAACACTAACACATGAAATACTTTATATAGCATTTGCTTTCCTATGAGAGGTAAGATTGTGTAGCATAAAGGCTCTCTCCATGTGTGTGCTCAGGAGGGATGCAAATCCTAGGATTTTTAGCCCAAAAATTCGGAACTCCAATCGCAGGCCTGCACGTCTTGTGGACACGAATGTCATCCAATTTCGATGGGCCTTACGTGGTTCGGGCTTGCATTTGTTGCGGTAGTTTCGATAGCCATTACTGCACAGTTTTCCAACAACCACATTTTAGATGCCTATAAATTAACTCTACAGCTGAGGGAAAATAAAAAGAAAACATCAACCTTCCTCTTTGCAATTTTCTATATTCGCAAACATTACTCATCTTCCAGATAAATTTAATCTAGAGTTAAGCTTTGTTCTTAATCTGTTTTTAGATCGTTGTATCCTAAGAGATATTTTTTTCTTAATTTCAAACACCCGTTGTGAGGGAAAAAATTTATATTAAGAAAACCGCTTATGGGCCTCAATCTTCTTTTCTTTTTCTTTTTCTTTTATATTTGTTTTATTGTAATTTACAGTTCTTATTTATTATGTAATTTTAATTTAATTTATTAATTTATAATATTCAATTTCTTATTTATTTAATAAATTATTTCCTACAGAATCAAATGACCCAGCTAAAACTACAGAATCATGCTTCCTTCTTCTTCATTTTTTCATTCCTTAGCACTAATTTTATCAAATTAAACATTAAATCTTATTTATTAGTTTAATATTAACATATAATCTATATAAATAAAATTTACTTTAAAAATAAGTAGAATTAATTTGTAAATTGAAACTATAAAACTAACATAAATAAGTTCATCTAATATTTTCTAACTGACATTTTATAGGAAAGTTTTTATTCTTAATTTAGTAAATTAATATATGTCGGTTCTGTTAGGATTTTAGAGAAAAATTGACCAAATTTAAACTGCGGCCACTCCTAGTACTAATGCGTACATTTGTAAGGTATAATAAAAGTCGATGAAATTTAGTAACAAATTACTTAAGTTTGTTAATTTTGTTATGATGAGGCAAATCCTTGCAATTTTTTTTTTTTTAATTAAAAGTGAAGTTGATGACAACAAAATAAAAAATAGAAAAATGTGTGCGATTATGCTTTTTGATAACACGAGGAATGTATATTTTATTTTATTGTTATTGTATGAATGTTGAATTTTTTAATCTGGTTGAATTTTTTTTCTTTATATAATAAATAAGAATATTTATTATTGACTCACTATTTTTTGGGTTGGATGTTATTGATTCACTTGTATTTCAAATTTTATTTATAACAAAAGAGTAAATTACTAATTTTTATAAAAATATTACATGAATCCCTATTTTTAATTAATCATTGAGATTTTGCTACACCATTATAAGGATTTGAAGTAAATGATAAATTCTTATGCTTCAAAACTTGAAAAGGGCTAAAGAGACCTCGAGCTCACCCAGTCATGTTTACAAATCTAATACAACTCTTACTAAAATTGCAACAAAAATTTTAAACATTATAATGCCTTACAATATACTTATCATTTACATAACCCCTTAAAACAAGCAGTAAAAAGTAATTTTACTTAGGAGTGTCCAATAACTGGACTAAATCGAATTATATTGAAAAATTGGATCAAACCAAACTAAACTGTAAAATTATATGAGTCAAATTGTCTGATCTAGTTTATATTTTTTCAAACCGTTTCTAAACGGTCTGGTTTGATTTTATGAATTTTTTAACCATCCAAATCGAACCGAACCGTTAAATATTATATATTAAAAAATATTTTTTTAAAATATAATATATTAGTATTTATTTTTAAAAATATTTTATATTATTATTAAAAATAAAATATTATATTTAAATTATTTTTTGTAGTTTCAACTCTTTAAAATATAATTTACAGTTTTCAGTTGCATGTATATTATGATGATTTATCTTTTATAAATTTTATGAACTTAATTATTAGTTTTTGTAGGATATTATATGATTTATATTTGTAGTATATTTAAAGTAATTTGGTTAGATTTAAAGTTTTTTTTCTTATATTAATTTCAAGTTTCAACAATTTAATTTTGAAAAAAAAATTATAAAAAAAACCATGAAAAATCGTTAACCAAATTGGACTAGACTGTTCGATTTCAATAATTTTATAAACCAAACAATCCGATCTAATTTAGTTAAACTCATATAAACAGTTCAATTTGATTAATTTTTTTGACTAAAAATTGGACCTGATCGAACCATAAACACCCCCTAATTTAACTCACAAATCTTTTAATTTGGACTGGATATGTCATGTTTTATATGTTTTATGCAACATCATTTGTGATAACATGTTTTCTCTTTATTTATTTCATATTAAAAAATTGTCAATTAATTTGGACTAGATATGTCATGTTTTATATGTTTTATGCAACATCATTTGTGATAACATGTTTTCTCTTTACTTATTTCATATTAAAAAATTGTCAAAATTGTCAAACACCTATATATCAAAGTTGTCACTCTGTCTACTTCATCAGAAATATTTATAAATTTGTTTGAAAACTATTGTTTGTTACTTTACGAACAATTACCAAAATTATGTTGGCAATTGTCATTTTTGAATGCCAATTTTTTGATAGACAATTTATAATTTCAAACAACTATCTCCCTGAACAGGACAATTACTTTAAATACTAACAATTGCTATGAATTTCTGTAAGTATTTTTTTTGCCAATTCTTCTCTTTTTATTTATTGTTCTTCAACTTGATAATTGTTACATATACAAATAATTATTTCAAAATTTCTATTGATATTTATGTATTGTTTTCTTCCTATTCATGAAAAACTTAAAGCTTGTTATAATTTAAATATTAAATCTTAAATATGATATATTTACTTTATAGTTAAATTTATTTCAAATGAAGATTTATCTTTATTGTATCATAAATTTATATTTAATTAGAAATAATTAGATATTTAATATCTATCATATCTTATATTCAAAATTTATAGGGTTTATAAAATTTTGTATCTTATAAATTTTATAAACCCTATCTTATATTTAATTATAAGGAATAAAAAATAAAAAATTCAAGAACTTATAAATTTTGTGATCTCGCATTATACTACAAAAAGTTTGTGTTATATTATGGCCAAAATCAGTTCACATGTATAAAATTACTAGTCTTGAATAAATAATTGTGATGATAAAGTGTTATAAAAAAAAAAAATAGAGAGAAAGCAAATAAAAGAAATAATTATTATTGATTGTTGTATTTTTATATTTTTTATTCTTTATAATTAAACTCAAATTTTATTTACATTCAAAATCTATCAAGGTTTTTTTTATTTATTGATTGTTTTAATTGAGTATTAAAATCAATAATATTTATGATTTATGTGTCTTTTAAATTTGTTAAGTTGTTTTATTTATATATCAATATCTATATATATTTATATTGTAATTGACTTTTAAAATCTGTTAAGCTGTTTAGTTTATATATCAATATCTATATATGTCCATGTTGTAATAATGTCTTTAATAGTTTCAGATATTACATTATACTGGAAAGCCAACAAACTCTGAAAAGTAATCTCCGTATACAATGTCTTTCAAAATCATTAAAACCATATCATGTTGGTAAGCTAAAAAATTCTAAAAATGTCTCAAATTAAACTTTCTTATTTTATCGTTGACTTTAAATTTTATTATTTATATATACTTCTAATATATATTTTTATCTAATTGTTATTATTATAAAAAGATTATTTATTATATTGTTTGAATCATCTAACCATATTTAAGATTAAAATTCAATGAAGATAAATATTTTTTAATAATAGATTTTTTTAGTTAAGCTCATTGTTGTAGTCAACAATAAAATTTAAAATTAATTTAATATAAGATATTAATAAATCTAATTTTTATTTGTCTGTCATCCTCCTACTAAATATATTACAATCATTTTATAATATTATATTTAAATATATTGCAAATATATTTATAAATATAATAACAAATATATATTTAAATTTATCAATATAAATATTTACAAATTTTAAATATTTTTATAGTAAATTAATAAATAATAATGTTCTATAAAATCTGTCAGTATTTGACTCTAGTTAAAATTAATAGCTCATTTGTACTTACATTTGAATATAATTAATGATTGATGAGTATAGCACACACATGTAATAATTATATTAATTAAAAAATTATTTATATACATGATGATTGTAATGCATTTTATGCTTAATATTTGAATATATTATCGTGATCTTATTTAAATCATAAATAAAATGATATATTTGATCATATATTATTAATATTAATATAACTTAAAATTTTACTAATAATAATTAATAATATACATATATCATATTATTAAATATGTAGTTGCATGATCAACAAGATATACAGACTTTTGTCTAGGAAGCTAGCTCTTGGAAGCCTTAAGGCTACTAATATTTCCTAAAAATGTTGCTCTGAGGAATGATTTTTAAGAATACCTTATCACACCATTCTTTTCTAAGAGCACTCTTGTAGAATACTATTTGTGTTGCTACATTGTTGTTATTATTATGATAAAGTATTTCCAAAATCTACATATATATATAAGAAAATAAGAGGATTGAGAGCCCATAGATTGCGATGCTAATAAAAATATATATTTGAAAGTCTAAAATGTAATATTTTAAACTTATATCTATGTCATTAATTGAAAGCTACAAGCTATGACAATAACATAAAGTATATTCATTGACTCGTGTATACTATTAAGTAGTAAAATTGACATCATAAAAATATTTATATACTATTTTATGAGTAAAAATGCTATTAAAGTAGCAAGATAATAACATATATATAAATAGCATATTTCTTACAAATGACTATAAATATAAGAGCATTTTGATTATATGATCCTTGAAATGAATATCATTTGATGTTGACATTGAAATTAATGTAATCAAAGGATAAAGATATATCTTGAAGGATTGCAAGTGAATAAATTGATAAATCATAATCACTGTATATTGCTCAAATATGAGTACTATATTTCTAAAATTCAATCATAATCATTTAAGATTTTTAAGTGTTCAATATCAATAACTTTTAATTTGAAAAACTATAAAGAAAAAAAATGTATTCAGTCATATATTTCATCGAGAGCCAAAAGAAATATATACATAGATCTCATGTATACTTACATTGAGAGTAAAAATAATAACAATTATGTATCCTTATATGTTATTTTTGTAAGTAAAATTTGTTCATAAAATAACAATAGATAAACACATACATATATTTAAATATTATGTGCTTCATAATTGTTAAGAAAATAAAGACATTTTGATTATATCATTACTAGAAGAGTAGAAGTGAATATTATATGATGATTATGTGCATGATTTAAGCTATTGTATTGATATTGACAATGTAGTTATTACAATCTTATCGTATTATAAAAATTGAAAACCTATATAGGCAAATAAATTTATTTTGGAGCTGTTATGTCATGACGTATTTAAAATCTAATTTTATAATAGACCATGAGCTTTCAGGGAAGTAGGACAAAAGAATGTTAATTAAGATCCAATGTTTTATCAACATTGTCCAATATATGTCCTTTTAATCTTGATGGATAATGATGGATGAAAAAATATAAAGTGAACTTGTAATTATTGCCTATCAATTAAAATAGTGAACATTTATGTGTTTTAAAGACAATACAATAATACTCATTATTGTTGAATGATATATGAGTAAGCACAATTTCATCTATAACTTGATAAATAGCTTTCAAGTACTAAAATATGATGAATTATATTATATATAATTGTGTTTAAACTCTACAAAGTTGAGAAAAAATTTAATATTTTGAATATATTTTGAAATATTGATATTTGATACAATAAATAAAATATAATATCTAAAGTCTCAGATAAAAGCTTAAACTTGAAAAGTTTTTCGAAAGATCAATCTTATGATTAAAATTGCACAAATAATGCATATATTGGTCTAAAATACGATGCCACAAATACATGATTATAATTCAATATTTAGAAAGCTTCTTTCGATTTATATCGTAAATATAAAATAAATTTTAATTGATAAAATCTTAAATAATTATCATGACTAAAATAATAAAAATTGGTTCATTATACAATAGAAAGTTAAATAGTTATGGACTATAGTCTAAATATTTTTCTATTCAATAATTATATGTGTTATATGTCCCTAAGTTAAAATAAAATTATTATATTTGACAAAAGTTGATAATGAATTCAGGCCTATGAAAAATCATTTATTATGAAAATAATATTGTCAGTCTTATTATAAAATATGATATACTTTGGGTTCAGTTTAACACACAAATTTATAATTAGATTTTTTTAATTACAACTTACATTAATGGCAAAATAAAGTTATTTTATTTTTATTGCACCGACTTAACACATTAAGATGAATCAATTAGTACATTTAAATGAGTGTTTTAAATTTTATTTATATCTATTATATTGGACCCTTGAAAGGTAAGCATACTTATTAAATAACTTTAATAAATAAAAATAATTTTTACCATTTGTGGAAGGAAAAAAAGATAATACGTGAAATTACTTAAAATGCATTCATCTTATAGAATATGAAATTTAAAAAAATTACTTGATGATAGAATACTATATATTGTTGATGTATTCAGATAATAAAAAATTTAGATGCAAAATGCTTGAACAATTATTGAAAGTCTTTCTAAGACAATGAAATGAAATGACAACAAACATTCATAATTTGTCTAAAATTTTCTAATTACATTGGTGCAAAAATAATATAATTATTGATGAAATAAAGAGAGTTAACACTCCAAGAAATGATATCAATTTTTTTATTTTTGACTCCTACAAAGTCTCATGTACTTGATTAATAAATGATATCATTTTAACTATGAGAGAAAAAATATTAATTTCGTACAATATATTACTTTAATGTCACTATTTAATAAGCAAAAGATGATAAAATGTTAAATATGAGAGTGAAAATATTAATGTTGTACAATATATTACTTTAATGACAAAGAAAAATATTGACTAAATAAAAAATATTATATTAGACACATATTCATTCACTTATGCGCAAACTAAAATAAATATAGTATGAACATTTGAGATATTTGTCAGATATTTATAAGAACTAGTTGTTCAAGTGCCTAAAAATATAAAATATGTTAAAAATACAGGAATTTATTTTAAAAATTGATGAGGTTGTAAGATACAAAATTTTACTCCCGTACATATAAGATGAATTTAAATTATGACTAGTACTTACATAATATTGATTTATATATAGTTATTGATATGAATAAATTAATAGTACTTGTTGCTTATAAAAGCACTAAATTCAAATGCCATTTGTTATTATGATAATTGTAGGCATATACTATTAAAACAATGTGAATCACTGCATGAATTTTAATAGATATCTAGTGCATTCACATTAGTATTCAAATTCAATATTTTTACATATTACATGACTTTGTTATGAATACAAAGTATGTTGATTTGTTTTATATGCTCTAAAAAATACGACAAAAGTAAATAATTATTTAAAGAGAGATAAACTTGTATTACTTTTTATGGATAAAACATATATGAATATTGTATATTCAGTTATTATTTAATTGTATGATATAAAAATTATCTCATATTATTCTTCATTTTATAATCAGTTGGCATCATTTATTAAGATAATTGATGCTCAGTGTATTTATTGATATTAATGAATGTTATCTGAGCATATACAAATGTTGACTATTACAAAAGAACAAAATGATGAATTTTATTATAAATTAGATATAATAATTATTATAACTACTGTAGTATGTTTTATAAGTGCAAAGTTTCTAATTAATTTTGCAATAATTGATAAAATAAGCTATTATGTAGATTAATATGCATCTTACAAATTAGTATTTAAATATAACATGTTATCGAAGTAAATACATATGGCTTACAACTATAAAATTGTATTACATAAAAAGTCAAATGACGACCAAATATGCTCATTTATTATGAGTTATTACATTTACTTCAACAATTGAGAGATTGTTATAATGATATTAAAATGTGCCAATTAAAATGATATCTCATGTTGAACGATTGTCGTCGTAAGGGGAGCATATTTATATACATGTTATACACTTTTTTCTTTCTATGGTTTTATCACATTGGGTTTTCCTAGAAAGGTTTTAATAAGACAACTTAATGGTATTATATGAGAATAATGTACTCTTTTTTCCTTACTAGTTTTTTGTCTCATTTGATTTTTCTAGTAAGGTTTTTAACGATGGTTATTCTTAATGCATTTGACATCTAAGGAGATTTTATAATTTAGATATCAAATCTTAAATATGATATATCTATATTATGGTTAGATTTATTTCAAATAAATATTTATTTTTACTGTATCATAAATTTGTATTTAATTATAAATAATTAAAAATTTAATCTCTATTATATTTTATATTTAAAATTTATATTATATCTTATAAATTTTATAAATAGGATATTTAATAGAATATTAAAAATATAATAATGAATAAAAATTATTTATTTTATTTCTGTCGTTCTTTTTTCTTATTTTGTTTAGTTTATAGCAAAGCTTTATTTATTGTCTTTCTTTCTTTTTTTTCTTCCATCAAAAGATGAAGCAATACAATTTGTTTGAGAGAATGATTTAGTTTTTTTTTTTTTTTTTTTTAAATAACGGCAAAACGGTTACTATTGTTGTAAATGTATATAATTTAATATCTTAATTTAGCAAGATGCGCACAAAGAATAAATTAGAAATAATGGTTTTTTATTTATTTTATTTCTTGCAATGAAAATATTGATTATCATTTTATAAGTGATATTGGGTAACCTATTGATTATTGGTTTTAAATAGTATATTTCACACATTGTACTGTACAAATTTCCATTTTAATATAAATTAGTTAAAATTAATTGTTTTATTTATTTTAATTTTTGCGATATATTAAAAATAAAAATACATTTAATTTTTTACGCTTCTAAATTAATTATAAAGATAAAATAATGTTTATAATCTTTATTAAGATAATCATTATATGATTATAGTCCTTATTGAAAATTATATTAGATAAGATTTTTATTTTTTTTTATCATGTTTGGAATCTTTGTTTAATATAATAAAAAATTCTTAAAGGATAATTAATATCAATAATTTAAAATATATACAATTTTGTTAAAAAATATTATGAGTGATTCAGAGTTTTATATATACTATTTAAAAGTATGTACTTTGCACTTGAATTATTTTATTTATTTTAATTTTTTTGATTAATTTCTACAATATATTTAAAATAAATACAAAATTAATTTTTTTTATGTTTCCAAATTAATTAAAAAAATAAAATAATATTTAAGGAGTTTTGTTGGAAGTGGTAATTGTAGAGTTTTTATTAAAATTCTTGTTTAATGTAAATATGTGATAATAAAGTTATAAAAGGACTAATAATATCAATATTTTAAAATATAAAAATAATTTTGTCCATTATTTATAATATTATAAACGTATACCTCTATATATATATATATGGACATATATATGTATACATATACGTCTATTATATATTATACGTATACATGTATATAATTTTGTCTCTTAAGTTAAATTGGTTAATTAATGTATGAGAAATTATGGAAAAATTTTAAAATTTATTCTTGGATATATCAGTAAATACAAAAATTTAACAAAAAAATTAATAATACTTAAAATGCCAAAATTACTCTTACACATTCCATCCAAATGAGTAGTGGTTTGGTAGGGGGTGTCGAATCTCATTGTTTTGTTTGGTATGGGTTACCAAACATATCATGTATGTTTGATAGGGGTTACAGAATTTATATGATATGTTCTGTAATGCTTACTGAACCACTGCGCGATTTACAGAAAAAAATAATTTATATGCTTGTTTTAATTGCTGTTTGTTTCCATTTTTTTCAAAAAAAATTCATCTATATTGTATCTTTCATATATATATCCTCCATTTTTAATATTTTGGGTTAGGATTTAGAGTTATTGATAGTAAATATAAAGATAGAGGTAGAGGAGAGTGAGAAAGACGAGGTGGGATGTATGAATTAGGGGGAAATTCTCGAGAAATCCCGAAATTTACTACAAGACATCCCGTTAAATAATAAAATATTTAAAATAAAAGGAAATGATAAATTTACCCTTCTTACTTATAACTAAATAATACATCCTACATCCCACATCCCACATCCCACATCCCACTCTCTTAAAAAATTCTCATACATCCCACCCTTTCTTCCTCACTCACCTCCACCTCCACCTCTACTTCTACCCCCACCTCCACTCCCATATTTACCACCAAATCTTAATTCAAAATATCAAAAATGAAACATATGTACATGAAAAATGTAAAAAAAATAGAGTCAAAAAGCAAATGAAACAAGTATATAAATTTTTTTTTCTTCTGCAAATCGCGCAGTGGTTCGGTAGGGGCTACCGAACGTTTATTATATGTTCGGTAAGGGATACCGAACATATTAGAAAGGTTCGATAGGGGCTACCGAACATATTAGATAGGTTCGGTAGGGGATACCGAACCTATCTGATATGTTCGGTAGCCCCTACCGAACCCATCTAATATGTTCGGTAGTCCCTACCGAACCACTGTGCGATTTGCAGAAGAAAAAAAAATTTATATACTTGTTTCATTTGCTTTTTGACTCCATTTTTTTTACATTTTTCATGTACATATCTTTCATTTTTGATATTTTGAATTAAGATTTGGAGGTGGAAGTGGAGGTGGAGGTGAGTGAAGAAGATAAGGTGGGATGTATGAGAATTTTTTAAAGAAATTTTTTAAGAGAGTGGGATGTGGGATGTAAGGTGTGGGATGTGGGATGTATTATTTAGTTATAAATAAGAAAGATAAATTTGTCATTTCCTTTTATTTTAAATATTTTATTATTTAACGGGATGTCTTGAAGTAAATTTTGAGATTTCTCGAAAATTTTCCATTTTTTTAATAATTTCTTGTTTTTAGGAGAGTGGGATGTGGAGTGTAGGGTGTGGAGTATGGGGCGTAAAATATATTTTTTAATTTTAAATAAAATTATTAAATTTATTATTTTATTATATTTAAAATATTTAATTATTCAATTAGATGTATCTAAGTAAAATTCGAAATTTCTAAAAATTTTCCTTAATGTATACCAAACACAGACAGTTCGGACTAGGCGTGAACGAGTAATAAGGCTAGGCAACAAATCGTTCCAACGTTTAGGGACAGACGGTTGGAGACGGAGATTCTGAGCCACGACCATGGCAGATGAGGAAGAGAGGCTTCTAGAGACTCAATTGGAGCTCCAATTGCAAGAGCAAAGAGATTCTCTTCATGCCCTCAAAGACGCCCTTGCCTCTGACCCTTCCAACCCCGAGCTTCTTGCCGTACGTCCTTTTTTAGATCGCTAGCTAAGCTTTTCCGTTATTGTATTTAGAATCTACAACGAGAAAAATCTGGGTTAATCGAGAAAAAATTCAATTACTTCTAAATTGTTAATTGCCTCATTCCAAATTCAAAGACTTTGTGATGTGTTGCAGTAGTTAAAAGGTTTTCTTTTTTCCTTTGTTGTTTTTATTTGGAATTTACTTTTTTGGCTTATTCAATATTCAATAAAATATATATATTCTTGACTTGCAAAATGCGCTATTTTCTCTATATTTTAGCAGTCCAGCTACGAACTGAAGTTTGGACACTTAATTTGATCAAATTCATCTTAGTTTGTCTTAACCTGTTGCTAGCTTAATGTTTTCAAATGTTCACGAGGATTGGTAGATGATTAACTGAAGAATCACAGATACAAAAACTGCACAATACTGATCATAGACTCATTGATAGTATTAGCCAGATTGATGTGTGTAAATGAGGTAGTTACTGATAAATCATGTTACCAGAGCTTAGACTCATTTTGCTTATGCACACAATATCACACCTCTATGTGATAACTGATTAGAAAAACGCCAGTTCCCTCACTTGATGTGGTTGTAAAGAAATGGAATCTCTTGGAGGAGTTCGAGTCCCTAGAACCCAATACTGAAGTATCTAATGGCCTAAACAAATTCGATTAGAAAACATGTTACAATATGCGAACTTAAACCCTTTTTACTCTTTCTCATGCATATACACTTGTCTAACTGTGTAATTCCTAGTAGAAAAACTAGATATCCACTTGTGCGGGTTTGGTAGTATAGGGCCATGAGGAAGCAGATGGTTTGTAGTTTTTACTTTGTATGGTCTATCTTCTGTGATTTCTAGAAAGAAGTTATATTGAGTTATAGGCTTGAATCAGCTGTTGAAGTTATGGCCACTTGACCAAGAAATCTTATTTTACTTGATAAAACAATAGAGTACATACAATAGGATGAGGGACATTGGGGTCTAACAAGGTTTTCAAAATCAAGTGTTTGTAATAATGAGCTTATGTTCTTTTTCGTGAGAAATTAGTGCTTACTTAAATAAGTGTTGACAAGTTTTACAATATTGAAGCTTTTGATTTTTTCTCCTCCTGTTTTAAGTTTTTAACGTGTATTGCATATGAGTTTATTAATAGTACATGACGTAAGATTTAAAGCTATATTGCATGAAAAGGCTTCTAAACCTTGTACATACCTTTGTAATTAACTCAGGTACAGGATGAGCTTGTTCAGGCTATTAAAGATGTTGAAGAAGGTCTTCTTAACCTAAAGCGTGCACGGCTACTACGAGAAGTTGATTCAGCACTACATAGTTCTGATAATTCTGCAGAGGATGTCAAGGCAGAGCCTCTTGATCCAGAAGATGTCGAACCTGAACCTTTGGAGGAAGAAAAGTACATACTTGGATCAAAATGTAGATTCCGTCACACAGATGGACGTTGGTATAATGGTCAAGTTATTGGGTTTGAGGGTTCTAATTTCGCCAAGATTTCTTTCCTCACTCCTACATCTGAAAACATGTTGGTTTGTATAATATCTTCTCCCATGTTTTTCCTTAAGAAAAACTTTTGATAATTCTTTCAAGGAATACTACCATGCTCTTTTGCTAGAAGTGTCTTTTCTGAATCCAGATTTGGTCTTTCTTGCTTCTATAAGAGAAACTCACATGAGCATTGCAGTATTTTTGTCCTAAGTTCCGGAAAGATATATGCATCGTGCTTTTTGCCCTTTGATTTTGTTAAATAAACAGTATTAAGATAAAAGATAATACTTGTTTGAAGTATGAGCAATTAAGATTCACTGAGGCTCTGTTCTCTTCATCATTGGCTCACCACAATGTCAATATGAATAAAGGAAATTTCAAGAATGTTAAGTGTTCAAACAATTAACATGTTGAGCATCAGTGTCGGTGCTTATAACCCTGGTAAACTAACACTAGGTCATTCAAAAGTGCAGATTTGCAAGTTCTTTCAACAGCAAAGATGTCGGTTTGGTAGCAACTGCCGCTTATCACATGGTATGTTGCCATCACACCTATTCCTGGGAGACTCATAAAGCTAATTGTACAATAAAACTGATCAAAACAGGCCCACCCCATTTTTTGCAAATTATACTATGGTTGTCATGGTAGATGAGACGGATTGGGTTTTATGTCTACCTCTTAATATCTAGAAACTAGATACAAATTATGAATATGTTTCCATTTCATTCCAAACTCTCCAGTTAACTAAATTGCATAGTTTTGCTTCAGTGTGAAACACTAAGCACTCTATCAGTATTTCGGCCCTGCAAAAGAGCTCTTAGGCAGTTACACAACTGAGTTCTTGACTTACTTTCCTTGTCTTTTCCTCTTCCTTTAGTTGGAAAAGGGTTCTAGATTTACTTGAGAAGTCCTTGAGTGCACCTGTTGGTAACCACGCTTGGCTCGACTTTTTGCGAATCCGGTTACCCCCTTACTGTGTTAGTTTCAAAATAAAGGTGCTTGCCTATGTGCACTACTATGTAATGTTTGGTTGGCTGCTTTATTGCATTTCGTCAAATCATTTTCTCTGCTGTTCTTGGTTATTAGTTGATTCTAGTTATCCTGCACAGGAGTTGAAGTACCATTATCCTCCCTGAAAAAGTACGTCCCAGCAATATGGGATCAGTCACTGGTGGGGTCCAATATTTTGGCATTCTCTGAAGGTAAAGGTGGTCTCTGGAGGGAAGCAGAGCTCGAGTCATGGGATGATGTAGAAGGGGTAGGAAAAGTTGTTTTCCGAGACAACGGAAGTTCTGCAGAACTTGAGGAGGAAGCCTTAATGTTATCAGAGTATGCTGAAATGAGCGAAGAAGATGAAAGTGATTCCAGTTTGGAACAATCAGAGTCTAGTGAAGATGTAGATGAAGGCCCACAAGGCTTAGGATTTTTGGAAAGCAGCAGCCTGCAGAGGGGTATCCAGAAAGAAACAGCCATATTTGCCAAGTGGGAGAACCACACTAGAGGTATAGCCTCTAAGATGATGGCCAAAATGGGCTATCGTGAAGGAATGGGTTTGGGTGTTTCGGGGCAAGGAAGAGTAGATCCTATTACTGCAAAGGTTCTTCCTCCCAAACAATCTCTTGATCATGCTGTCCAATCTTATAAAGAGAAAGATAACAAAGAAAGCCGAGGAAAGAAGCGGAGCAGAGGCGGTAGGAAGAAACAAGAAAAAAAGCTGGCAGCATTGGCACAAGCTGAAAAAGAGGAAAATGAGTTGGCTCCAGACATCTTTAGTCTTATCAATGACCAACTTGCTATGCATGGTGAAGCTTTGAATGGTGGATCATCAAAAAAACATCGTAACAAAGGTTCGGCAGACGGGAAAAAAGTTGATCGGAGGGCTTTGGTTGCTTACGAGGATGAGGTGAAGGAGTTAAGATTGAGGGTTGAAAAGCTAGAAGAAATGATGAACAGAAACAAAAAGGAGAAGGCAGTTTATGAGGCAGCTATGAGGAAATTGACTGAGACTCGGAATGCTTTGGCGGAGGTAGAGGCTGCTCATGCATCTGCATCAAATGCAGTCGTCAGCAAAGAAAAAGAGAAGAGATGGCTCAAGTTCTAAATGCTAATTAACACCAATTACATGCTTCATTTTTGCACTCTATGATTCCTAGTGTTAAAAGGAAAATTGTTGGGACAATGTTGTTTTATAATGTATTGAAGACATGTTTAGCTACTTTTCAAATTGCATAGGAATGAGAATTGACCCAAAATAGATTCCCAATTCTAATAATAAATTCCCTTTCCTTACCAAAAGTAATTTCATTTTTTTCTTTCAAAGTTGGACAAAACTACCCTTAAAGGTTCCGACGAAATTATCCTTCTTCCAATTTAACAATTATAAAAGTAAATTGTTGATTTTTTTTTTAAATGATATATTATACACACATATTATTTTATTATTTACATATAATACTTAGTTCAATTATTTAATTAATTTTTTTTACTTATCGAATATATATCATTACTTATATATTTTTTTAAAATTTAAAATGATACGATTGGAAAGTGCATTGATTTTTACAAAAAAAATCTTATTTTATTTATGTAGAAAATAATATTCCTAGTGTTTTTAATACATGAAAAAAGAAAAAGAGAACTAATATTGTAAGGACGCTTTGGTAATGTTATGGATTTTATTCTCTTTTACTCGGATTCAACATGTTTGCTTTCGATATATAAAGAATATGTTTCCTACTTATTTCAATTCTACGAAAAACAAATAAGTAAATAATATCAAAAGTAGTTATTTTACTTATTTGGACTCATCCATTAGTTTCCTTTGATTTATATTTTGATTTAGTAAATGTATTCTAAGATTTATTGTTGCATTTGGAGTGCTGATATAGGCCTTAAAATCTTCAAAATGTGCATCTTCCATATTAATGACAGATTTTTGCACAGCATTGTTGGATTTTCTAAGTTTTCGCATTTTGATTGAAAATATTGTTGGATTCATAGAACCAAACTTTGTATATGTAGTGTGTATAGAAAAGGAAAAGTAAATAAATGTTTAAATTACATTTTTTACCAACTCTAGTCTTTAATCAATCCTATCAAGCTTAAAATTATAAATCTATTATTAAGTTATTAAAAAAACATATAAAGACAAACTTATTATTTAACTTTATTGGATGACGAAAATAACATTTAAATATAATAGTATAATTGTTATTTGTTTAATTGGCCACCAAATACTAACAAAAAAAAAAAAAAAAAAAGAGTCATGCTCAATAGTTCATAAATAAGTAATTCCTAGCCAAATTTGAAATTATAACTAAATAATTTCTTGCACTCTTCTCCATACTCATGTGACAATTCTAACATTAAAATAATAATTTTTAAAAATAAATTACATTTATCAAATTTATAAATTTAAGAAAAGAAAATGACAAAAAAAGATGTGGTCTGCAATGTTTAAAATAAATTATATTTATAAATTTATTTAAAATATTTATAACTTAAAGAAAGAAAAAATTAGATGAAATAAAAAAAATTATAAACACTAGGAATGTCCCTGTAATGTTTACTCACTTCTCTTTCAAAATAAAATTCTCACTCCCAAATTTACTTATGAACATAGAAAAAAATAATTCCTCACAAAAAAAATTTAAGTGCATAATATAACATTTTTTAATAAATAAAGTTTCATTCTCTCATACGCTGAACATATATTTAAGATTTTATAAATGTTCAAATTTTTACGACACAATAAATATATATTCAACACATTTTCATAAATGTATTAAATATATATTCAATTTTTATAACATTTTGAATATATATTTATTTTTAGTTTTAACGATTATTTTATAATATATATTTATGGATACATACTTATAGAAAAAAATAAATTAAAAATATGTGTTGAACTTATGATCAAAATGGATGAAAAATTGAATAAATATTTAATTTTAAAAGATGGTTAAAAATAAAATGAATTAAATAAGTTGGTTATATATAAAACGTAATGTTTAATCAATTTTTTGTCCAACCTTCATTTTCCTCCATGTTGACCTATACATTAATAGCAAATTTAGAAAGGAGGCACGACACTGTAAGGTGTCATATCCTATTCAATGCTTAAGTCAGATCCAAACAATAACTATAAGTTCAGAGAGAAATTTAGAGGGTTTGAGTAGAAGGTAATTTTATTTATCTTAAAACAATAAAAATATTCACCACAACAATTCTAGCAAATATGACAACACAAACTAAACACCCATAATAAAATTAGCCACTAATGTTCAAATTAATATTCATAAATAAATTTAATTGAACATACATCTTAAAGAAGTAAGAAGTAAGAAGTAAGAAGTAAGAAGTAAGAAGTAAGAAGAAGAAAGGAAAATTCTATAACAAAAAGAAACTTAGATCTAAATACCACAAATGGATTGGATGACGTTCTTTTCCAAAAGCTTGATCGTCGATCTTCAACGACTTCTTAAATCCTTAGAATTGGTTCTCTTGCTTCTTAGAGTGTGGAAAAGCTCTAAAATTCTAATTGAGTCTCGTTTTGATTCGCAAAATTAAAGTGTTGTAAAAGGGAGACTTAAAGGGGTATTTATATGTGTAAGGGTTACATAGAATCCTGGTTGTCCCAGGAATAGGCGCGCCGTAGCATACACATTTTTCTGCCGCGGCACAGAAATAATTCTGAAAACAATTACCAAACCCGAGAGGCTCTCGCAGCGGCACAACTTTTTCTCGTCGCAGCGCGCGTTGTATTCTGAGTCTTCATAGGTACCCCTTACATACTGGTTAGTTTGTTATGTACAGTTTACATAATTTGACTCGTGTTGCTCCTAAATTGTGATCCGAGCATCGTACGTGTTCTGTCCTTACTTGTTTGCGTTATTCAACTCATTTGGCGCTAAAAACACCTAAAATATACTAACATATACCCGTGATTCTTAATTGATAGATTTACGTAAATAATCAAATAAATGACAAATCTATTTTTTACAATTAAGCACAATAAATCACGAAATATTAGTATTTTTTGAGCACTTATCATAACCCCCGACCAGCTTCTTGCTAGCCTATAGCAAGTGAAGCGATTTAAAACTAAAACAAATAAAATAAACTAAACTAACCTAAACCATTTTCGTAGATTGTCATGGTTACATTTAGCATATGCAACAAGCCTTTAAACCCTTAGGTGGCCCCAGTGGTCCAGTTATAGTCTCGTGAGGGTTTCCAGTAATGATACCCACAAACATCGTATGACTCTTAAAACTATAAAAGACTTCATACATACTCGAATCAATCCATGCATATGTCTCAAAAATTGTTAATGACGAATGCCATACGAAATAGTTAAAAACCACTTAAGCTAAAAAACAGTCCAAATATTAAATCCATTTTCGTAATTGACTTTTAAACAAACAATCAAACCACAAGCACGTTAGTTACACTATCAAATTGTGCCATGCATGATATTCACAAATTACATTTTAAATCTCAAAATTGTGCAAGTAAAATATGAGTGAGAATTGCACTCACAAACTCCATAAGCTTACTTTTCAAATCCATCTCCACTAATATAGAAATCAAAACTACTTTGAATCAATAGGACTTTATTAAGCTTGTAAAGTTGTGTTAAGGTATGTGGTTACGAAAGTATGAAAATGTTTTTCTTAAAAGGATAAGAGTACTTTGCATTTTTCTTCACAAATTTCAACTTTTCTACCCAAATGTTCTTTTCCTTCCTCCTATTTTATAAACTCCATATATCCCTTAGATTTTTGCTTGGTTTTCTTTCTTTACTCTTCTTGCTCTTTATTTTCATTTTTTTAAAGCAAAGCAAGACATATATAATTTCCTTCAATTCAAATGCTCATGAAAACTAAGTATTACATTGAGTACTCTTATCACTAAGGGTAGTACAATGTATATATGTATATTGAGTTCACGGGTGTCACTATGGATAAAACAGTATAGGGAGGCTTGAAAAGCTCAAACTGTCCAAAGATGGCCTAAATCACTTTCTAAGTAGTATGTGATTCTATTATTTTGCCTTAATGGATTTTCAAGAAAGTTTTAAAGTTTGTTGAGACTTAAAATATATCATGAACATGCATACATTACACAAACAAAAAATAGTGATACTAACCAAACAAACTACCACATATACCACAAAATCCTCAAACTAGATGAATCTAACATTTTTGTGCCTCTTTACTTAGGTGAAAATCAATTTCATTCACATATCACTATCATTACAATCACATTAATATCATAGACTTCCAAATTGATTCAAGTGGACTCGATATTATCCTAACAAAATTCAAATGAAAAACCTATAGAAAGTTAAAATTTAAAATTTGGTTGAAATTCATGCTCATGGAATATTTTTCCCACTCCTAACCTAATTTCTACACTGTCCTCAATGTCTCAAAGAAAAACAAAAGAAATTAAGTAAAATAGTGAATAAGTTACCCTCCTTTTGTATGAAATTGTGTACATTACAATTACGCTCTGGTTCACCATTCCTCTCACTTCTCATCATGTAGCATTTAGTTCGCAAGAAATATGCATGAAACCTCTAAATGTGTGCATCATAACTCAAAGCCAAATTTAAAAATTAACTAAATACAAATGAAATCAAAAACCATTAAACAACGTTAATTAAAGTTCTTAACTAATCCAACACAAACTAAAAACGAAATAAAAATAAAGGAAAAAAATGAAAGAAAAAAGAAAATTAAACTAAGCAAAATAATAAAAAAATGAAAATAAAAATTAAATAAAGGATAAAATACAATGGGAAGGCTTAGTCCTCCATATCATCATGTTGCTCATTGTTGTCCTCAGATTGGTTCTCCGGTGGTATGTAGACGAAATCGTGGCCCGGATACTGCAGAACTGTGCCGAATTGGGTGAGGTCTACTCTGCTTTGTATCAACTGAAAGCTCATCATTCTGTGGAGTAGAGTTTGGTATTCATGTGAATATTTCATTTGTATGCTAAACTAAGCTTGTTGTTGACTTTGGTATTCCTGTATTTTATTCACCTTTGCTTCCAAGTTCACCAATCTATCTTTGATGGTAGCGTTCTTGGAAGAGGTCCCATCTCCCTTCCTACTACGTTGTCCTACCTTAGTACCACTGGTTAGTTGCTGTATGTAAGTGAAAGTCAATGTTTCACCGGGTTGTAAAAGTACCTCGTCCATGTCATATTGTACTCTGTGTTTGACACATAGGGTTGTGATCACTGGGGAAAGAAGTAACTGAGGTTGTGATGCTCAACTAAGTATATAACTCGTTGTTGGATTATCATTCCTACATCAACTGATCTCTCGATCTCTATTGCATATTGCAAGATTTCCCTCTCCTGAAATGCTGGGTTGGCATTAATCTAGAGCACACAAAGTACTACCAGATACGAGATTGGGTTCTAAGATGCTTTGCCTGAAAGGTATTTACCATGTCCCCCTTATATTTCCACTCTGCATAACCATCGGTGAGGGCGTTTATAATTTCCTCGTAATCCACCTGTTTTAAATAGGTTTCATACCCGCTATCCTGTATGTCCCTCAACCCATAGTATGCATTTATAACAGTCCTATTAAAGGAGACTTCAACACCCCTCACCCAAACCATTCCATCTCAAGCTTTCGGGACATTTGCGTAGAATTTCTGGACTGACGAACTCACACCCGCTTCCGATGCGTGTACAAATTTCCTCCAACCTAATGTCTCAACCTTATCAAAAATTTCCATTAATCCTACTTGTCCAAAATCCAACCCCTTCTCATTAACAAATCCTTTGTTTCTTTTGGCGACACCTTCGTACCGCTCTTGTGCCTCCCTACTAACAAACCTAGAGGCATCAAAGTTGCATTCTTCAACCATTTTTCCTTTTCCTTTGGAACGACTTCCCTCTCCGGCTTTTCTTTTTGGAGCCACAGATAGTGCTACCCAAATAATCTCACACAAATCAATTAATTTCATAAAATTTCCAAAAATCCCCTCTTATCTAACTCAAATCACTTAAATTCAGAGAATTTCAAACACAATTCACAATTTCCAAATAATAAATAACAAATTAAGTTAGAATTGTGAAGGAATTTAGCTTTTGGGAGTTCGATTGAAGCCTTGAAGAAAAATTTCCAATTTTTTCGAAACCCTACCTTGTGTGGAAGAAGATGAAGATATTTCTTGATTTCTTGAGTAAATTTGTCAAAACTGAGAGGGAAATACTTGATAGGAAAATGAAGAGAAAGTGAGGAAGTGTTTGGGAGAAAGTGAGGGAAAATGGGAGAAAATTTGTTTGAAATGATTTGAATGTTTCATGACTGCCCCTTTTTTGGAAAAATTTAAAAGCACGCCGCGGCACAAGTTTTTTCCCATCGCGGCATGGATTAATTTTGGGCGATACATGTGAAACAGAACCACTCCCGCCGTGGCACAAATATTTTCTTGCGGTGGTGCGCACAAAATTTTAAAAATTTGTCCCAAAACAGGAACTATAACGCCGCAGTACGCAAAAAATTTTAAAAATTTGTCCTGAAACAGAACCACACTCACCGCGACACAAATTTTTCTTGCCGCGGCACACACAAAATTTCAAAAATCATTTGCAAAATAGAAACTTCCATGCCACGGCACACAAATTTTTTTTTTTAAAATTTTAGGGAAAAAGAAAGGACATGGACAACGTATTAACCCCCAACCTAGATTGGTGTAATGTCCTCATTGCCATTAAAAAGTAAAAACAAAAATAAAAGAAAAGAACGAAAGAAAAAATAGCTAATAAATTAACGAATACAATACCGAATGAGTGCCTCCCATTAAGGGCTTAGTTTTACGTCTTAGTAAGACGTGGCTGCTTTCGTGTCTAAGAATCTTAGAGACGTATGGTTTCTATGCTTTTTATGTTGGTATCTCCTTCCAAGTACGGCTTAACACGATGCCTGTTCACTTTAAACGGTTCTTATGTTTTGGAATTTAGCAACTCAACCACTCCATATGGAAATACGTTAGCAATGGTGTACGGTCCACTCTCCTAGAATTTAGTTTTTCAAGAAACAAATTCAAACGTGAATTATATAAAAGTACTTTCATTCCAGGAACTAAAGACTTACTGATGAGCCATTTGTCGTGATAGAGCTTAGTACGCTCCTTGTAGATCTTGGCATTCTCGTAAGCTTCATCCCTTATTTCTTCAAGTTCGCTTAGTTGGAGTAGTCATGTTTTCCCAGCTTTTGTCATGTCCATGTTAAGCTCCTTAATCGTCCAATAAGCTCTATGCTCTAACTCAAAGGGTAAGTGACATGCTTTTTTCCAAATATTAACCGGTAGGGGCTCATACCAATAGGTGTCTTGTAAGCTGTGCGATATGCCCATAAAGCATCATTCAACTTTACTGACCAATCCTTCCTTGAGGGGCGCACTGTGAGTTCCAATATTCCCTTGATTTGTCTGTTGCTTACTTTCACTTGACCCAAAGTTTAGGGATGGTATAGGGTGGCCATTCTATGAATGATGTTGTACTTTTTCAAAAGCCCATCAAAGAGCTTGTTGCAAAAGTGGCTGCCTCTATCACTAATGAGTGCTCTTGGTGTTTCAAATCTGCTAAAAATCATATCCTTCAAGAATTTAACAACAACATTAGCGTTATTAGTTCTAGTGGGTATCGCTTTTACCCACTTTGAGACATAGTCGACTGTTGCTAAAATGTAAGTAAAGCCAAAAGATAGGGGAAACAGACCCATGAAGTCAATTCCTCACACGTCAAACAATTCGACTACAAGATTCGATGTCAAAGGCATTTCATTATGTTTGCCTATATTATCGATCCTTTGACATCTATCACATCTGAAACAAAATAGGTTAGCATCCTTAAACAAAGTAGGCCAATAAAATCCAGATTGTAATACCTTTAGGGCCATTTTCTTACCATCAAAATGGCCCCCGCAGTGTAACTCATGGTAAAAAGTTAGGATGCTCTCATGTTCCTCTTCAGGCACACACCTCTGAATGAATTAATCTTGACATAACTTGAACAAATAGGGATCATCACAAAAGTATTGCCTGCAAATACTGAAAAACCTTTTCTTTTCTGATGCACAAAAACTTGATAACCAAATTTTGTATTTGTAAAAGCTCGCAAGTGCACGAGTCACTTATAGTAACGACAAGTATACTCCCAAGATCATCACTCAAAGGAATTGCGATTGTTTTTAAAATTGTTAAATGTGATCTAAAAATTAACTACAGAAATAAATCCTAAACACTCTAACAAAGGTTGATTTCGAAAATGGTTGCTAAAATTATATTTCCTTAAAACAAGTGAAAACGTAGTCAAAGTGAACCAATGACGGATAGATTAATTTACGTGGTTTTAACAATTAAGCATATAAAGTAGAATTTATTGATCCTTTTCACTGATCCTAGAAAATTCCAAATCAATGGCAATTTTCTCTTAATCACTTAATTAACTTCTTTGATCTAGATAGTTAATTTACTAATTAGCATTAATTATAGGAAAAGATTTAATCACCTAATTTAAGACAAGTCAATGCACTCAAATTAGGCTCATGCTAAAAAATGTCCAATCGAACTTAGATAGCATTTTTAAACCTCAACCCTAAAATATTCTCATATATTCATAAATTAAATTGGCCAAAAGTAATTAATGAACATAGATATCAAGAACAATGAACATGAAATAAATCACTTAAATATAAATTAAACCACATAAACAATCATCCATTCACAGCCACATCCCTAAAATTCCACACAAAAGGGGTTTAGTTACTCATAATCAAATTCCAATCAAGGTTTTCCATTACAAATAACATTCAAAGAGTTCTAAAGAGAAAAGAAATTACAAACAAGAAAATACCCTACTTCCACTCTTGGAACAAGCTTCTTAATGTTGGATGATCACATTCTTCAAGTTTCTTGATGAAGCTTCAATAGAGTAACATTAATGGAATAATTTCTCTCTAAAAAATATGGATTCGGCATTGTTCATGTTACAGTTCACGAGTTGGGGAAGAAGAGGGTTTTGTGATGTATTTATAGGTTAGGGTTTTTGTGTGTGTGTGTGGGGGGGCTGGAAAAGGGGAAAAACTGGAATCAGCATGTGCGGGTCGAGGCGCACGTTTTCCTATGCCGCAGCTAGCAATATTTTTCTGAATCTTCAAACCAAATTAGGGATCCCCTCGTAGCGGCGCTCAATTTCCATGCTGCGGCATGCGATGTTTTCATGATTTCCCAAGATGCACCCGAGAGTCCCATGTTGCGGCACACATTTTCCTCGCCATGACGCGCAATATTGTAATGTCATGTAAGGGTCCTTACATATTTATTGATTCTTGCTTAAGCCTTACATTCCTCTGCTCTAATTTAAACCCCCCCTTACATAGTAAATGAACTACAATGTAAGGGTTACGTTTTGAGCCCCTTTTTAACACTTCACTCCACTGTTCATTCTCAATGCTTGAACCTATAAAACATGAAAATATCTCTTCAAATCAAAGTAATACTGAATTAAACTATAAAACAAATACTTAAAAATTAATAAATAATAGGTTCAAAATAGTGTTCATTATTTTCCTAAAAAGTGATGTTAGGTCTCAAAATTCCATTAGCAAGATAATTAACAATGTCAGCATACCATGGGTTTGGACCTATTGTAAATAGTTGTTCATCAGGGAAGGTTTCTATGATTATTTCCTTACTTTCACCCTCAACGATATCATACACAGAAATCAACCTAGACAGATGATCAACTACTACATTTTCAGTACCCTTTTTGTCCTTGATCACTAGGTTAAATTCTTGTAAAAGTAAGATCCACCTAATGAGTCTAGGCTTAGCATTAAGTTTAGTCAATAAATATCTCAAAGCAGCATGATCCGAATGAACAATAATTTTAGTTCCTACCAAGTAAAACCTAAATTTATCGAGTGAGAAAACAACAGCCAGAAACTCTTTTTCAATGGTGGAATAATTAATTTGGGTATATTGAGTGTTTTGCCAGCATAGTATATAACATGTAAATGTTTATCCACTCTTTGTCCCAAAACAGCTCCTATGGCATAATCAGATGCATTACATATGATCTCAAATGGTAACGATAAATCAGGTGCAGAAGTAAGTTTATCTTTCAAAGCATTGAAAGAAACAAGCAATCATTAGTAAAATTAAATGAAACATCTTTGGAAAGTAGGTTACATAAAGGACGACTTATTTTAGAAAAATCCTTAATAAACTATCTATAAAAACCTACATGACCTAAGAAACTCCGTATCTCTTTAATAGATGTAGGGGGAGGTAATTTTGTAATCAACTCTATCTTAGCCTTGTCTACCTCAATTCCCTTGCTAGATATGATGTGTCCTAAAACTATACCTATTGGACCATAAAATGACTTTTTTTCCCAACTAAGTGTCAAATTACACTCAATGCAACGTTCTAACACTAAAGTTAATTTATGCAAGCAATCATCAAAGGAATTATCGAAAACAGAAAAGTCATCCGTAAATACCTTGATGAATTTCTCCACCATGTCTGAAAATGTTGACATCATGCATCTTTGAAAGGTGGCAGGTGCATTGCATAGTCCAAATGGCATCCTCCTGAAGACGAAAGTACCGAATGGGCATGTGAATGTCATGTTTTCTTGATCCTCTGGAGCAATGGGTACCTGATAATAACCTGAAAGACCATCCAAAAAATAGTAGAAATCATGTCCATCTAGTCTTTCTAACATTTGGTCAATGAAGGGAAGGGAAAAGTGATCATTTTTGGTGTAAAAATTCAATTTTTGAAAATCGATACACATCCTCCAACCTATAATTATCCTAGTGGGAACTAATTCATCCTTCTTGTCTTTAATCACGATAATTCTAGATTTTTTTGGTACCACATGAACTGGATTAACCCATTTACTATCAGCAATTGGATAAATTACTCCAACTGCTAGGAGTTTTAAAACTTCTTTTTTAACCACCTTTTGTATGATTGGGTTTAGTCTCCTTTGTGCTTCTTTAACTGGTTTGACATTGTCCTCCAGATTGATCTTATGCATACACATCGCTGGACTAATGCCTCTAATGTCCCCTATACTCTATCCTATTGCTTTCATATACTTCCTAAGCTCCCTAGCTAGTTTGTCTTCTTGTTTTTGGGTGAGTGTACATGAAATAATAACTAAATAAGTATCATTCTCTCCCAAAAATATATATTTCAGATGCTTAGGTAGTTCTTTAAATTGTATTTCAGGTGGAGCAATCTCTTTGTCATGTGGGACATCTAATAATTCTAAGGGTGTACTAGCTTCCTCTATAGGTATGGCAATGTCTAATAGATCATTGTACTCCTTAGTCTCATAATCTAAAATGTCATCTACCTCTCAAACTGTAAGTGCTACTTCTAATTTATCATCTAATCTATCCTGCACAAAAGTATCATGAATAATAGGATCTAAACATTCAACAAATGAGCACTCATCAATAACAGATATGGAAGGGTAAGGAGATGAATCAAAAATCTTAAAATGCACAGTCTCTCCTAAGATTGTCATTATCAATTTCCCACTTTGGACATCAATGATGGTTTGGGTGGTGGCCATAAATGGTCTACCCAAGAGAATTGTATGCTCCTTGTCCAATGATGGGTTATCCTGCATATCTAAAACCATAAAATCAACAGGTATGATAAGCTTATCTACCTATACAAGTAAGTTCTCAACCATTCCCTTCGGATATGTAACAGATGTATCCGCAAGTTGAAGCGAAATGGTTGTTAGTTTTAGCTCTCCCAAACCTAGCTGCAAGAAAATAGAGTAAGGCATCAAATTTAAACTAGCACCAAGATCAAGCATAGCCTTAGCTACCTTCCTATCCTCCATAGTAATATTAATGATAAAACTACCTGGATCTTTTGACTTAGGGGTAGGTTCCGTTGAAGCACTGCATTAGCAATTTTGGGCCGAAGGTGCATGCATGCCGCGGCATGAGATTCCATGCGCCGCGGCATGAGATTCCATGCGCCGCGGCATGACGAGGACTGGGCGAGACGTGCGCGCGCTGACATGCCAGACCTGCGCGCTGACACGGACAAGCGCGCCTGACAGCCAGACCTGCGCGCAGACCCTGAATGTGCGCGCCGCAGCATGAACATTTGTGCGCCGCGGCATGAATATTTTCCCACCGCGGCGAGGATTCAAAATGTTGTAATTTTGGGCCATTGGATCCAAATCAATGGCTAGGATTTCTTGAGACAATTTTTAGGTTTTCATTGTATCTATATATATGTAAAGCAGCTGCCATTGTAACATGAATACAATTATCATGAATTTTCATCAATGAAAAACATTTTGAAGTGATTTCAAAATTGAGAGAGCACAAGTGCTTCTCTTGTGCTATCAAGAAACCTATCAAAGGAACTAGCAACCCTTTGTGGCGTTTCGCCTTGTCTCAGCTCGTGGTGCGTATATCCATGTGTGGAGGTGAGTTCCTTGCTACCATAGTCGAGCGTTCTTCGTAGAATCTGCGTGCTAAGATTGGTGTCGGGTTTCTGTCCGTATTTCTTGTGGTTGCCAAACCGCGTGATTTGGAGGTCATAGGAGTCGTGGCGAGCGGTTCGCATCATTTGGTATCAGAGCTCTAGGTTGTAATTCTAGACTCCTATCTTTTATTGTCATTTTCATTATACAAAAAAAAAAAATCTGTGCACTCTTGCAAAATCTGTGTTGTTCTTCATTTTCCAGAATTTTTCATCTTGTTCATGCAAAAATTCTGATTGTATTGTGTTTCTGAAATCAATCCTGATTTGTGTTGTTGTTTCCTGTTTTGTTGATTCTGATTTTCTGAAAATTTCAGATTGAATTTGTTGTTTCTGATTTTCTGAAAATTTTCAGATTGTGTTTTATTGTTTCTGAATTTTCTGGGAAATTTCTGCTTATTGTTGAAAATTTCAGTTTGTGTGTTCTTGTTCCTGCAAATTTTCTGCTGTTGTTGGAGAATTTCAGATTGTGTTTTTGTGTTTCCTAAATTTCTGTTGTGTTTTGGGAAGGTTTTCATGTTGGAAATTTTTCTGAAAAACTGTTCGTAGTGTCAAGGGCATTTTGGTAATTTTACCGTGCTCTCGTGTTTTTATTCGAATCTCGTGTTTTGTTCGTGCTTTACGTTCCAAATAGTTTATAAAAAAAAAAAAAAAGAGAGAGTGAAAATTTCTTTTCCGAGAAATTTTTACAAAGTCGTTATTTGATTCCTCTCGAGTCTAAAAATTGTTTGAGTCAAATTATTCCTTTTCATTGAGTTAGAACTCCAAACACTTTGAGTTAGTTCCTTGCTTGCCTTGAATTGGATATTGCACTACTAGTGGGGTGAGTGTGGAATTCTACCTCGGGTTGAAAGTTTCGGAAGTTGACTTGCTATAGAACGAGAAGTGTTTGAGCAATCAATCCGAGCGATTAAACACGTGAGGTAACGAAGTGGATTTTTCTGTTCTTAAATTTGATTAACTAATTCTCTGTGTACGAAAGTTGTGGTGATCATATCTGACAGGGCTAATTCCGAAGAGCATCCGGATACCGCATCTTTGTTGCGTGCATTGCAACAATCCATGGAACGGTTGAGTGCCGTCATGGTAAATCTTGATGAGCGGGTAGAACGACAAGAAGCGACGGTTGCCAACTTACAACAAAGAGCACCCGAAGAGGCTCCGGAAGTTAGGAGACCGAATAGGAGGCCCTTAGATGATGAGGAGAATTGGGATGAAGATTTTGAGAACGAAGAAAGGAGGATGCCCTATGGAGGGAGGAATGACTATAGGGGAGGAAGAAATGGTCGGGAAGGTTTGTGGAGACCCCCACCTCGGCCCTATGACGGGGTTGACCGGAATTTGGACAACATCAAAATGAAGATGCCTACATACCAAGGAAAGAATGATCCGGAGTTGTACTTGGAGTGGGAGAAATGGGTTGAACATGTTTTTGATTGTCACCATTATTCCGAGGAAAAGAAAGTAAAATTGGCGGTAGTCGAGTTTAGCGATTACGCCTTAAATTGGTGGGACCAATTGGTGGTCTCAAGGAGGAGAAGTGGAGAGAGGCCCATTGATAATTGGGGTGAGATGAAAGCCATAATGCGGAAGCGGTTTGTCCCAAGCCACTACTACCGGGAACTCTATCAGAAGCTACAAAGGCTTAATCAAGGTCATCGGTCCGTTGATGAGTATTTCAAGGAGATGGAGATGACTATGGTAAGAGCAAGTGTGGAGGAAGATAGGGAGGCCACCATGGCTTGGTTCTTAAGCGGGTTGAATTCTAATATTGCCAACATTGTGGAGTTGCACCACTATGTTGAGTTGGAGGATATGGTACAAATGGCCATCAAGGTAGAAAGGCAAGTGAAGAGGAGAAGTAGCCATATCATACCCGTAGAGAACAATCAGGACACCACTTTTCCGACACCAACACCGAACCCAATTCCGCCTTGGAAGTCTAATGGGAGGAAGGAAGGGGAAGGTAGCTCCAAGCCCAATTTTGAGAGCAAGGGCAAAGAAAAGGAGATGAGGAGAGATAAGGGAAAGGATGAAGGAGGAACCGTCCATCGAAGTCGTGACATAAATTGTTACCGTTGCCTTGGAAAAGGTCACTACGCTCATCAATGTCCGAACAAAAGGGCAATGATCGTGCAAGCCAACGGGGAGGTGGCGACCGATGATGACAGTGACGAAGGGGAGAAACCGTCATTAGAGGAGGCTAATGACGAGGAAGTGTATCCAGTCACGGGAGAGTTGCTTGTGGTACGGCGGGCACCGTTGGATCATTACAGAGAAGTTGACATGGGATCCCAAAGAGTTAATACTTTTCATACAAGATGCCATGTGAGTGATAAAGTGTGCCAGTTGATAATTGACAGTGGGAGTTGCACCAACATTGCTAGCACAACTTTAGTTGAGAAGCTAGGGTTGACTACGAACAAACATCCCCAACCGTACAAGCTACAGTGGCTAAATGACAATGGAGAAGCGAAGGTTGAATAGCAAGTACTTGTAACCTTTTCCATTGGATGATATAAGGATGAGGTGATATGCGATGTGTTTCCCATGCAAGCTGGGCATATATTGCTAGGGCGGCCATGGCAATACGATAGGAAGGTCACCTATGACGGATACAAGAATGAGTATTCCCTCGAGAAGGAAGGGAAAAAGTTCACATTCTTGCCTCTATCTCCGCAACAAATATGCAACAAGCTCTTGAGGGAAGTTGAGGAGAAAAAGGGGAAGAGATTGGAGGGAGAGCCCAAGGAGAAGGAGGGGCATTCAAGGGGGAAGAAAGAAAGGAAAATGTCCAAACAATGTTTATTTTCTAACTTTTCTTTCTTGCAGGAATCTTATGATGAAAACCAGAACGAAGATGGCCTGCAAAACTTGCCCTATGACAAAGGTCCGAATTCGAGGTCGAATTCTTTCGAAGAAGGAGGGAATGATACGAACCGGAACCCCTCCCGAAGACGGCCCAACACGAGCCGAGAGCCGTGCCTTGAGAAGGGCCTCAAGGAAGTGCAAAATGGCATGCAACATCAAAAACAAGCATGCAAGCACAATGGAAGAGAAGAAGAAGAGTGCAAGTGGCCAATTCCAAAATTTGGAGCTGCGCCGCGGCATAGATTTTTTGCGCCGCGGCGAGGAGGTTTCTGCATTGGACGATGGAATTGTCACACAAGCGCGCTGCGGCATGGATTTGGTGCGCCGCGGCACAGGGCGTTCTGTTTTGGATCGAAGGAAACATGCGTGCCGCGGCACGAGAATGTGGCACCGCAGCGAGGAGGTTTCTGTTTTGGGCCGAAGGTGCATGCGCGCCGCGGCATGACGAGGACTGGGCGAGACGTGCACGCGCTGACATGCCAGACCTGCGCGCTGACATGGGCAAGCCCACCTGACAGCCAGACCTGCGCGCAGACCTTGAATGTGCGCACCGCGGCATGAACATTTGTGCGCCGTGGCATGGCTTCGCGAGTGGCAAACAGAACAGGGCTCGCCGCGGCATGAATATTTCCCCGCCACGGCGAGGATTCAAAATGTTGTAATTTTGGGCCATTGGATCCAAATCAATGGCTAGGATTTCTTGAGACAATTTTTAGGTTTTCATTGTATCTATATATATGTAAAGTAGCTGCCATTGTAACATGAATACAATTATCATGAATTTTCATCAATGAAAAACATTTTGAAGTGATTTCAAAATTGAGAGAGCACAAGTGCTTCTCTTGTTCTATCAAGAAACTTATCAAAGGAACTAGCAACCCTTTGTGGCATTTCGCCTTGTCTCGGCTCGTGGTGCGTATATCCATGTGTGGAGGTGAGTTCCTTGCTACCATAGTCGAGCGTTCTTCGTAGAATCTGCGTGCTAAGATTGGTGTCGGGTTTATGTCCGTATTTCTTGTGGTTGCCAAACCGCGTGATTTGGAGGTCATAGGAGTCTTGGCGAGCGGTTCGCATCATTAGGTCAGACGTTTTTTGATGGGAATAGAACTTACCCATAAATTTGTTATAAATAGCGCCCTAAGTGGCCAAAGAACCAGGTGCCAAGGTCATGAGCCAAGACTTAGCTCTATCTTTGAGAGTGTAAGGAAAACACCTCATCCTTAGTTGATCTTCACTAAGTCCCTGTAGTGGAAAAGTTTGCACAATTGCATAAAGTTCATGTATAAAATTTAGAGGATCCTCATTAGGAATACCATAAAAGAAGGGAAGCATGGAATAATGAATATTTTCAATTCATAATTCTTAGCTGCCTCTGTCAGTTGAATGCACGATGTGGCAGTCCCAATGATAGGTCTTGCAAACTCTTTATTCATTATCTGTCTACTCATATTATCACCCATTATTACTTGCAATTGTTGTTGTTCATCTTCCTCTTGAGTGTGAGTATCCAGTTTCCTTTATAGGTGTTTGATCCTATGAATGTTATTGATAAAGGAGTGAGTTCCTTGTTCAGTGACCTCCTACCCTGCATGCACAAACAAAAAGCAAACAAAGATATAGAGGTAGCAGAGAAAATGCAAACATATAAAAGCACTATTTATTGATTGTTTTAATTTTTTAATTTTTTTTGAATAAAAGATAAAAAATAAAATTCAAGTAAAGTAAATAAACAAATAAATCTAATTTAGAAACTCTAAAAAGTTAAAAAGAAAATTATTCAAAATGCCAATTCTCCGGCAGCGGCGCCAAAAACTTGATGTGCAAATTATAGTACTCGCAAGTGTACAAATCACTTGTAGCAAGTGATAAGCAAACCTCCGAGGTCGATCTCTCAAGGAATTGCAATAGTTTTAAACAAGCTTTTTCTTAATCTAATTAGAGTCCTAAAGCAACTAAAACACTAACTAAATAGAATTCTAATAACACTAAAACTCTAAATAATTAGATTCCAAAATCTAATAAAACTGAAAACGAAGTTGGATTTGTGAGTAAGATCAATGGTGTTGAATAAATAAAGAAAACAATTATGCAAATTCAAATTAACTTAAAAAGGTTTTAAGTATCAATGGATGATGTATGGACGTTTAATTTGGTTGACCATGCCTGCATCGAAAAGTTATGGTGAATTAACATGAACGCTCTATTAAACAAATATTACTGACTTTCCTTTTAATTACGAAAATTCTTACAATCGGGTAATTCTCTTTGTTGATTAACTAATCAATATTCTACGATCTGGTATACCAAATAGTAATCAAATTATGCACAAGGAAAAATATGTCAATCAAACCAATGCCATGACTAGGTCATCGATTTGAAGTTTTGATTAAGTTTTTCAAAGTAAAGTCAATGTGACGTTCCTAAAACTAAATTCTAATATTTTTCAACCTAATAATGAATCTCAAATTGGCTCATGAAAATTCACAATTAAACATCTAAATATGCTCTTAATCAAAAGATAATTTTATTTATCTTAAAGCAATAAAAGTATTCACCACAATAATTCTAGCAAATATGGCAACATAAACTAAACACCCATAATAAATTAGCCACTCATGTTCAAATTAATATTTATAGATAAATTTAATTGAACATACATCTCAAAGAAGTAAGAAGAAAGGAAAATTCTATAACAAAAAGAAATCTAGATCTAAATATCACAATTGGATTTGATGATGTTCTTCTCCAAAAGCTTGATCGTCGATCTTCAATGGCTTCTTAAATCCTTAGAATTAGTTCTCTTGCTTCTTTGAGTGTGAAAAAGCTCCAAAATTCTGATTGAGTCTCTTTTTGATTCGCAAAATTGAAGTGTTGTAAAAGGGAGACTTAAAGGAGTATTTATATGTGCAAGGGTTACATAGAATCCTGGTTGTCCCAGGAATAGGCGCACCGCAGAATACACATTTTCCCGTCGTGGAACATAAATAATTTTGAAAACAATGGCCAAACCCGAGAGGCTCTCGCCGCGGCACAACTTTTTCTCGCCACGGCGCGCGTTGTATTCTGAGTCTTCACCGATACCCCTTACATACTAGTTGGCTTGTTATGTACAACTTACATAATTTGACTCGTGTTGCTCCTAAATTGTGATCCGAGCACCGTACGTGTTCTATCGTTGCGTGTTTGCATTATTCAACTCATTTGGCACTAAAAATACCTGAAATACACTTACATATACCCGTGATTCCTAATTGATGGATTTACGTAAATAATCAAATAAACGAGTTATAACAAATCTATTTTTCACAATTAAGCACAATAAATTTCAAAATATTAGTGCTTTTTGAGCACTTATTAGCTATCGTGTAACTTTTTCAATTATAAGGCCCTATTTATCGAAAAATAGGTAGATGATATTTTCGTAAATAAGCCATTTTAATTAATATTTATATTATATTATAATAATATAAATATCCTACCATTAATATACTCTATTTAATGAAGATTTACCTGACTGTGTGCTGAATGTACTATTTGACTTTTTTTCCTGCTGATATAGACCAATCAAATTGTGTCAAGCGTACTTGATTTTATTTCTACCCAACACAAGCCGCCTAGGCCACTTTGGCAAGGTAGTTGGTTTAAAATGTTTCTTGGGGTATGCTACCTCAATTATAATTGGCCTTTGGAAGTCTTAATTGAAACAAGCAGCTGGTATCCCAATGATCTTCATGTCATTTGATTCTCATGGTCATAAGCTTTCTAACTCCTATTTTTGAGCCATAATCTAAGTCCTAGTTGTAAAGTTATGAGAGGTCAAAATTTTGAAAAAAAGTAACTATGCTGGTACGGGTTTGACTTTCCAAAAGAGTTAAATTCTGAGCATGATTCTCTAGAAATCTTTTCCTTATCAACTCCTTGGATCCTTATTTGATGGGTGGTTGAGATCTGGCCTACCAGTCTATATATAAATCTGGTATTTTTCCTACCAATTCATTTCAAACTCTAAGAGATAGAGCCTTAAGAGAAAATAGATCTAGGAACAACAGTAGACTTCACTCCAGCAAGATAAGTGGATTAAACTTTAACTTTTTTCCCTTTTTTTCTTTCAGTTGCTTAGAACATGCATGGACTTAAGAAACTAGGATGAATGACATGAACCTTTATAAAATTTTTATTTTTCCTCCACTTTGATCCATATGGTAGAATGAAAAATTTCATTGGGGTTTGCAACAATTTTTTTTATACAAGTGTGGGCTACAAGGTAACTGTTCCTTAGAAATTTTTTATTGACCCCAAGAACCCATGACTGGTGAAAGAGCACACACTTACAGTAAAAAATTCTAGTATATGAACAGAACTAGCATGGATGACTGTATGCTAAAAACATTGGAAGTGGGAATGAGAACCTAGGTAGAAGTGGGACACAAGATGGAGGTTAGACACGGGGGCCACTGTAGTTAGATCAAGATGGAGACAGGACAAATGAAGTGAAGCCACAGTAGAAAAGAGCTGGTCGACTAATTGATTGGTCGACAGGCCAATAGGTCGTCTAATCGACTAGTTCGACTAATGGTGATGCAAGCCTACGACCCCTACTCCGACGCTTCTAACGAATCTGGTGCAAAGTTAGCTCCCTCGTCCAATTTTTCACCATGTTCCAACCGTGTTGCTTCTATTGAGGCTCCCGACTCCATTTATGACATAAATGCTTCTAGTATAGATGTTTCTGGTAGAGATCCAATTGATGACCTAGTGTCCAACTTAGTGTATGAAGTTGACTCTTTGGTGTCCTTTACAATCCAATTCTCAGTGGACAAGTTGAGGGAAATATTTGAGATCCTAGACTCCGTTGGAATCATACTTCTTGGTGATGGTATTGTCCTCAGTCGACCCCCACTTAGAGGGATCACTCTTTTTGGGGATCAGATGTTTGTTGGTCTTCAACTCCCATTCCCGCCGTTAGTGCAGTACTTCCTTTGTAGGATTGAGGTGCCTAATGGGCAGTTAACCCCAAATGCTTGAAAGGTACTCTTCTCTTGTTATGTGCTATAAAATGAGAGTTGCGAAGAGATGAGCCTTGTTGAGTTTAAATCCCTTTACCATCCACAAGCGGTGGGTGGAGGCTAGTTTAGCCTTAGACCTTTTAGTAACAACAAGCTTATTCTTTAATATCCTAAGTCCAACAAGGGTTGGAGGAATTTATGATTGATTGCTATTGGGGCCTATGATATGGCTTGTCCTGACCTAGGCCCCACACCAACACAATTTATTTCCAATGGTGAGCAATTCTCATATGCATGACCCATCCACTAGAATTTACTTTTCATTTTCTCTTGTTTGTCTTGCTAACTCTTTTTTGATCTTTTTTGTGCAGTTCAATAGAAGAAGGCAAAGCTTGCCAACAATGACAATAAGACATTTCTTAAGGAGCTTTTTACTTTACCCCTAGCGAATTGCTACAATTCGAGATTGGTGCTTCTTGAGAAGATATTTCATTGAGGTATTCGCCTCTTATCCTCTCTACTCAGGACTTTTAACAGCGACCCCAGTCCATGTGAGTATTGAATAATTCTTTAGTCTGGACTGACTTAGAGTTGACTTGACCTGATTCCTCACTATATTTTTTTTGTTTTGCATTCATTAGGTCCAATCATATAGCAGCTCAGAACGGTAACTCCACTAATGCTTTACAATTCATTACCAAGCACCTAGGGACCATGAACTTAAAAAAGGTGGAGGCATCCTCTCGAAGAAAAGAGCTCATGAGACATCTACCTCTAGGGCTAAGGTGGCCATGGAAGTGGAAGCCCCATACTCGGCTCAAGCCTGCCAGTCAAGGACTCTATGATGGAGGAGGAGGCTTTAGACTACAGTCTTCCACGTAACTCACCACAAAGGTTCCAGAAGCCCTCTTGGGATAATTTGACGAATATATCCCTAGATGGACTGAGATGAACAAAAAATTCAAGGCTGCAATTGATGACTTCACAATGATGGCATATGCTAACTTAAGTTCTTTACTAGGAGCTGTTAGGTTGGCTAGGCTTGGGAAAGACTAAGCTCAAACCTCACTCTCTCTTTCTATGAAGGCGAAGAGAGAGCTTGCCAAGGCCTTGGATAAGGAGACCTTGATTCAGCAAGGGTTGTCTGATGCCCTAACCACTAGTGAGGCTAGATGTTCTAAGCATGAGAACACGCTGACTTAGAGAGACTCCAAGATGGAGAAGCTTAGAGCTAAAATCCAAAGGTTTACTTCTGAGATAGAAGTTGCTAGTCCAAAGGCTATGGAGCTTACTTGGATTCTTAGGATTTCATGACAGATATCGGAGTTGTTTCAACTCATGACTTCGAATATGCTAATAGAAGATTTAGGATTGTATACCCAGACAAGCTTCTACCTAGCCATAAGTTCCCACACTATACTATGATTGTAGTTGAGTATGGTGAGTTTGACGACAACTCTAACTCCAATGGGAGTGCATCTTCTGCTGAGGAGGAGGCCCATGATCCAGTGAGATCAAAATATGGGGCTCAGGTTCATGACTCAGTTAGGACTTAGAAGATAATGCAGGCGACACCAATCTCCATAGTACTATCGAAGACGACTAGTCATGAGCATTAGAATTAGGCTTAGATCTAGGTAGTTCTTATCCTTGCTACTTTACTTTACTCTTCGTAGTAGAACTTGGAAAGTTTTATGACTTGGCCTTTAGTTTGTAGTTGCTCTTCGGAGCATGTCTTAAATATTACATCAAATTTTTGACTACATCCTTTTGTCTTACTCCACGTTAGCTGATGCACAAAAACTTGATAACCAAATTTTGTATTTGTAAAAGCTCGCAAGTGCACGAGTCACTTGTAGTAAGCGACAAGTGTACTCCCAAGATCGTCTCTCAAAGGAATTGCGGTGGTTCTTAAAGAGTTAAATGAAATATAAAACTTAGCTATGAAATAAATCTTAAACACTCTATCAAAGTTGGTTTTGTAACGGTTTCCAAAATTCTAATTTCTTAAAACAAATAAAGTAAATGCGTGAAAATATTACCGAAACGATGAGATGAACGAGTGTGGGAAATTAGTTAGTAAACTAATTATGGATGAGTTGATTTATGTGGTTTAGACAATTAAGTACCAAAAAGTAGAGTTTAATGATTATTTTCTCTCTTCCTAGAAAATCCTATATCAATGGTGATTTTTCCTTAATTAATTAATTAGCTTCTTTGATCTGGACCGTTAATTAGTTAATCAGCCTTAAACTTAGGAAAATAATTTAATCACCTAATTCAAGATAAATCAATGCACTTAAATTAGGCTCATGCTCAAAAATGCTCAATTGAATTTAGATTGTGTTTCTAAAACTCAACCCTAAAATGTTTCATACATTCACAAATTAAATTAGCCAAAAGTAATTGATGAACATATGAATTACGAACAATGAACATGAAATTAATCACTTTATTATAAAATCATCCACACAAACAATCATCCAATCATAGTTACATCACCAAGATCCCACACACAAAGAATTTAGCTACTCATAATAGAATCTAAATCAATATTTTCTATCAAAAATAACATCCTATGAAATCTTAAAGAGAAGAAAGATTACAAGCAATAAAATACCCCACTTCCACTCTTGAAACAAGCTCTTGATGTTGGATGATCACCTTCTTCAAGATTGTTGATGAAGCTTCAATGGAGGAGCTTTAATGGGTAATCTCTCTCTCAAAATTCAGGAGAAGAAGAAGAGTTTTGCACTGTTCACGTTGCTTTTCTTCTTGGTCACTCGTGTGTTTTGTTGGAGGTTTTAAAAATATGTGATCTCCTTGTTGCATTAGGTCTCTTTCTTTTTGTAAGGGTTTCCCAGTCTGCGTGTGTGTGTGGCTGAGAGGGAAAATTATAATCAGCGCGCGTGGGCCGCGGCGCGCACTTTTCCATGCCGCAGCGCGCGATGTTTTTCAGAATTGCGAACCAAAGCAGAAACCTCCCCGCCGCGGCGCGCACTGTTTTCATGATTTCCCAGGATGTAACTCGAGAGCCCCTCGCTGCGGCATATGGTTTCTTCGCCGCGGCGCGAGTTTTTGTAATGCTATGTAAATGCCCTTACATAATTTGCTGATTCTCGATGTAAGGCTTACGTTCCTAAGCTTTTGTTTGTCCCCTCTTACACGATGAATGGCACCCAATGTAAGGCTTACATTTTTAGACACTTTTGCTTCATTTTTGCTCTCTTTTTCCACATTTCTTCATAAACCTACTTTGACCTACAAAACAATAGAATACCCTCAAAAACAAGATTATATCTAGATTAAATGCAAAATAAATACTTAAAAACGTAACAAATAGTAGGTCAAAATAGTGTTCATCAAATACCCCCAAACCTACATTTTGCTAGCCTCAAGCAAAACTAAAATTGAAAAGACAAATAACAAAACTAAAATTGAAGTTAACAAAACTTGTCATGCTTTAGTTTCTTTCCAATTCATAACCAAAAATTCATACACAAATTTATCCAACACTCTAACACATCAAGGTTCACCATTTAGATCAATTTCGCTTCACAAATCTAAACTCCATTACTAAAAGTGTATCAACATTGACTCCCCCAAACCTAGTGTCAAGAATGTGAATTCGTTTCAACTCTAATCCTCACAAGAATTACTCTCTAAATCACACCGATCCTTTGGGTTCAAGCACTCATCAATGTATATGCGAATAGAAGTTATGGAAAGAAACGAGCTAATAGGTTCGCATATGATTAAACAAGAAAGGCTCAAAAGTGCATAGCATTGATCTCATGAAAGGAATCAAATGATAGGTTCACAAAGAAATCACATTACTAATCTCATGCATCAATTAAAAGCCTCAAGCAAAAACTTCAAGTGTGCCATAGAATGAAAATGCTTTGACTTTAAGGGAACTTATTTCCTATTTCTCTCTTTTTTTTTTATATTGTATTAACCATTCATACTTGAAGAACTTAGGGTCATAATAAACTTATTATCTCTTTTTTTTAGACCCATATACATATGTAATTTGTGAATGGCTACTTCTTAGCTCTTTTTGTGTTGGATATAGGAATTCCCTTGTATATTTTTTTGTAAAGTCAAGCATTAAAGAAATAGGCAAATACTTCAAATTTTACGCAAATCATTTAATCTAAGCAATTCAATTAAGCACATGATCCCTCATTACATGTTTAAAATCCTAACATTCAATGCAAAAACCTATAGAGATCATCTAACAATTTGAAATGATATGAAAGGTGTTTAAAAGAGAAGAAGAATATTTATCTCTCAGAATAAAACGTTAAGGGCTCAATAATATTCTTACAAGGTAGTCTCCACTATTCAATTCCTAAACACAGGATTCAGGTTCATCTCAGTTTCAACATCAAAAGCATGAAGCACAGATTGCAAATTAAAACTAATCTTTATAACAAACCTTAAACATTTCAAAAATCAGATAAACAATGCACAAAGACTAGTTATTCATCAAAAATTGACCAAAGCATGAAAATGTTGTTTACCAACCAAAAATGCAAAATGCACCCCCAACCTAAACTAAACATTGTCCTCAAAGTTTTCAACTACACAATAGTTCAGAAAATAATTTAGCAATGGCAAACAGAAAACTAAATTAAACTTAACTAAATTAAAAGAAAAGATAGATAATACCTAAAACGGTGGGTTGCCTCCCACCAAGCACCTAGTTTAACGTCTTAGCAAGACGATGCTCATTCTTATCATGGAGGCCTCAATGCATCCTTGAAGTGCTTGCTTCCTCCTTTCTCTTTGCTCTTCTCAAAACAAGGCTTCATGTCACCTGAAAAAGACTTAAAACGAGTGTTACATGCATAACAATCTTTTCCAGGATAGAAAAACTCACAATCCAGGTTTTTAATTTGTGAAGACTTGACATGGTCTTTGTAGGCATTATCCTGAATTGAGTTTGTAAATGTTTCCTTCACCCTCCTATCTGTAGATGAAACAATAGTTTTATTGCATGTACCCTGCTGCAAATGATTGTCAAAAATAGGTAAATCATTAGAATCTAGAACAACACAATTATTAGCAGAAGAAATAGGAGCAGTAAGTAAAGGGTTAAACACTTTGAAGTTTATAGTCTCTCCTAAGACTCTCATTGTCAATTTCCCTCTTTAGACATCAATGATTGTATTGGTGGTAACCATGAATGGCCTACCGAGAATAATAGTGTGTTCATCGTCCTTAGGTATAGTGTCTTCCATTTCCATAACTACGAAGTCGACCGGTACAATTATGCTCTTCACCTGTACCAACAAACCATCAACTATTCCCTTGGGATATCTAATAGATTTATCAGCAAGGTGTAGTGACATATTTGTGGGCTTAAGATCCCTCAAACCTAGTTGCAAGTACACAGAATATGGCATGACATTAATACTTGCCCCTAAGTCTAACATAGCATTCGACACCATCTTATCTCCCAAAGTGATTTTGATATTAAAACTACCTGGATCCTTTAGTTTGGGGGATAGTTTCTTTTGCAACACTACACTAGCTAGTTCTGAAACTATTACTTTCTCCTCATTCTTATACTTCCTCTTGTTGGAGAGTAGGGTTTTGAGAAATTTTGGATAAGATGGAATGTCCCTAATGATATTCAACAAAGGTAAGTTAATATTAACTTTAGAAAGTGAAGTAAAAGTTTTATGAAATAGCTTATCCTGATCAGTCGCCTTTAAGGGATGTGGGAATGGAATCGGAGGTCTATATGGATTAGGTGACTTGTGAAGGAGTGGACGTTTGGTTAACTCTTTAAGATTCTCCGTATACTTTACAGAAGGTCTTAGGACTTCAATGTCAGCTTGACTTTCCTTGGGAATTGCATGTTTCCTTCCTATATCTCCTGCATCTATAAACAAATCATCAGAATTTTCAGTAAAATTATCATTTAGGACCTCACCATTTTCAATGACTGTGATAGCATTCAATTGTTCAAGCGTCTTCTCTTTATCTTGCTTGTGCACGTACTCAGTCAATTGGCCCACCTGAATCTCTATCCTTTTCATGGAAGCCTCTAAAGAACCTATCCTTTGATCATTCTTTTGATTAATTTCTTGACTCACTTGAATGAAGGAGTTCAAATTGTCCTCCAAACTTGGCTTGTTTGGCAGAGTGAGCTGTGGATTGTTGTTGTTGTTTGGATGGTGTGGGAAATTATTCTGAGCATAGCCTTGATTGTAATTTCCCTTCCAAGAGAAGTTGGAATGATTTCTCCAACCGGGATTATATGTGTTCGAGTAAGGATCATTCCTTGGCCTCGGTTGGTATCCCTCCATAGCATTAGCTTGCTCGTAACTCATACCTACATTTTGATCACAAACAAAGGGACAAATATTAGCACCATGTCCGTAAGTACTACAAATACCACATACCTCTTGAGTCGGTGCGTTTTTGGAGGTGAGGAGTGCGATTTGTTTTGTAAGCCCCACTATTTGCATCGCCATGTCATTTCCCGGAGTTATCTCGTTAACTCCCATCCTCCGTCCTCTAGAGTTCTTTTGTTGGGAATTAGCACCCAACATCTCATATAGGTCATATGTCTCATCAGCGGTCTTTTCTCCCATTGCTCCTCCCGCGGCATTATCCACAGTGAATTGACACTGTTGTGTCAACCCGTCATAGAAAAATTGATTCTGGAGTTGCAAAGGAAAGTGATGGTGTGGGCACTATATCAGAAGCAATTTGAAGCGATCCCACGCCTCATGAAATGGTTCTCCGTCCATTTGAGAGAACGTTGCAATTTTGGTCCTTAGGTCCGCAGTCTTTTGGTGGGAATAGAATTTTCCCATGAACTTGTTGAACACTACGTCCCAGGTTGAAAGAGATCCAGGCAGAAGAGTCATAAGCCATGACTTGTCCTTGTCTTTGAGTGTGTACGGGAAACACCTCATCCTCAGCTGATCCTCATTTAGCCCCTATAGCGGAAAAGTCTGCACAGTGGCATAGAAATCATGAATAAAAGTTAGAGGATCTTCGTTAGGAATCCCATAAAAAGATGGTAACATATTAAAATGTATATTCTTAATCTCATAATTTCGAGCTACTTCCCTTAATTGGATGCAAGAAGTTGCAGTGCCAATGATTGGCCTTGCGTACTCCTTCATCGTCATCTCTCTGTGTGGAGGTAGATGTTCTCCCATTGTTGGTGGGTGCTCTTCCTCTAGAATGTTAGCGTCGAACGGTCTCAAATGTGCGCGTCTCCTGTTGACGTTATCTATGAACGGCACAAGTGGATTTCCAAGAGATCTCTTACCATGCATGCACAATCAAAAACAACAACAAATCAAAGCACCAGACACTATATGACTCCAACGAGTAACAAAAACACAAAAACAAGAAAAAATAAAGAAAATGACAAAGACTAAAAATTAAGTAGTAAACTAAAAAGAAAACAAATAACAATTTCAAAAACGCCAATTCCCCGGCAACGACGCCAAAAACTTGATGCACAAAAACTTGATAACCAAATTTTGTATTTGTAAAAGCTCGCAAGTGCACGAGTCACTTGTAGTAAGCGACAAGTATACTCCCAAGATCGTCTCTCAAAGGAATTGTGGTGGTTCTTAAAAGAGTTAAATGAAATCTAAAACTTAGCTATGAAATAAATCCTAAACACTCTATCAAAGTTAGTTTTGTAACGGTTTCTAAAATTCTAATTTCTTAAAACAAATAAAGTAAATGCGTGAAAATATTACTGAAACGATGAGATGAACGAGTGTGGGAAATTAGTTAGTAAACTAATCATGGATGAGTTGATTTATGTGGTTTAGACAATTAAGTACCAAAAAGTAGAGTTTAATGATTATTTTCTCTCTCCCTATAAAATCCCATATCAATGGTGATTTTTCCTTAATTAATTAATTAGCTTCTTTGATCCGGACCGTTAATTAGTTAATCAGCCTTAAACTTAGGAAAATAATTTAATCACCTAATTCAAGACAAATCAATGTACTTAAATTAGGCTCATGCTCAAAAATGCTCAATTGAATTTAGATTGTGTTTCTAAAACTCAACCCTAAAATATTTCATACATTCACAAATTAAATTGGCCAAAAGTAATTGATGAACATATGAATTACGAACAATGAACATGAAATTAATCACTTTATTATAAAATCATCCACACAAACAATCATCCAATCATAGTTACATCACCAAGATCCCACACACAAAGAATTTAGCTACTCATAATAGAATCTAAATCAATATTTTCTATCAAAAATAACATCCTATGAAATCTTAAAGAGAAGAAAGATTACAAGCAATAAAATACCCTACTTCCACTCTTAAAACAAGCTCTTGATGTTGGATGATCACCTTCTTCAAGATTGTTGATGAAGCTTCAATGGAGGAGCTTTAATGGGTAATCTCTCTCTCAAAATTCAGGAGAAGAAGAAGAGTTTTGCACTGTTCACGTTGCTTTTCTTCTTGGTCGCTCGTGTGTTTTGTTGGAGGCTCTAAAAATATGTGATCTCCTTGTTGCATTAGGTCTCTTTCTTTTTGTAAGGGTTTCCCAGTCTGCGTGTGTGTGTGGCTGAGAGGGAAAATTATAATCAGCGCGCGTGGGCCGCAGCGCGCACTTTTCCATGCCGCAGCGCGCGATGTTTTTCAGAATTGCGAACCAAAGCAGAAACCTCCCCGCCGCGGCGCACAATAATCATGCCGCGGCGCGCATTGTTTTCATGATTTCCCAGGATGCAACTCGAGAGCCCCTCGCTGCGGCATATGGTTTCTTCGCCGCGGCGCGAGTTTTTGTAATGCTATGTAAATGCCCTTACATAATTTGCTGATTCTTGATGTAAGGCTTACGTTCCTAAGCTTTTGTTTGTCCCCTCTTACACGATGAATGGCACCCAATGTAAGGCTTACATTTTTAGACACTTTTGCTTTATTTTTGCTCTCTTTTTCCACATTTCTTCATAAACCTACTTTGACCTACAAAACAATAGAATACCCTCAAAAACAAGATTATATCGAGATTAAATGCAAAATAAATACTTAAAAATGTAACAAATAGTAGGTCAAAATAGTGTTCATCATTTGGACGTTGTGTCCTTGGGAGATCATCATTTGGACATTGGGAAGCATATTTAGTTAAGATGTCGAAACCTGGACAAGGTGAGCATAGTGACCTTTGGAAATATGGAAGCGGGAAAATTTTCGTTATGTTTTTTGGAGAACTGGCCTAGGAACACTTTAACAAAACACTTACCTCAAGAGAGCACACCTCTACTCAATAACCTCGAGATTTTCAAGAATCGACCCTTGCCTTAGAGAAATTCTTTGGCAGTCATGATGACATGACCAAAGTAACAATGCCTCAGCCACTCATGGAGAGTAGAGTGCCAGCATTTAGTATAGGTCAAAAAAAAAATTGGAGTGCACAGACGAGGCATACGACATCTGATGAGGGACCAAAAGTGACAGATACGAGATCAAGCATGAGCTACACGTGACCAATAGGACGCCGACCAGGTGGTTGGCTAGTAGGTTGAGTTGGATAGCAGTGGTGTGAGAGGTGAACGACGTATGCGAGTGGTGGGGTAGGGCAACAGACATGGTTTTTTAATCGATTGGTCAACTGGCCAACGGTCTGGTAGGATCATTGAAGCTAGTAGTACTCATTCACCTACATGACCTTTTCGTCCAATCGGTTCAGTCAAATCGTGTCTTTTGCGGCCATGGCAACAATTTTTGGCTAGCAATATTGTCTTGTTGGCGCTGTGATGTTCTCTAACTTATTTCCTAACTCCAAATTTTTTCTAAGGTTGTCATTTTTTATGTGACTATCATTTTGTTGCTGAAGTCTTGAGTCTTAATTATGTCCCAAATTCAGATTCCATTCTTTTGGGGAGCATTTTTTAGTCCAAAGAATTCCACTTACCAATTCTAAGAATTTTTTAGTCTTTCTAAGCATCTAGTGTAGATGTTTCCCTAAGTCATTTGGAATTTTTTTAAAAATCTGGTCTCTTTTGAGTTTGTCATCTGATTGAGTTTGATGACTATGATGTATGGTGGCTGTTGTTATTTGGTGACTAACTGATGATCTAAAAGTTGTCTGATATATCCTCTTAGCCCTTTGCTTGGCAAGCTTTTTGAGTACGACAAGTAACAGTTGATGTTTGGAGTCAAGATGTTGTGGGAGTGGGCTTCGTCCTTTCTTGGGAAAGCATATGCAAGCCCCCAGTTTTGGTGGTCCCGAGTATCCACTCTATGTGCCTGGGCCCTAAAGTGAGTTCCTAACTTTGAAAGATGAAATTTCCCAGACACAGGCAAATGTTGGGATCTTGAGAGAGTTGTCGCAGGTGCCAACTTTTGCATCGTTTCCTCGCTAGGCCTCTCTCATTAAGACATTAATGGGTCATTGTCTGGATCTTTGATCATGAGTGTTGCAGATTCTTAAGGGGTTGTGAGCCAACATTGACCTTGCACAACACAAGTTCCATTAAGACAATGACCTGGTTGGGTAGGGTGCACTATTCATAGGTAAGACTTGACCAACACTTGGTCCTGGGTTGTTTACAAGCATGGTGTGAGGCTATGTGGGGACTCAAGTCTCCATCATAGGGAACTTCTCCATGCGTTGGTTTCACAAAAAGTCGTGGTACCTTCCAACTTGGTGCATAGTTTGGCACTACATGCCTAGTGGGCCAAGCATGACTTTACAGAGCGTGCGACTCTACTGATCCATGCCCAGCAAAATTATAATGTGAGGTTGTCTGGAGATTTCAATTGCTTATCTCTAAAATCCAAATAAGTCTTGATCTTAGATGAGCTCTTCGCAGGTGCCAGCGAGTGTGAGTCCCGCATCATTGCCTTACAAGATTTGGTCCATTGAGACGCTAGATGACCTTTGTTTGGATCCTGGATCATGGGAGCCAGTTCTTGGTATCTGACTAATTCCAACTACCAAATCTAGGGGAGGGCCATGGCTCGCTCCTACGGGGTAGTAGTGTGGTAGTATATAGCAATAGTTGATGAATGAGTTGCCAATACTCATTCTTTAGCTAAAGTATAAGTTGGCTGCCAAGTCTTGAGCAAGGGCAAGTGCTCGCTCTAGGAACAAGGTAGGGCTCATAAGTGCCAGGCTAAGATTGGCCAAGTTTGATGATGAATTATTACTATGGGGACCAAGGTGGATGTTGAGAGCCTTTACTGGTGTACTATGATATGACTACTACTTGATGAAATGTAAAGTACAATATGTGTTGGTGCCAATATTGGCTACACAATGTTAAGTTACATACAAACAATCAAAAGAAAAGATACATAAGCTGTTAAGACAATGCCTCTAGTTGATGTATTCTCACAACTTCCAGCCTTAGTGAATCCCCATGTAGTAACAGCCTCGAGCCACCTTTTGTTCTCTAAAGACCATTCACATTCCTATCTCAGTCGAGAACTTCAATTCCAGGTGATAAGTTGAGGATGCCGCCCTGGCAGCATGTAGGAATAGTCGTCCCAGTATGCCATTGTATGTTGAGGGGGAGTCTACCATTAAGAAATTGACCATTGGGTTCTTGTGGTTCGACCTTCCCAATTGTTACTAGTAACTCTAGACTTTCCTTTAGGGTGAGGCGCTTCTCTGTGAAGCCATAGAATGGAGTATTGACTGGACGTAGAGGATGTTGAAGCTTCATCAACTTCCAGGCATCCTTGAATAGGATTTTCAATGAGCTTCCTATGTCCACCAACAACCTGTAGATCTTATTGTTGGCATTTTGTAGAGTCATGATTAGTGCATCATAATATGGATTCACCCGTCTCCTAGCTTCCTTCTCAATGAAGACCAATTCTTCACTTTCCATCCTTGGCTCCTTCCCCTTTCCAAGGGTTCGTATGATGTTGTAGACTTCCTGGTTTATTGGGAGCCCCTGGTATGATCCTTTCTAGCATTGTTAGAGTTCCCACCGTTTGGTCCTCCTAGAATTGTGTGACCTCATTAAGAGCTGAGGGTCCACACTCCTCTGTTCGACATCCTAGACCGACGGAGTGATTGTCTTCCTTTGCTAGTACAAAATTGTTAAGGAAGCCTTTCCTAATTCAATACTCAATTTCCTTCTTGAGTTCCCAACAATCCTTAGTGTATTGTTCATAGTCTTGGTGGAACCTACAATATAACTCTTGGTTCTACTTTGATGAGGTCCTCTTATATTTCCTTGGGGGACAGAGGATTCCTGAATCTTGTACTTGCATTAGCACTTGTTCCTTGGATGTGTTAAGGGAAGCATATTTCTTGAAGTCAAACCTTTATGGCGGGCGTCTTGACTTTTTTTGGAGACACTTCATTCCTAACTCTCTTATTCACTTTCTTTCTTTCTGAGCTTCTGGGCTCTTCTTCTGGCTTTCAATTTTGAGGGCGAACTTTTTTACCTTCTTTATTATGGCTTTCCATATCTTCAATTGTCATAGATGCTACTACCATTCTAGGCATGGCCTTATAAGTAAGGCTAGGTAGTTTTGTTGTCAACTTGTTCCTGAAGGAACATATCTGTAAGCCTGAAGGAACACATCTGTAAGCCTAAAGGAAGGCATTGACAGCGAGTGAGTTAGGGCAATCTTTGATTTGGATCTTCTCATTACTGAAGTGTTCGAAGAAATCTTTGAGAGACTCACCCTCTCTCTATATCACTTCCATCAAATGAGTCATAGTTTTGGGTAGCCTCTACTTTGTTGAGAAGTGACTAAGGAATTGACTTGTAAACTTTGCAAACTTCCTTATAGATCTTGATTTAAGGGTTATGTACTAGACTCTGGCCTTGCTCACTAGAGTCATAGGGGGAATGCTTTACAACTGACGATGTCACTATGAGCACAGAGGTTGACCTAATCTCTAAACAGGTCAAGGAGGTCTAATGGATCATAGGACCTAATCATAAGCCCCAATGGTCGGCTGCCTAGACCCTTTGATTTTGCATGGGTAGAGTCAAGGGCTTCATCAATGGAGCTTTCTTGACCAGAACATGTGCGACATTTTGACTCAAGTCTCTACGCTCAATGCGCTTGCACAATGGAATTAGTCAAAGTCAATTTTGGGCTCCTATGCGTGAAACAAAACGACTCCCTTTGTGGTACAAATATTTCCCAGCCGCGGCGCGCACCAAATTTTTAAAATTTGATAAAAAATAGGAACTATCACACCGCTACACAAATTTTACCTGCCGTGGTACGCACAAAATTTCAAAAATAATCCCAAAACAAAACCAAGCTCGCCGCGGCACAAATTATCCCTGCCGCGGCACACAAAAATTTTTAAAAACTCATTCTGAAACAGAAACTTCCACTCCACGGCAAAAATTTTCCCTGCCACGGCACACAAAAATTTTTAAAATTTTTTAATTTTTGGAAAAAACAAAAGACATGGACAACGTATTCATCCTCAACCTAGATTGGGGTAATGTCCTCATTGCCATTAAAAAGTAAAAAGAAAATGAAAGAAAAGAATGAAAGAAAAAACAAACAAATAAAGTAGCGAATACAATACCGAATGGGTGCCTCCTATTAAGGGTTAGTTTTACGTCTTAGCAAGACGTGGCCGCTCTCGTGTCTAAGAATCTTGGAGACGTATGGTTTCTATGCCTTTCATGTTGGTATTTCCTTCCAAGTATAGCTTAACACGATGTCCGTTCACTTTGAACGGTTCTTGTGTTTTTGGAATTTAGCAACTTGACCACTCCATGTGGAAATACATTTGTAATTGTATACGGTCCACTCTACCTAGAATGCAGTTTTCTTGGAAACAAACACAAACGTGAATTATATAAAAGTACTTTCATTCCAAGAACTAGAGACTTACTAATGAGCCCTTTATCGTGATAGTGCTTAGTACGCTCCTTGTAGATTTTGGCATTCTCGTAAGCCTCATCCTGAATTTCTTCAAGTTCCCTTAGTTGGAGTAGTTGTTTTTTTCCAGCTTTTATCATGTCCATGTTGAGCTCTTTAATTGCCCAATAAGCTCTATGCTCTAGCTCAACGGGTAAGTGACATGCTTTTTCGAATATTAACCGATAGAGGCTCATACTAATGGGTGTCTTGTACACTGTGCGATATGTCTACAAGGCATCATTCAACTTTACTGACCAATCCTTCCTTAAAGGGCACACTGTGCGTTCCAATATTTCCTTTATTTTTCTGTTGCTCACTTCCACTTGTCTCGAAGTTTGGGAATGGTATGGGGTAGCCATTGATGAGTGCTCGAAAAGCACTAATATTTTGTGATTAATTGTGCTTAATTGTTTAAAATATAGATTTGTTATGATTGTTTATTTGATTATTTTCATAAATCTATCCATTCGAAGTCACGGGTATGTTTTAGTGCATTTCAGGTGTTTTTAGCATCAAATGAGTCAAATAATGAAAACACTCAAAGACGGAACACTTACGGCGCTCGGATCACGAGTTATGGGCTAAACGAGACAAATATGTAAGCCTTACATAACGAGCCATCACATATGTAAGGGGGTAAACGTGAAGAAACTGAAGACAACGCGCGCCGCGGCGAGGAAAAGTCATGCCGCAGCGGGGAGCTCTCGGGTTTTTACATTATTTTCAGAATTTGTGTTGCGCCGCGGCGGGGAAAATGCATGCCACGGCACGCCTATTCCTATGGCAATCAAGATTTGTGTAAACCCTTACATCTATAAATACCCCCTTAGAGCCCCCCTTACAGAAGAACTCGAACATCTTGTACACAACTTTACACATTACAATTTTGCGACAAAACACTACATTCAATCAACTTTGGGAGTTTCGCTACACAAAAACGAAGCAAGAGAAACCATTCTAAGGATCCAAAGAAGCCGTCGACAATCGAAGATAAAGCTTTTGGAGAAGAACGCTATCCCATCCATAAGCGGTATTTAGATCTAGGTTTTCTTTGGTGTTGTAGAATTCTATTTTTCTTCTTCTTTCGTTGGAGTGTATGTTCATGTTTTATTTGTCTATGAATATTAATATGAACATGAGTGGCTAATTTTATTATGGATGTTTAGTTTGTGTTGCCATGTTTGCTAGAACTGTGTATGGTGTATGTTTTATTGATTTAATATAAACAAATTACTTTTTGATTAAGAGCATGTTTAGATATTTAATTATGAATTATCATGGGCCCATTTGAGATTCGTAGTTAGGTTAAAAGATCTTGGAATTTAGTTATAGGAACGTCACCTTAACTTTATTCCGAAACACTTAATCAAAGCTTCAATTTAGTGACTTAGTCATAGCATTAATTTGATTGTCATGTTTTCCTTACGCATAATTTGATTACTATTTGATTTACCCCAACCGAAGGCAGTTAATTAGTTAATCAATAAAGAGATTTACCCCGACCGCAGGCAATCTTGTAATTAAAAGGAAAGCCGGTAATTTTTTCTATATAGAACATTCATGTTATTTCACCATACCTTTTCGATGCAAGCATGGTCAACCAAGCTAAACGTCCATACATCCTCCATTGATCTTCAAATATATCTGAATTGATTGTTTAATTGCAATTTTGTTTTTGTTTAATTGCTCGTACTTTGTTCCAGTTACAAATCAAATACCCTTTTTACAGTTTTATTAGCTTTAGGATTCTAGTTACTTAGAGTTTTAGTTTCACTAGAACTCTATTTAATTAGTGTTTTATTTTTATTAGAACTCTATTTGGATTAAAAAGTTAGTTATTTAGAACCACTGCAATTCCTTGAGAGACCGACATTGGAAGTTGCTTATCGCTTTTCTACAAGTGATTCGTACACTTGCGAGTACACAATTTAACACATCAGCCACTCTATGAGAGATGTTGTAATTTTTCAAAAGTCCATCAAAGAGCTTATTGCAAAAGTGGCTGCCTCCATTACTAATGATCGCTTTCGGTGTTCCAAACCTGCTAAAAATCATATCCTTCAAGAATTTAACAACAACATTAGTGTCATTAGTTCTAGTGGGTATCGCTTCTACCACTTTGATACATAGTCGACTGCGACGAGAATATAAGTAAAACCAAAAGATGGGAGAAACGGATCCATGAAGTCAATTCTCCACACGTCAAATAATTCGACTACAAGATTCGATGTCAAAGGCATTTCATTACGTTATATTATCGGTCCTTTAACATCTATCAAATCTCACACAAAATATGTTAGCATCCTTAAACAAAGTAGGCCAATAAAATCCAGATTGTAATATCTTTAGAGCCGTTTTCTTACCACCAAAATGGCCCCCGCAGTGTAGCTCATGGCAAAAAGTTAGGATGCTCTCATGTTCATCTTCGGGCACACACCTCCGGATGACTTGATCTTGGTATAACTTGAACAAATAGGGGTCATTCCAAAGGTATTGCCTGTTCATAAGTGCTCAAAAAGCACTAATATTTTATGATTTATTGCGCTTAACAGTTTAAAAATAGATCTGTTATATATTATTTATTTAATTATTTTCATAAATCTATCAATTCGGAATCACAGGTATGTTTTAGTGTATTTCAGGTGTTTTTAGCGTCAAATGAGTTGAATAATGCAAACAAGCAAAGACGGAACACTTACAGCGCTCTGATCACAATTTACGGGCAACACGAGTCAAATTATGTAAGCCATACATAACGAGCCAGCGCATATGTAAGGGGGTACATGTGAAGAAATTGAAGACAACGCGCGCCGCGGTGGGGACAATGTATGTCGCAACGAGCACCTCTCAGGTTTTGACCATTAATTCCAATTTTGTGTTGTGCCGCGGTAGGGAATATTGTATGCCCCGGTGCGCCTATTCCTATTTCAATCAGGAATTGTGTAACCCTTTACATCTATAAATACCCCATTTAGAGTCCTTTTTCAACACAGCTTTTATACACTTCAATTTTGCAAACAAACAAGAGATTCAACAAGATTTTGGGAGCTTTTCCACACTCAAGGAAGAAAGGGAATCAATTCTAGGAATCCAAGAAACCATTGACGATCGAAGATGAAGTTTTTGGAGAAGAACGTCATCCAATTCATTAGCGGTATTTAGATCTAGGGTTTCTTCTTGTTATAGAATTTTACTGTTCTTCTTATTTCTTTGAGAGTATGTTCAAATTATATTTGTCTATGAATTTTAATATGAACATGAGTGGCTAATTTTATTATGGATGTTTAGTTTGTGTTGCCATGTTTGCTAGAACTGTTGTGGTGAATGTTTTATTGTTTTGAGATAAATAAATTTACCTTTTGATTAAGAGCATGTTTAGATATTTAATTGTGAATTTTCATGGGCCAATTTGATATTCATAGTTAGGTTGAAAAATCTGAGAATTTAGTTTTAGGAATGTCACCTTAACTATATTTTGAAAAACTAAATCAAAGCTTAAAATTAATGACTTAGTCATAGCATTAGTTTGATTGACATATTTTCCTTGTGCATAATTTGGTTGCTAATTGATATACCCGATCGTAGGATATTGTTTAGTTAATCAATAAAGAGAATTATCCGATCGTATGAATTTTCATAATTAAAATAAAAGCTAGTAAAAATTGTTTATTAGAATGTTCAAGTTAATTAGAACATTCATGTTAATTCGGGACGAAGTTTACGAGAATGCCAAAATCTACAAGGAGCATACTAAGCGCTATCACGACAAAGGGCTCCTCGATAAGTATTTCGTTTGTGGAATGAAAGTTCTGTTATATAATTCACGTTTGCATTTGTTTCTAGGAAAACTTCATTCTAGGTGGAGCGGACCATATACAATTGCAAATGTAGTTCCACACGGAGTAGTCGAGTTGCTCAATCCCAAAACGCAAGAACCATTCAAGGTAAATGGGCATCGTGTCAAGCCATACTTGGAAGGAGACACCAATTTGAAAAGCATCGAAACAATACGTCTCCTCAATTCATAAACACGAGAGCAGCCATGTCTTGCTAAGACGTAAAACTAAGCCCTTAATGTGAGACACCCATTCGGTATTGTATTTCTTTCGTTCTTTTTATCATATTTTTGTTTTTAAAAGTTTTTCAAAGCAATGAGGACATTCCCAAGTCTTGGTTGAGGGTGAATGCGTTGCACGTTTTCAAAAATTCAAAAAAAAAATTAAAATTTTTCAAAAATTATGTGTGCGCTGCGGCGGGGTAAATTTGTGCAGCGACGAGGAACCCTCTATTTCACAAAAAAATTTCAAAAAAATGTGTGCACCGCGGCAGGGAATATTTGTGCCGCGGTGAGGAACTTTCTATTTCACGCACAATTTTTCAAAAACTGTCCATGCCGCGGCGGGGAAAAACTTGTGCCATTGCGCGCCTTTGATTTTTTCCAGAAATTGGGTAGCTCGTGGATTGAAACCATAATTTCAAAATTTTCTCTCCAAACTTTCCCTCACTTTCTCTCATTTTCTCCCAAATACTCTCTACTCTCCTCTCCAATTTCTTCCCAAATCCTCACCAAAATTAAAACTTTACTCAATCAATTCTTCATTCTAACATTGCTAATACTTTTTCCTCCATCAATTTCATCAGATTTGCTCCGAAAATCAAGAATCTCTCCATCTTCAAATTCTAGGGTTTCAAGCAAATGTGGGGGGTTTTCTTTAAGGGTTCAATTGCATTCCCAAGAGGTAAATTTCTTCACATTTTCATCTCAATTAGTAATAAATTTTTTGGAATCTGTGAATTTTGTGTGAAATTTGGAATTAACTGAAAATTTTGGATAAGAGGGGAACAATTTTTGGGATTTTTCTGCATTTTTCTGAAATTGATTTGTGAGCGTAAATTGTTCTAGTTTAAGAATTGAAATGGCTCCAAAAAGAAAGGCGGGTGAGGGTAGTCGTTCTAAGGGGAAGGGGAAAGTATTTGAAGATCGTAATTATGACGCCTCTCGATTTGTAAGTCGGGAGGCACAAGAGCGGTACGAAGGTGCCGCCAAAAGAAACAAGAGATTTGTGAATGAAATAGGGATGGATTTTGGCCAAGTGGGCGTAATGGGAATATCTGATAAAATTAAGGTTTTAGGATGGAGGAAATTTGCATATGCCCCAGAGGCAGGCGTAAGTTCGTTGGTCAGAGAATTCTATGCAAATGTCCCGGAAGCTAGAGATGGATTAGTATGGGTGAGGGGCGTTGAGGTCCCCTATAATAGGACAGTGATTAACTCCTACTATGGGTTGAGGGACATCCAAAACAGCGGGTATGAAACCTACTTAACACAGGTTAATTACAATGAGGTCATTAACACCCTAACCGATGGTTATGCGGAGTGGGAGTATAAGGGGGATATGGGGAACATTTTTCAAGCCAAGCACCTTAGGACCTGATAAGTGCTCAAAAAGCACTAACATTTCGTGGTTTATTGTGCTTAATTGCTTAAATAATAGATTTGTTATGATTATTTATTTGATTATTTTCATAAATCTATCAATTCAAAATCACGAGTATGTTTTAGTGTATTTCAGGTGTTTTTAGCGTCAAATGAGTTGAATAATGCAAACACGCAAAGATGGAACACTTACGGCACTCGGATCACGAGTTACGGGAAAAATGAGTCAAAATATGTAAGCCGTACATATCGAGCCAGCACATATGTAAGGGGATAAATGTGAAGAAAGGAAAGGCAATGCGCGCCGCGGTGAGGAAATTGTATGCCGCGGCGGGGACCTCTCGGGTTTCAACCAATATTATCAATTTTTGTATTGCGCTGCGGTGGAAAAATTATTTACCGCGGCGCGCCTATTCCTATTGCAATCAGGATTTGTGTAAACCCTTACATCTATAAATACCCCCTTTAGAATCCTCTTTACATACAACTTTCATACACTATAATTTTGCGAACAAACAAGAGATTCAATTAGTTTTGGGAGCTTTTCCACACTCAACGAAGCAAGAGAATTCATTCTAAGAATCCAAGGAAACCATTGACGATCGAAGATAGAGCTTTTGGAGAAGAACGTCATCCCATCCAATAGCGGTATTTAGATCTAGGATTTCCTTGTTGTTATAGAATTCTATTTTTCTTCTTATTTCATTGAGTGTATGTTCACACTGAATTTGTATTACCATGTTTGCTAGAACTGTTTTGGTGAATGTTTTATTGATTTGAAATAAATGAATTTATCTTTTGATTAAGAGCATGTTTAGATATTTAATTATGAAATTTCATGGGCCAATTTGAGATTCATAGTTAGGTTGAAAAATCTGAGAATCTAGTTTTAGGAACGTCACCTTAACTTTATTCCGAAATACTTAATCAAAGCTTCAAATTAGTGACTTAGTCATAGCATTAGTTTGATTGGCATATATTTCCTTGCGCATAATTTGCTTGTCACTTTCTACGAGGGATTCGTACACTTGCGAGTACAATAATTTGCACATCAAGTTTTGGTGCCGCTGCTGGAGAATTGGCGTTTTAAATAATTTTCTTTTTAACTTTTTAAAGTTTCTGAATTAGTTTTATTTGTTTATTTATTTTTATTTTATTTTATTCGAAAAATAAAAAAAAAATCAAAAAATTAAAAAATAAAAAAATAAAAAAAAATAGTATTAAATTGCAATTTCACTACTGCCTTGATCTTTGTTTGCTTTTTATTTGTGTATGAAGGGTAGGAGGTCACTTAACAAGGAACTCTCTCCCTTCATTGACGACATTCATAGCTTCAAACACCGATTAAAGAAACTGGATAATCAAATTCAAGAGGAAGAAGTCCAACAACAATTGCAAGCAGTAATGGGTGACAACGTGGGTAGACAGATGATGAACAAAGAGTTTGCAAGACCTATCATTGGGACCGCCACATCGTGCATTCGACTTACAGAGGCAGCTAGGAATTATGAGTTGAAAAATATTCATTATTCCATACTTCCCTCCTTTTACGGTATCCCTAATGAAGATCCTTTAAATTTTATGCGTGAATTATATGCTAATGTGCAAACCTTTCCACTGCAGGGACTTTGTGAAGATCAACTACGCATAAGGTGTTTTCCTTACACTCTCAAAGATAGAGCTAAGTCTTGTCTCATGACATTGGCACCCGGTTCTTTGGCCACTTGGGACGATGTTTGCAACAAATTTATGGGTAAGTTCTATTCCCATCAAAAAACGTCTGACCTAAGAACAAAAATTGCTACTTTTTCGCAGATGGATGGAGAACCCTTCCACGAGGCTTAGGACAGATTCAAATTGCTCTTGATACAGTGTCCACATCACCACTTCCCGTTGCAACTATAGAATCAGTTTTTCTACGACGGATTGACACTACAATGTCAATTCACAGTTGACAACGCTGCAGGAGGAGCTATGGATGAGAAAACAATAGATGAAACTTACGAACTGTTCGAGATGTTGGGAGCCAATTCCCAACAAAAGAGCGCTAGAGGAAAAAGAGCTGGAGTTCATGAATTATGCTCCACCAACGAAATGGCCATGCACCTTGCTGAATTGACCAAACAAGTGCAACTTCTCACTACCTCCAATATGAATCAAATGCCAAAACATGAGGTATGTGGAGTTTGTGATTCTTATGGACATGGGGCTAACGTTTGTTCTTTTGCAGGTGATCCTTATACAGGTACTACTGAAGAGCCAAATTTAATGCAATGGTACCAACCTAGACCTAGGAACGACCCTTATTCAAACACCTACAACCCTGGATGGAGGAATCACCCTAACTTTGCTTGGAAACAAAACAATAGCCAACCATTTGTCCAAAATCAAACACAAGGCCAAAATATAAACCGACAATTTCCACAAAATAAACCAACCATAGAAGGAAACCCTAAATAATTTCATGCAATCATGTAGTAGAAGGATGGACTCTATGGAAGCTTCAGTGAAGAGAGTGGAAATACAAGTTGGGCAGATAGCGGAACAAATGCACAAATAAGAGACGGAAAGGCTACCCAGTCAACCCGAACAAGCGAAAGCTATCACAGTTCTTCGGAGTGGTAATATCATTACTAAAAATTTACCTAAACTTTCTAATGATTTATCTTATAGTGCAGGTAACATGGAAGATGACAACAATGTTTCTAAGGAATTGGAGGAGAGAGGTGACAAGCATGAAGAGCCTTCAAAGGCAACAATTGGAGAATCATCTAACCCACCTAAGCTACACAAGTCATCGGAGCCATACCGACCACCAGTGCCATTCCCACACCGTTTAAAGGACAGTAAGCAAGATAAGCAAGTTTTTGATTTATTTAACATGCTTTCTAAAGTTAATATCAATTTGCTATTGTTAGATGTAATTAGAAACGTGCCTTCTTATGTGAAATTTTTCAAAGAACTAAACACTAAGAAAAGAAGGTATGAGCTTAATGAAAGAGTAATTGTGTCTGAAATTGCTAGTGCGGTGCTTCAACGCAACTTACCCCTAAGTTAAAAGATCCAGGTAGCTTTATCATTGATATTACTATGGGGGATAGGAAAGTAGCTAAGGCTATGCTTGATTTAGGTGCTAGTATAAATTTGATGCCTTACTCAGTTTTCTTGCAGCTTGGTTTGGGAGAGCTAAAACCAACAACCATGTCCCTTTAACTTGCGGATAGATCTATTAAATATCCGAAGGGCATGGTTGAGAACTTACTTGTACAGGTAGATAAGCTAATCATACCTGTTGATTTTGTGGTTTTAGACATGCAGGATAACCCAACTTTGGACAAGGAGCATACAATCTTTTGGGTCGACCATTTATGGCCACTACCCAAACCATCATTGATGTCCAAAGTGGAAAGTTGACAATGACAGTCTTGGGAGAGATTGTGCATTTTAAGATTTTTGATTCATCTCCTTACCCTTCTATATCTGCTATTGATGAATGCTCATTTGTTGAATGTTTAGATCCCATTATTCATGATACTTTTGTGCAAGCTAGATAAGACGATAAATTAGAGGTAGCACTTACAGTTAGAGAGGTAGATGACATCTTAGACCATGAGGCTAAGGAGTACAGTGATCTATTAGACAATGCCATATCATTAGATGACTCTAGTACACCCTTAGATTTATTAGATGTCTCACATGATGATGAGATTGCTCCACCTGAATTAGAACTTAAAGAACTACCTAAGCATCTGAAATATGTCTTTTTGGGAGAGAATGAAACTTATCCGGTAATTTTTTCATCTACACTCACCCAAAACTAAGAGGAGAAATTGATTAGAGAGCTTAGGAAGTATAAAAAGGCAATGGGATGGAGTATTGGAGACATTAGAGGCATTAGTCCAGCAATGTGTATGCATAAGATCAATTTGGAGGACAATGTCAAACCGGTTAAAGAAGCACAAAGGAGACTAAACCCAATCATGCAAGAGGTTGTTAAGAAAGAAGTTTTGAAACTCCTAGCAGTAGGAGTAATTTATCTAGTTGCTGATAGTAAGTGAGTTAGTCCAGTTTATGTGGTACCAAAGAAATCTGGAATAACCGTGGTTAAAAATGAGAAAGGTGAATTAGTGCCCACTAGGATAATTACGGGTTGGAGGATGTGCATCGATTTTCGAAAGCTGATTTGTACACCAAGAAGGATCACTTCTCCCTTCCCTTCAAGAAGGATCACTTCTCCCTTCCCTTCATTGATCAAATGTTAGAAAGATTAGTTGGGCATGATTTTTATTGCTTTTTGGATGGTCTTTCAGGTTATTATTAGGTACCCATCGCTCCGGAGGATCAAGAGAAGACAACATTCACATGCCCATTCGGAACTTTCGATTTCAGGAGGATGCCATTTGGACTATGCAATGCACCCACCAACTTTCAGAGATGTATGATGTCGATATTTTCAGACATGGTGGAGAAATTCATCGAGTTATTTATGAATGACTTTTCTGTTTTCGATAATTCCTTTGATGATTGCTTGCATAAATTGACTTTAGTGTTAGAACGATGCGTGAATGTAATTTGACACTTAGTTGGGAAAAAAGTCATTTTATGGTCCAACAGGGCATAGTGTTAGGACATGTCATATCTAGCAAAGGAATTGAAGTAGATAAGGCTAAGGTAAATTTAATTGCAAAGTTGCCTCCTCCTACATCTGTTAAGGGGATACGAAGTTTCCTAGGACATGTAGGTTTCTATAGACGGTTTATTAAGAATTTTTCCAAAATTAGTCTTCCATTATGTAATCTACTTTCCAAAGATACTTTGTTTGATTTTAATGATGATTGCCTTGTTGCCTTCAATACTTTAAAGGATAGACTTACTTCTGCACCTGTTATTGTAGCTCCTAATTGGTCTTTACCGTTTGAAATCATGTGTGATGCATCTGATTATGCTATAGGAGCTGTTTTGGGGCAAAGAGTAGATAAGTGATTACATGTTATATATTATGCTAGCAAAACACTCAATGATGCCCAAATTAACTACACTACCACTAAAAAAGAGTTATTGGCTGTTGTGTTTTCACTTGATAAATTTAGGTCTTACTTGGTAGAAACTAAAGTTATTATTCATTTGGATCATGCTGCTTTGAGATATCTATTGACTAAACAGAATGCTAAGCCTAGACTCATTAGGTGGGTCCTACTTTTGCCAGAATTTGACCTAGAGATCAAAGACAAAAAGGGTACTAAAAATGTAGTAGCTGATCATCTGTCTAGGTTAATTTATGAGTATGAAAATGTTGAGGGTGAAAGTAAGGACACAATCATAGAAACCTTCCCTGATGAATAATTGTTTACAATAGGTCCAAATCTATGGTATGTTGACATTGTTAATTATCTAGCTAGTGGCATTTTGAGACCTAACATTACTTTTCAGGAAAAGAAAAGGTTTTTCAGTGTTTGCAGGCAATACTTTTGGGATGACCCGTATTTGTTCAAGTTATATCAAGATCAAGCCATCCGGAGGTGTGTACTCGAAGGGGAACATGAGAGCATCTTAACCTTTTGCTATGAGCTACATTGCGGGGGCCATTTTGGTGATAAGAAAACGGCCCTAAAGTTATTACAATATGGTTTTTATTGGCCTACTTTATTTAAAGATGCTAACATGTTTTGCATGAGATGTGATAGATGTCAAAGGACCAGTAACATAGATAAACATAATGAAATGCCTTTGACGTCTAATCTTGCAGTGGAACTATTTGACGTGTGGGAAATTGACTTCATGGGTCCATTTCCCACATCTTTTGGCTACACTTATATTTTAGTCGCAGTCGACTATGTTTCGAAGTGGGTAGAAGCGATACCCATTAGAACTAATGACGCTAACGTTGTTGTTAGATTTTTGAAGGATAATATTTTTAGCAGGTTTGGAACACCGAGAGTGATCATTAGTGATGGAGGCAGCCACTTTTGCAATAGGCTCTTTGACAGGCTTTTGAAAAAGTACAACATTTCTCATAGAGTGGTTACCCCATACCATCCCCAAACTTCGAGGCAAGTGGAAGTGAGCAACCGACAAATCAAGGGGATATTGCAACGCACAGTGCGCCCCTCAAGGAAGGATTGGTCAGTTAAATTGAATGATGCCTTGTGGGCATATTGTACAGTATACAAAACACCCATTGGTATGAGCCCCTACCGGTTAATTTTTTGTAAAGCATGTCACTTACCCGTTGAGCTAGAGCATAGGGCTTATTGGGCTATTAAAGAGCTCAACATGGACATGGAAAAAGCTGGGGAAAAATGACTACTCCAACTGAGCAAACTTAAGGAAATTAGGGACGAAGCTTACGAAAATGCCAAAATCTACAATGAGCGTACTAAGCGCTATCACGACAAAGGGCTCCTCGGTAAGTATTTTGTTCGTGGAATGAAAGTTCTGTTATATAATTCACGTTTGTGTTTGTTTCGAGGAAAACTTCATTCTAGGGGGAGCGGACCATATATAATTGAAAATTTACTTTCACACGAAGTAGTCGAGTTACTA